>MU127448.1:249245-275792 GCA_014904945.1 Gyrodon lividus
GTCTATAGTGTAGTCTTTGATGTCACTAGTATCACAACCTACGAGTTTGCTATACAGCCAGTTAGCCAACCTGCAGTGGGAAGTCATGACTAGCCAAGGGGAAGTTAGTCAGATGATGTAATGTCGGCAGGTTCTGTCACTGTTCGGCTAAACCAAGCACTCGGTTACTTGGAAGCTCACTGAGAAGGACACCAACTAAATTGACATATCAGCCCGGCAAACTGCCGTGTGGTTGCCTGAAGTCAAAGAACAAGTGTATTATGAGAGAAGATGCCAGCCAAGGGAATCCAGGCGAGATAGTTGGACCCGCCGAGCCTGTAAAAGCATAAAGGAAGCACCATCGTTGAAGATATGAAGGCCGGAAATAGCATCACATGGATCCCCTACGGTCATTCCGTGATCAACCTACCATTCGACAGTCACAAATTGTCACAAATTGTCACAGTTGGTCATACCTGCCGGATTCACAGTCCGCTTATACTGTAGGGGCGAAGTGCTCATCCAAATCCAACAAGTGTTGTAAGAACTGTATTAGTAGAGCTATGAGTTTTATCTACCATATAGACACAGATCGAAGTAATTCTAATTAGATGGCATTTCATGCTAGTGAGATGTATTTACTTGTGAGCTATTAGGACTGAAGTACTAGTTGGCTCAATTTTCGTGGTAATGCTCGTATGTATAGTTCATCGAGGGCCCAGGAGCATTATATGATATCTGTGGTGGGGAACGGGTGTGAGGTACCAAATTGCTGGATGAGGACGAAAAAACATGATGGCATTCATACAATGGATATTGAGGAAACTCGAGGGTGGATCCACTGGGAAGATATGTTGACGGAGATGGATTAATGAAGGAAGCTTGCTGTTGTGCGGCATGGTCTGGCACAGCCGCGGAGCGCTTTCTAGAGCTATCATAGGCGCGTGCACGAAGATCGCGTGGGTGCAGAGGAGCTGCCATTCCAGAATTCAAGACCAGCCATTTATTGACTGCATTCTCTTGAGCATCATTGAGAATTTGCTGGCTCTGTGCAGCAGCACGACGAGATCGATGTGTGTTGTTTATGCAGTCACTGAGAGTCTGACGAGAAACCTATTTGAAGTCAACTTCAGCAAAGAGTTTTGTATCTGAGGCTCACCGACATTATGAGCCTTTGCAGCAGCAGACACAGTCTTGTGTCCTTCGTACTCTGGGTCAGTGGTAGAAGCCAGCTTCCCCCTTTTGCCAGCCATTACCAGCACAGCCTAGATGTGCACCATGCCCGTCGGTCAATGACTACCAGTGAGAGCGTTTGAACTCCGCCCCGGCAGAGCATCGGCAAGTGACAACGAGTGTGACTTCAAAGACAGACCTGCCGAATGGCCAAAAAAAAGAGATCCCAATGTTTTCTCTATCAATTTCGTTTGTTCGAGCTCGAAGATGTGCATTCAGTATAAAAATAAGCTGTACATAGTGGATAATGTTGTAGAAATAAAATTGAGCCCAGAAAAACCAAAGTGCCGAATGGTAGGTCGATCACGGAATGACCGTAGGGGATAGTAGTGTAGACGACGACCGTGACAGGCTACGCAAGTGTAGCAAACCCCACACGCACATTGGCAAAATCGAAGATAGTGTAAACGTTTTCGAGGAAAATGGCGCCGACAACCCAATATGCTTGATGTTCATTGTCCTCAGCACAGAATTCATCACAGCACGAGAGCATATCAAAGACTCACGATCATTCTCTGCAATGATGGCACCAATGCAGTCACTTGAACCTTCGTAAGCGAGGCCAACGATGAGAGTGTCAGTTGAGATCGGGAAGGATGTGCCACCAAAGGTGAAGCTGACCATGGGGACATTGTCGCAAGGGACTATGGGGGTGTTAATAAAGGATCGGAGATGAAGCGGGCTGAAAACAACATACACGTATAGAATTTAGGGTAGTTAGGTAATGGAGCACCGCCAACGGCCTCGTAAAAGGTAGCCACGTCCTCGGGGAGACCATGAATGAGGGCGGCGCCCGTGTCAATGATGCTGTTGATATTGGTCAGCAAAACCTCTCCATTGACCACTATGTTGTCCATGTTAACCTGCCAGTAACCCTGGACACACCGTATCAACCACCGATGGGGTAACGTTAGGTTCGATGACTTACGTGTTCGGTGACCTGAGTGTAGCTGAAGTCGCCAATGTACTTGTCCGGATTGGTACCACCGAGGTATAGCTCAGGCCCGGGGCCTGCGAGATTAAATGCAAACACGGGCTCGTCTGTCCGACCCTGAGTGACCAGAGTCTGAAAGACAGGGCTTTGATTGTATGTAGAGACAGATTGGAAGGCCATTCCCATCACACCATCCGGGGAGAACTGCCGGATTTGTAAGCCCCAAGAGTAGTGCGATGCCACACCGAAGGTTTGATCGGTAGCCTGTCTAAACGTCAGAATCAATTACATCGTAACGACCATTATATGTACCGTGAGTCCGACAATCGTGACATTGTCGGTGTGCTGTTGGCCGAAAGCGCTGTCACTCATTCCGTAATGAATGACGAAGGGCAGGCCCGGGTTGACCGAAGTCGTTGACGATGCGGGATTGTAGAGAGCATGACCAATACAGCTGTTGTCACAGTCGACACCCGGCAGAACGAGATCGCTGTAAGCAAGTTTAGTGAGTGGTTCACATCATAGGTACACCTGATGAGAAATACGTGCCTCGAGCCAGTGTCAAACAAAACTGTTAGATCAAGAAGTAAGCCGCGCATTCGCTGCAAGGTCGGTGCGAACGTACCGGTGTAGGTTTGGGGAGGTGTACCAATGGTAACAGCGCCGAACCAGAGGTTTCCGACGTCGAAGGGATCTAAGGATAGTCCGTTGGATGCACGCTTCCGAGCGCGTTTCACGGCAGACGGATGCGGTGCGCCGGTGTTCTTCTCAAAGCTATCAAGACCACGAAGGATCTTACTGGATATTGAAGTCAGCGCAAAACAAAATTGAGACGTCGAGCACATGGGTACAAACCCCCTGGTTGATGCAGCATGGGAGTCGAGCGCTTCCAAGTCGACGATGTTGTCAGCATTAACCAGCCGTTCGGAATGCTTGAAGAGTGGTATCGCTGTTCCCCCCTGTTTGACGCGCTGAGGAGCAGCAGCAACAAAGAAAGGTAGGGTAGTGATGGCCGTTGCGAGAGTGAAGTGCATAGTAAACGGGGATGTTCTATGAAGGAGGACAACTAAGAAGCTAGCCATTGCTTTAGGATGCCTGCCTTTCAATTACGGTCGTGATGAACCGGCGACCAAGCTGCCACGATGGCTCGGTTGCCCCCGCTCGCATCTCATGATGCGTTGTTCCGAAAAGCTCCTCCTGTTCCTTTCACCGGTACGTGGACGTATGGAATGGTAGAACGTGAATGCGATTGTCCATTTGCCACACATATTCATGTTTTTCTTCGGAATTGACGTGTCTGAACAATCAACAAGTTCTGACAGGGAAATCGCCGTACCACCGCTATTCCCGTGACGAACGGCTACTGCCAACTGGTCGCTCTTTCAAAAGGGAAGGCTCCGAAACGCCCCAGTCAAGCACTGCTCATGGACTGTCCGTGGACATTCATTCAACGATGTTGGACCTCCGTCGATGTGGGTCGATTGTGCCCATCCAACGACGAGATCCTCGAGTTTAGTAGGAATGAGCTGGTGTTACCCCTGTTCTAGATGGTTGGTTTATGGAGAAAGGTATCAGTGGATGCGAGGGTTGTCATTGATGCCAGCCGTGTCTTCTGGGTGATACGCCAGATTGACGAACCATATTATTTTGATGCAGAGATCATCATTCACAGATCTTCGCATGGGAAGTGGATCAGGTTTTCGTCACTTCCCGTCGTACGAGAGCTATGGCTAAAGCTCATCGATACGACAATGTCGCAAAAATGTTTGGCCCCATTGCAGCTGACTGCAAAACTTCAGACCGCTTTTCACTACGTTCCACTCACGATTTTTGTTTACTGATATTGTTGAGCAAATAGAGCTAGGCCAAATGTAGTTGGATCTTCCCCGAACAGCCCCATGCTGATGGGCTCCGAAGATACTTTTAGTACTGCACCTCCCCATATTCACTAGCATTATGCCCTATGGAAATCGTAGGCATGTCCCACAAGCTGTGAAGGAACAGATCGTAGCAATGTCTAAAAATGGAGGCTAGTTGGATTGCTGAAGTGACAGGTATCAATCAGTGCGAGAAATATATGGCAAACATTAATATTGGACTTGTGGTGGAAGATGGGCAGTGTGACAGTGCAACAAAGCTTGAATAAGCTGGGTAGGTGACGAAAGTTGAACTTACTTGACATTGCAGTAGATGGCCTTCCTCATTTCACTGCTGGCACTTGCTCTTCATACAGATGGATCTAATAATCCTAATGAAGTTTAGCATTACTAATTTTTAAAATAGACTGACTTCTCTTTAGTTTCTCAAGGGCTGTATTGTTTACCTTATAGAACTCCAGCAAGAACTTGAAGAAGCTTGTGGCATAAGAGTTGATGAAACAACCATTTCCTGCACTCTGTGTCAAAGAGGATTCTCAAGGAAACAGGTGATCAAGTGCTGTTCCTTGTTCTTTGATGTCACTGATCTTAATGCTTTTCAAGCATTCATTGGTGAGAATCTACATTCAGATCAACTTGTTTTTGTTGATGAATCAGCCTGCAATTGAAATATAATGAAGAAAACCATGGAATGGGCTCCCATTGGCTCTTGTGCATGCAGACATGATTTTGTTCGTGGTACTGTCAAGTCCAGGTTCAATCCTGGAGTTCCCAAAAGTCCTAAGGGGCAGAAGTGCATAGGGGATTGGGAATCCATCAAGGGGGTTGGAGGGGTGAGGGACTTTGGCTTTGGCTTATGTGCTGTGCCCCTGTATGAGTTCTGTCCCTTGATTTTGAGGCAGAGGTCTTAGAGGACAATCCTAAGTTCAACTTAAGGACTGAAGAGGGGATTTCAGAGTGAAGTCAGGACTGAACAGGATAGAACAGGATTTTGTCAATATGACAGAGTATGAATGGGTTTATATACATGTTAAATTATTCAGGTGAATTGGGGACTCAGGTTTTTGGAGTATAGTGAGGGGTAAATCAGAATGGCGTCAGAATGAAAGGATAACTAATATCAATGGTGCAATGATTGCAAGATAGAAAGAGACCATGTGGAAAGGAATGGTAAGTGTCAAAGGAGAGGAATAAAATAAAACAACATAAGCAAGATAGGATCAGTGAAAAGTCTAAGGTGGGAATATGGAATGCAGGATATCAGAATATGAGGTTGGTGTGAAAAACTCCCAAGGTAAAGTCCAGAGTTTGGGATTTGGTTGCAACTGGCTGGGAATGGGTAGGGAAAGGCATGGGATGTGACAGGTACTTGGTATGTGAAGACACTCATCATTTCAATACATCTAATGAGCCCATTAGTTATTCTATACTTCCTGCTATATCCCTTGATGGAGTCCTTCATGTTTGTGCCATTGCCTTCAGTCATTATTCTACCATTCTGACGCCATTCTGATTCATTCCTTCCTTTCTTCCAGAAACCCGAAACTCCGATTCGTCCGACATACTTTAACATCTTTATATCTTCCGGACTCTTCAGTATATAAACCTGTGTGTACTCTCTGATATTTCCTTAGTTCGAATATCAACTAAATCCCATTCTATCCTGCAAAGTCTCCACTTCACTCTAAAACCCACTTCAGTCCTTAAGTTGACCTTAGGATTGTCTTCCGACCCTTTGCCTTGAAATTGAGGAACAGAACTCATACAGGGGCACAGCACATAAGCTGAAGCCAAAGTTCCTTACCCCTCCAACCCCCCCTCAGGGATTCCCAACCAACTCTGCCTTTCCGCATGCTCTGGAACTATCCGGGAATTCTGGGATTGAACCCAGACTTGACACCAATCAACATCATGTAAGAGTAGCATGATCAAAGGATATTGGATGAGGCATTCACCATTGTCACTGTCACTGAATGGAGTATCACATGATGGAAGATTGAGGGAACAACAGCCTCCTTGGTCAGTAAGCAGAAGGTCGCCAAAATGAAGGTGGATAGCAGGAACAGCATTCAAGTTGTTGAACAAATACAAACAGTAATATGTATTACTCAGAACTCACAATTTTCTTTGCCCATAGTGTCAGAACAAAAAGGCCCAGCTGCTTGTGGTGGCCATCAATTGGACTAATGAAGCCCCAGCAACCTTGGTGGGTTGCACATCCTAGGTGTTCTTTGAGCTGGTGTAACTCTTCAGTGAAGTCAACTGATGCCACCAGCTGAGTCACAGTGTTTCTTTGTGCTTGCAGCTGACTGCAAAGCCAGTTTGTAGAGCCACTAAGTGAGTAGAGTGATGTAGCCATGACTTGACATACCAGATTGTGAATCATAACTTCAATCTTGCAAGTTCTAGCACAGCAAACAAGACTCTGACCAAGGTCAATAGCTATCACAAGGTCTTGTGCATTACTGAGGGTACATGAATCTTCCCCTACACAATTGGTTGAAAACTTGTAGCCCAACTCTGCTTCAGCAGGGACAACATCCATCTGAGCACATACATGATCCCACAAATCTGCAAACTTGACATTACAGGGAAGGGTAAAAGTGGAGTGTGTTAGTAGGCCATTAGTGACTTGGGTTCCAATTGCCTATAGAGTATAACTTGACTCACCTGTGCAGGTCTGGGTACTAGGAGGAGGCTCAGCATGAGCAGCTTCCTGCCTATAGTATGCTGATATGGAGGTGCCTGCAGAGGGACTGTGGGGCCCATCAGCAGGTTTGGCTCAGCAGCAAATAGTCCATTTGGAGGGTGATAGTAAGGGGCAAGATCAGGAGGGGGCGGCAATGCACCAACCCACCACCCAGCACAAGGAAAGCGGCAGCAAAATTCTGCTTGTTCAGCAGGTGAGAGTTGATTGAAGGGTGGATTAGAAGACATTTTGTGGGGTAAATTGAGGCTGGTGCAACTCATTTTAAACCTGATACTCACTAAGTTCTGAGGGTCACTGTTCGGCAATGAAATCTCACTCAGGGATGTTTGCACTAGCTCACAGTCATGGGGCTTGAGGTTGACAAAAGACTAACAGAGCTGCCCTGACAATGGCAATTGTGTTTGGAACCCATGTTGAAGGTGAAGTCCAGTTTGGGAGAACGCAATGGGGAAGAATCAAGGCTCAGTTTGCAAGGACAGCGACAAGAGTGACAGTGCACAACAAGAAGTGTCAAAGGAAAGTGACATATGTCAAGAGATAGCCGAGATAGGAATATGAAAGTCCGGGATGGGAATGTGAAAGTCCGGGGCGGGAATGTGGAAAGTCCGGGACGGGGGTGCAAAAGTCCAGGATGGGAAGTACAGGGTTCGGAATGTCCAATGAAAGAGAAATCTTCTAAGGTAAACTCCGAGGCTCGGGATTTGGGATTTGATCATAGGGGGTCAGAATTGGGCTGGATGGGTTAGGGAAGTTTCGGGATGTGACAGTATCCCCCTCTAAGATGCAGGGAGCTTTGCGAGGCAGCTTGTCAGGAGTGTCGGAGTGAGATAGGGGACCAGGGTCCGGCATCTCCAGAGGTGACGTCGGGGGCGTTGGCAAGTCTTGAGCTGGCGTTTGGAAAGTAATACTGCCCAGTACCCAGTCAATCGACGGATTGTAGCAGGTGAGCCAGTTGTGTCCTAGAACAAGGGAACAAGATGAATCCAACGGGGTAACATAAAATGTATTGAAGGTGACAAAGCCAGAAGGGAAATGAACGGAAAGGTCAACAGCACAGGTAATTGTAGAATTGGAAGTACCATCAAAAAGTTTCAATGAAATAGGAGGAACGAAGTATGTCAGATCATGATGCTTGTCAATGAAAGTAGTGTCAATGAAACAATCAGTAGAACCACAATCTAACAAAGAGGGAAAAGCAGAAATTTCGGAAAAGTTGGGAAGAGAAATAAGAGGCATAAGGGCCTTGGGATCATAAAGAGCGGACACGTTGAGACGGGTCTCCATAAGTGCATGGTGGGATTCAACGCAGCCTCCTTCCCATGCGGAGTCCGGAAGGTTGTGCCCTAATTTTTTGCCTCAGGGGAAGAGGCCTCCGGTTTGGCTTCTGGAGCGGGGGAGATCTTTGCTGCACAGGAAGTGGACTTCTGGCAGTCCTTAGCTACATGTCCGGTGGCTCCGCAGAACATGCACAGCTTGAGGTTAAAGCAGTGTTTGCATTCCTTGGAGGTGAGGCATCTGTCCTTCCCGAGTTTGCTGGAGAGGTTGGATGCAGGTTTTGGGATAGGGGTGGAGAACTTTGTTGATGAGGACGTGGAAGTGTTGGAAAAAGTGGTGGGTTTTGGAGGTGAGGTGGTGGGAGTACTTTTGGAGGTGTCAGACTGGTTTCCAGAGGGTCAGATTTGGCAAGCGACTTTGGACTTGCATTCCCAATATCTCCTGTTGATAGTCTGGGAGAGGGTCCAGAGTTCTCCTAGGGAGTGCAGTTTTCTGATGCAGGAAAGCTCGTCTTTGATGTGATCCGGAAGTCCGTTGTAGAAGTGATGTCAGAGGACTCCCTCACCATAACCCTGGATGTGGGAGGCTAGGTGATTGAATTCCACCACTTATTTGTTGATATGCTGGGAGTCTTTCATGGATAGGTGGTCAAGTTGGTGTTCAGCATCACCGACAGGGTCATGGGGGCCGAAGTTGGTCTGGAGCTCGAGGACAAATTCCTGATAATTGTCCGTCCATCTGGAGGAGGTCAGGCTCGAACCATTCAAGGGCCATACCTTTTAGGTAAGACTGGGCGAAGGTGTTGGGTTCCCACACCTTCATGTGCGGAGATGAGGAGTTTTTGGATTCACAGTTGCAGCACGATAACTCAGCAAGGCCACGAACTGCATTGGCAAGCACCATGATAGGGTTAGGTGGGATTGCATTGTTGGGGTTGTTGTCAAAGGGGTTGTCATCATTGGAGGGGTTGGGGTTGTTGTCAGAGGGGTCTGAGTGCCCCCGGAGGGGTGATGACCTGCAGGAGTAGGGGTGGAGATGATTTGAGATGGAGGTCTCGCCTGAGAGGTGGAGGTTGATGTACGACAAGCAGAGAAGCTTCGGAATTGTTTGGCAATGTCAGGGCCTTGACACAAGGTCATCAGGGAGTGCAGGGCATCTTCTCGGGCTGCCTCTGACTGAGCTGCATCGATGCTTTGCATACTGTGTGTTTGGGCACGAGTCTGGATAGTTCTAGACATGCGGTCAAGATATGATGTTAGTGAACTTGTAAAGGTTTGAGTTCAAATATACTGTCAAGTCCAGGTTCAATCCTGGAATTCCCGGATAGTCTGGAGCGTGTGGAAGGGCGGAGTTGGGCGGGAATCCCTGAGGGGGGTCGGAGGTGTAAGGAACTTCAGCTTCAGCTTATGTGCTGTGCCCCTGTATGAGTTCTGTTCCTTGATTTCATGGCAGAGGGTTGGAGATCAATCCTAAGGTCAACTTAAGGACTGAGGGGGTTCAGAGTGAAGCAGGTCAGGAGAGAACGGGATTTAGTTGATATTTGAACTAAGGAAATATTGGAGAGTACAAGCAGGTTTATATACTGAAGAGTCTGGAAGATATAAAGATGTTAAAGTATGTCAGATGAATTGGAGTTTCGGGTTTCCGCAAGAAAGTAAGGAATGAATCGGAATGGCATCAGAATGGTGGAATAATGACTGAAGGCAATGGCGCAATAATTGCGAGGCAAGGGGAAAGGGAATTATTGATAGGAACTGTAGATGTCAAGAAGTGTCAAAGGAAAGTGACATATGTCAAGAGCTAGCCGAGATAGGAATACGAAAGTCCGGGACGGGAATGCAAAAGTCTGGGATGGGAAGTACGGGGTTTGGAATGTCCGATGAAAGAGAAATCTTCTAAGGTAAAGTCCGAGGCTCGGGATTTGGGATTTGATCATAGGGGGTCGGAATTGGGCCGGATGGGTTAGGGATGTTTTGGGATGTGACAAAAGTGTAATCTCAAGATCAGTGGCAACCATGTTACATTTGGCCTAGCTGTATTTGGTCGTCAATATTTGTAAACAAAAATCATGAGCAGAATGTAGTGAAAAGTGGTCTAAAGTTTTGCAGTCAGCTGTGAAATGCCGCTGGCTTACAATACCAGTCAAATCCATTTCAATGTTCCTTGAAATGGTATGTCAACGTGAAACTGATAAGATTCAATGATCAAGCCCTGTGAAAATTGACTATGACCGAGTCAGTCAGGATATGCCACAATATGTAAATTATATGATCCCAAAAAAAACATAGATGATTGATCATACACACACAGATAATGGGACTGATGTCACACTTTCTGTTGTACAGGCATGCTTTGTTGTGTCTCAGTACATGCTAATATGATTTTTTTCGGTGAAAACATTCATGCACACCACACCAGCCTACTCGACCAGCCTGTGAAATGTGCACGCATGTGTGAAAATGTTCTCTCCTGCTGACCACACCGCTCACCAAATCTGCTCTCATATATGAGAATATGTTCCATTATGTTATGCTTGGATATGATCAGGTATGTTGGTATTTGTCAAGTCTGGGTTCAATCCCAGAATTCCTGAAAAGTCCTAAGGTGGGGGAAGGAAGCAAGGGGTTGGGAATCCATGAGGGGGGTCAGAGGGGTAAGGGACTTTGGCTTCAGCTTATGTGCTGTGACCCTGTATGAGTTCTGTCCCTTAGTTTGAGGCAGAGGTTCAGAAGGCAATCCTAAGTTCAACTTAAGGACTGAGAGGGGTTCAGAGTGAAGTGAAGACTTTGGGGGATAGAACAGCATTTAGTTGATATTTGAACTAAGCAAATATCACAGAGTACAAGCGGGTTCCTAATTAAGACAATGCTAGTTAGTAGAATATTTGTAATGATGCAACTGCCTACTGTCCACATTGTTCAGAGGGCACACACATCCTTCCTTTTGGTTTTTTCGTGTCTTTCTGAGATGATGCAGGCTTTTCATGTTCTGGTGTCTTTGGAGGAGGAAGGGAGATTGGGCATGTCAACATTTGCAGTGGCAAGTGATGAAACAGAGCTACAATGGATGGATGTTAGTGGTTCCAAACATACTAAGTTTTTTGGTAATGTACAGTGGATTTTTTGCAACCAACTTCACTGTCCTCTTACCCCTGGGCTTATTGCCTTCAGCAGGATCCACATTATCCTTAGGGGCAAGGGACTTTGGCTTCAGCTTATGTGCTGCACCCCTGTACAAGTTCTGTCCCTTAATTTCAAGGCAGAAGTTTGGAGGACAATCCTAAGATCAACTTAAGGACTGAGAGAGGTTTTCAGAGTGAAGCAGAGACTTTGGAGGATAGAACAGGATTTAGTTGATATTTGAACTAAGGCAAGATTACAGAGTGAAGTTTGGTTTATATACTGAAGAGTCCAGAAGATATAAAACTGTTAAAGTATTTCAGATGAATCTGTCAAGTCCAGGTTCAATCCTGGAATTCCTGGATAAGTCTGGAGTGGACAGAATGGCAGAGTCAGTTGGGAATCCCTGAGGGGGGTTGGAGGGGCAAGGAACTTTGGCTTCAGCTTATGTGCTGCGCCCCTGTATGAGTTCTGTTCCTTAATTTCCAGGCAGAGGGTCAGAAGACAATCCTAAGGTCAACTTAAGGACTGAAGTGGGTTTCAGAGTGAAGTGGAGACTCTGCACAGGAAGGAGGCTGTGTTGAATCCCACCGTGCACCTGTGGAGACCTGTCTCAATGTGTCCACTCTTTACAATCCCAAGGCCCTTATGCCACTTATCTCTTTTCCTGACTTATCCAAAATCCCTGCTTTTCCCACTTTATTAGATTGTGGTTCTACTGATTGTTTCATTGATACTACTTTCATTAACAAACACCATTGTCCAACATATTCTGTTCCCCCTATTCCACTGAAACTTTTTGATGGTACTTCCAATTCTACAATTACCCATGCTGTTGACCTTTCTGTTTGTTTCCCTTCCGGCTTTGTCACCTCCAATACATATTATGTTATTCCATTGGATTCCTCTTGTTCCCTTGTTCTAGGACACAACTGGCTCACCCACTACAATTTGTTGATTGACTGGGTATTGGGCAGTATTACTTTCTGAACTCCAGCTCAAGACTTGCCAACAACCCTGACATCACATCTGGAGATTCTGGACCCCATTCCCCCATCTCACCCCAACAAGCCACCTCGCAAAGCTCCTCATATCTCATTTGTCAATGCTGCTGCCTTTGTGTGCGCATGCAAACTCAATGGCTTCGAGCAGTTTAGCATCCACCTCTGTTCCTAGGACTCCAAACTCCATCCCATATCCCTCACTCCCAAAGCCCCAGAAGGGGTCAACCTGTCCTCTGTCCCTTTGGACTATCACAACTTCCCTGATGTCTTCAGTAAGTGCAAGGCTGACACCCTCGCACCCCACAGGGAATTTGATCTCAAGATTGACTTAGAGGAAGGTGCTTCCCCTCCTCTCAGGACTGTTTACCCAGTCTCCACCACATAATCTGAGTCCCTCCGGGAATTCATAGATGAACACCATAACTACGGCTTCATCCATCAGTCCAAGTCCGCTCATGGTGCCCCTGTCCTCTTTGTCTGAAAGAAGGACAGATCCCTGCACCTCTGCGTCAATTTCTGAGGCCTCAACAAAATCACAAAGAAAGATTGCCATCCCTTACCTCTAATCTCCAACCTCCTCAATCCCCCTAGCCACACCAAGGTGTATACCAAAATCAACCTCTGGCATGCTTACCACCTTGTCCACATCGCCCCCAGGGATGAGTGGAAACTGCCTTCAGGGCTCGCTGTGGTTTGTGTGAGTGGCTGGTGATGCCCTTTGAGCTTACCAATGCCCCTGCGGCCTTCCAGTGTTTTGTCAATAGTGTCTTCATAGACCTCCTAGATGTCTGCGTTGTGGTCTACCTCGATGACATCCTCATTGATTCCAATACATGGCTTCCCACAAGGAACATGTCTGGGAAGTCCTGCAATGTCTCTGGAAACATGGACTTTACGCCAAACTGGATGTTACGCTGATGAGGTCATGAGAACTCGATCAGATAACACCAATGAGTCCTGTGGTTGAGCAGGACAAGATCTATCAGAAGTCTTTACTGGCAGACTATAGGCCAATTGATGAAGTGAGTTCTCAGACCAAGAGATAGCTGTGAAGCTATGTATTGTGTAGATCCAACTTGGGTTGTAACCAAGTAGAGTACAGGTCTTTATACCATAGGGAATGGCGCACAGACCAAGATATCCAAAGTAGGAACTGTCCAAGAAAGGTAACTAAAGATAAGAGGGATAAATGCCATTGGGCGGAAGGTCATAGAATATGACAGAAGAAAGATAAGGCCAGGGACTTTGCCTAGAGTCACTGGTCGTACAAAGGGTCAAAAGAGGAAAGGGATCATGTGATGGTACAGAGTCACGTGAGAAGGAAAGGAAAAGGGGTTAAAACGGTTCTACCATAACACCGGACAAATGTGAGTGGCACACGGACTCTGTCAAATACCTGGGCTACCATCTCTCCCCCCAGGGATTGACTATGGCCCTGGAAAAAGTCCAAGCAGTCAGGGATTGGCCCAAACCCTGTAAAGTCAAGGACATTCAGTCCTTCCTTGGGTTCGCCAATTTCTATCATTGTGTCATCTTCAATTACTCTGATATCATTGTTCCCCTGACCCGACTCACTTGGAAAATGCCCCCTAGAACTTCGACAATTCCTACCGCTCCACCTTCACCCAGCTCAAAGATGCCTTCACCTGAGCCCCTATCCTTACTCACTGGATTCTGGACTGTCCTATCATGGTTGAGACTGACACTTTGGAGTATGCTATTGCGAGAATCCTTTCCATTCATTGTCCCGATGAGGCATTCCACCCCATTGTTGTTTACTCCCACACTCTGGCAGCCCTGGAGCTCAACTACGACACCCATGATAAGGAACTCCTGGCAATCCACAAAGCTTTCCGGTACTGGCATCACTACCTCGAAGAGTCTGGTACCCCTATCGACATTGTCACCAGTCACAAAAACTTGGAATATTTCTCTACCTCCAAAGTCCTGACCCACAGGCAAGCCTGCTGGTCGCAATTCCTATCCCAGTTCAACCTCATCATTTGCTTCCGTGCCGGACACTTAGAAGCTAAACCTGATTCCCTCACTTGACACTGGGACATCTACCCAAAAGAGGGGGATAAGGACTATGCTCGCATCAATCCCCACAACCTCTGCCCAGTGTTCACTCAGGAGCAGCTCACCTTGTCCCTACAAGCCACTATCCTACTAGCCCCAGTCCTCCATGCATCATTCCTGCTTGACATCAAAAACATTCACAAGGACATCCTAGATTCCCTGTCCTCCAACCCCATAGCTTCTGCCTGACTCACAGACTCATCGGACTCCCAATGGGCTGTTAACCCTGAAGGTTTCCTGACACTCAACAATCACATCTTCTTCCCAGAAGCTAAGGATCTATGTCTTTGCATCCTCCAATACAAGCACAACCACCCCCGATCTGGACAAACAGGACACTAGAGCTCATCTGTCAGGAATATACTTGGCCAGGACTCCATACCTTTGTCAAAGACTACGTCAGTTCTTGCACTTCCTGCGCCCAAGCTAAAACTCCTAGACACCACCCCTACGGAATGCTCAAGCAGCTTCCAATCTCCAAAAAAACCTGGAACTCCATTTCCATGGACATTGAGCAACTTCCCTCTTCCGGTGGGTATACCACAATCCTAGTAGTCATCAGCCACCTATGATCAAATCCCAA
The DNA here is from genome assembly GCA_014904945.1 of Gyrodon lividus. Classification (NCBI taxonomy): domain Eukaryota; kingdom Fungi; phylum Basidiomycota; class Agaricomycetes; order Boletales; family Gyrodontaceae; genus Gyrodon; species Gyrodon lividus. Next base: position 264,039 of record MU127448.1, read on the forward strand.
ATCCTGAGCCTTGGACTTTACCTTAGAAGATATCCCGGACTTTCATATTCCTATCTCAGCTATCTCTTGACATATGTCTCTTTCCTTTGACATTTCTTGATATCTGCAGTTCCTATCAATAATTCCCTTTCCCCCTGCTTCACAATTATTGTGCCATTGCCCTCAGTCATTATTCCACCATTCTGACACCATTCCAGCTCATTCCTTACTTTCTTCCAGAAACCCAAAACTCCGATTTGTCCGACATACTTTAACACCTTTATATCTTCTGGACTCTTCAGTATATAAATCTGCTTGTGCTCTCTGATATTTCCTTAGTTTGAATATCAACTAAATCCCATTCTCTCCTACTCCACTTCACTCTGAAAACCACTTCAGTCCTTAAGTTGACCTTAGGATTGTCGTCCAACCCTCTGCCCTGAAATTAAGGAACTTGTACAGGGGCACAGCACATAAGCTGAAGCCAAAGTTCCTTGCCCCTCCGACCCTCCTCAGGGATTCCTGACCACAATCCGCCATTCTGTGTGCTCCGGACTTATCCAGGAATTCTGGGATTGAACCTGGACTTGACAGACCATGGTTCCAAGTTTGTCTCCCACTTTTTCCGTTCCCTCAGAAAAGCACTCAACATCCACCTTCACTTCACTTTGGGATACCATCCCAAAGGCGATGGGCAAATGGAATGAGCAAACCAGACCCTCAAACAGTACCTCAGGATCTACTGCAACTACCAACAGGACAATTGGTCAGAACTCCTACCCCTAGTGGAATTCGCATACAATAATGCCCCTAGTGCTACCACAGGAGCATCCCCATTCTTTGCTAACAAAGGCTACCATCCCAACATCCATCTGTCTACCACAAAAGGGATTTGACCTCATCCCATGCTCATGAATATGCAATCAACTTACAGGAACTTCACACAAATTCCTATGCACAGAAATGGCCCATGCTCAGAAATGCTACCAAGCACCCATGGATTCCTGACAACTTTCCACACCAGACCTCTTGATCAGAGACCAAGTGTTTGTCAAAGCAAAGTACTTCTGCTCCACTTGCCCTTCCAAGAAACTCTCGGAAAAGAACCTTGGCCCCTATCCCATCATTGCTCAAGTCAGACCCCTATCCTTCACCCTCTGACTTCCGGACTCCATGTGCACTGTTCACCCCATCTTCCATGTCTCCCAGTTGGAACCCACAACTCCAAACGTAAACCTGAACCAGGTCCAACCCCCACCTCCCCTAGTCAAAGTCAATGGAGAACCCAAATACGAAATCTCCAAAATCCTGGACTCCAAGATTGACCGATGATGCAGGAATTGCCAACTTCTGTATCTAGTAAAATTGGTGGGCTATGAAGGGACTGACAAAGAAACATCCTGGATCCTTGTGACCAAGCTTGCTCACGCATCAGAACTCATCTCAGACTTCCACTCTGCATATCCCATGAAGTCTAGGGCCCTTAATTCCCTCAGATGATGGTGGAGATGTGTCATACAAATTGATCAAACAAAACTACACTATTATTACATGAGGAGGCCAAAAGGATATGCTAAGCTACTTCCTCCCCATCCCCATCCCCATCCCCATCCCCATCCCCATCCCCATCCTCCTCACCCTCACCCTCCTCCTCATCCCCATCCTCTCCACCTTCACCCTTCTCTTCCTCTCCACACTCCCTCTCCTTCCCCTTTGCATCCAATGCCCCCCAGGACCCCTGAGCCTCAAGAAAGGCCACCAGGCCATTTGTGAGCACTTGTCAGATCCCTGATGGCCTCATCAGCCTTCCTCTGGGCCTCGTAGCACACCACCAGGGCCCCGAGCATGTCCTGTTCTTCTTCATCCCCACTCTCCTCCCAGTACTCTGGACTCTTCTGCCTCCTCTGCTTCTGGTCCTTCCCTCCATGTGGGAACACCACCTCCACTGCTGCCCACTTTCCCACCACTCTGGCCTCCCGGCACGATGTGTGCACTTGTGCACACCTCACACACATCCTCGATTGCCTGGTCTTTGGGCCCAGGCATGGGACCCTGGCCCTCACACAGGCCATGCAGGGAGTATTGGCTGCCCATGCGACCTCCTCCTCTGCCTTCCTCCTCCTCTTGTCCTCCTCAGCCCTCTTCTGTGCTTCCCCCTCAATCCTTCACCTCGCCTCCTTGCGCTTCTCTGCCTCCTGTTGGGCCTTCTTCTCCTTGGCCTCCTGAATCTTTTGGGCGGACTCACATGCACATTTTTCCTCCTCCTGTTGAAGACAGGCAATTTTGTCATCAGATTGGGAGTGGGTAGACATGGTGGGTGATGGAACTAAACAACTGGCAGTCAAATGGTTGTAAAAGTCCCTTGGATTGATCCCCGATCTTCAAACTGCATCATACTTCTATTACCTGTCATGGACTTCTATCCAGGCACTCAAGGGTTTGTGCCTAAGAGGGGGGATACTGTCACATCCCGAATCTTTCCCTACCCATACAACACACTTCCAGCCCCTTATGATCAAACCCCAAACACTGAACCCCAGACTTTACCTTAGAAGATTTCACCTTAACCTGATATCCCAAATCCTGGAATTCCAGTCCCAGACTTTTGTACTCCTATCTTGGCTATCTCTTGACATATGTTCCTTTCCTTTGATATCCCTTGACACTTATAGTTCCTATCAATAATTCCCTTCCCCATGCTTCACAATTATTGCACCATAATCCTTAGTTATTATTCCATCATTCTGATGCCATTCCAATTCACCCTTACTATAATCTGGAAACCCAAAACCCTGACTCCTCTGATATACTTTAACAATTTTATATCTTCCAGACTCCTCAGTATATAAACCTGCTTGTACTCTGTGATATTTCCTTAGTTCAAACATCAACTAAATCCTGTTCCATCCTCCAAAGTCCTTGCTTCACTCTGAAATCTCTCTGTCCTTAAGTTGAACTTAGGATTGTCTTCTGAACCTCTGCCTCAAAATTAAGGGACAGAACTCATATGGGGGCACAGCACATAAGCTGAAGCTGAAGTCCCTCACCCCTCTGACCCCCTCGGGGATTCCCGACCCCTTATGCCTTTCCCATCAAGTCTGGGTCAGAGTACAAGCAGGTTTATATACTGAAGAGTCTAGAAGGTATAAAACTGTTAAGTATCAGATGAGTTGGGGTTTTGGGTTTCTGGAGTATAGTAAGGGTGAATCAGAATGGCATCAGAATGATGGAATCATAACTAAGGACAATGGCACAATAATTGTAAAGCAGGGGGAAGGGAATTATTGATATGAACTGTAAGTGTCAAGAGATGTCAAAGGAAAGTAACATATGTCAAGAGATAGCCGAGATAGGAGTACAAAAGTCCAGGATGGGAATACAAAAGTCTGGGATGGGAAATATGGGATTCGGGATATCAGGTTGAGGTGAAAATCTTCCAAGGTAAAGTCTGGGGTTTGGGGTTCAGAATTTGATCATAAGGGGTCGGAAGTGTGTTGTATGGGTAGGTAAAGTTTCAGGATGTGACAATTGCCTAGTCTACATCACCTCCTGCATCATCATTGTCCTCAAAAATGTTGTATGGCATGCCTAAGAGTGAAACATCCAAACCTGGTTGGGATAATACACAGAACTGCTCCTTCTCTATCCCCAATGGTAGTCTCATTCTCTTTGGAATCATAGCAACAACACTTCTGATGTGCTTGACATCAACAACAACAAGTTCATGAGTAAGTGTACATGCAACAACAGTTTGTGAGGATAAGTTAAAAAGTTGTTTGTTGGGTTTTGAGTAGAGTTTGCTGAAAGTGGTGTTGTAAAAATTCATCCAGATTGTTAGTATGGTATGCAAGCCTTGTGAAATATTTGACTTCTCCAAAGTGGATCTAAGCAAGATAAAGAAACTAAATGAAGATTAGCCAAAATTTATTTGTACAAGACAAGTCTTACTGATAGGTTGCAAGAGACTCAAATATTACTGTCTGCTTTCAAGGTCTCCCTCCAAGTGGAATGAGTGATTTGGCCATTCTTCAGCTTAAGATGAGCCCATCATTTGAATTGAGGAATGGGTTTGTTGTGTCCTAAAAATGTGTGAATCACTTGAGTGTCTAACTTGGAAGGGGAAAAGAAATATTGTTCCCACTTTCAAAGCAGTGCATATTAATCTCCCAAGTCTTCTGCTCCTAGTGGAAGACCTTTGGCAGGAACACCCAGCTTGGGAATAGCAGCCAGGAGGGTATTCACTCCACAATGATGCACTCCTTGTGCGAGGTTGGCATAAGGGCTTGAGGGTTGGCAAATCTCTTGACCAAGGTTTCCAATAGTTCTTTCCATCGTCCATTGGGCATAGCATGTGGATGGGCCCTTGCATATTGTTTCAGTGACAAAGTGGTTGACTTGATGGACACATGGCCACACAAAATGCATTCACTCTTCTCGGTATTGATAATACAGTTCTTCAAACTTTCAAGTCCAGGTTCAATCCTGGAATTCCTGGATAGTCTGGAGCACACAGAATGGCAGAGTCAGTCGGGAATCCATGAGGGGGGTCAGAGGGGCAAGGAACTTTGACTTCAGCTTATGTGCTGCACCCCTGTATGAGTTCTGTTCCTTAATTTCAAGGCAGAGGGTCGGAGGACAATCCTAAGGTCAACTTAAGGACTGAAGTGGGTTTCAGAGTGAAGTGGAGACTTTGCAGGATAGAATGGGATTTAGTTGATATTTGAACTAAGAAAATATCGGAGAGTACAAGCGGGTTTATATACTGAAGAGTCCGGAAGATATAAAACTGTTAAAGTATGTTGGACGAATCGGGGTTTTGGGTTTCCGGAACAAAGTAAGGGGATGATTTGGAATGGCATCAGAATGGTGGAATAATAACTGAGGGCAATGGGGCAATAATTGTGAAGCAGGGGGAAAGGGAATTATCAATAGGAACTGCAGATGTCAAGGAATGTCAAAGAAAAGAGACATATGTCAAGAGATAGCCAAGATAGAAATATGAAAGTCCAGGACGGGAATGGACGTGCATGATGTCAGTGGTCATGCAATAAGTGACACCAAGGAAGTGGGAAGAACTCATACTGAGAATAAGAGGGGCCTTGGTGATCCCTGTGCTCATCTTGTGCTGGTCATACTGAGTTCGATTTGGGGAGGAAATAAGTCTCTTGAGGTTGTTGGCATAAGTTTCTGAACTGCCAGAAGGCAAATCAAAGACATTGACATTGGGGTGGTTACTACCAGCCACACAATGGTCTTGGGGCTTGATTAGAACAGGATAATAGTGTCTACCTTGAGTTTTGCAGCGACTGAGAACACCACAATAGATGTGACGACCATTCTTCCCACTGTGGCTGGCCAGACCATCCCAATAGACTAAACCAGGGCCATCAGTGGTGGGAAATAAAGGTAAGAACAAAAGACAATGTTGCGGTCTGCATCCCAAATTTGCAGTCCTTCTTTCTGTAGTGTGGAAACATGATGAATGCCAATGCATAAGAATGAATCCAAATTTTCGAGTTTATTTGGGCCTGGGATGAAGCCACCAGGGCGGACATTGACTTTCTGATAGCACTTGTCAGGGGAGAGATTGACAATGACCCATATGTATATCAAACAGCTGGAGTCTTTGTGCTCATATAGCTGTGCCCCATCAAGAGAGACCATTTTGCTCTCAAAAACATATTCCCCATGAAACAACTTCCTGTCCCTCTGAAACCCTACAATGCCAATGGATATGGATCTCCTAATGTAGCTGGATTAATCAAGTTCTCCACTACTCTCGCCCTTCACATTGGTGAACACAAGATGGAGCAAGAACTTTATGTAATGAATTGTGGAAAAGAAAACATCATCCTGGGTCCCCCCTGGTGGTGTCAACACAACCCAAACATTGACTGGGAAGCCGGAATCCTTCCCAAACATGACACCCCCAATGCCATCACACAACAATACCTCCTTCAATACCTTGAATTGATCCTGACACATACCTTGCTCATGCACTCAAGAAAAAGATTGATTCTATGACCTATGACTTCCACAAGGTCACTCTCGCCACTGAACTCACCCAGAAGGATGCTAAAAAAAGGAAAGAAACACCTGTCCTTCCTCCTCAATTTGCAGATTTGCCAACATCTTCAACAAAAAAACAACAGACCACATACCCCCATCCCATCCTTTTGACCACACCACCAACCTCAATGATTCCTTTGTCCTGAAAGTGGCCAAAACCTACCACTTAAACCCAAAAGAAGAGGAGGCATGCAAAGAGTTTATCAAGGAACACCTTGAGACTGGCAAAATTTCTCTCTCTCAGTCACTACAAGCCTCTCCATTTTTCTTTGTCCAAAAGAAAGAAAGATCCCTCCATCCTTGCCAAGATTATCAATATTTGAACTTGCACATGATCAAAAATGCCTACCCTCTTCCCCTAGTCTCTGACCTTGTCGACAAGTTGAAAGTATCCAAAATCTTTATGAAGATGGACAAAGAGGATCCGAGTTCATGTTGTTAAGCTCACCATCAATATACAATCAAAACTTGTCCCTGATGCTTTGGGTTGAAGGAACTTCCATATCCTTGTACCCATAATGACTAGCAACAACATTGTCCAGGGTGATTTCACATGGACATTGCACATCCTGGGGCTGTTGGACCTTTGTCTCATGGTGTTTTTGCATCTACATTTCATTTAATTCAATTTATAAGAGAAGAATTGTGGGGACCCACCAAATCAAGTGCACTCTTCTCACCATGCAAGATCCACTCATTGTCCCACTAACATCTGATCCAACTAAACCATATAGTTGGGTCTACCACTATATTGAGAAAAAATCAGCTGCAGCATTCAGACTTGTAGCATGCCAATCCAAGACTCACACATTGCCACAATGTAGGCTGTCATGTTATCCATCCTATTATACATAGTAAGTATTGGCCCACTGAAGGCCCACATTGATGGAGGGTGCAATGTGTTTGTTGGCCCTAGCATGCTTCTCCCAGATAGTCATAAATATGTAGCTCAAAACACAGTATGGCGCAGCTCAGGACAGGTCATGATTCTAAAAACATTTGCTGTTGAATGAAGTGAGACACCTTGACAAAAGTTTTGTCAGTGTACTTTTTGCAGTGTGATAGTGGGCTGCCATTGTGACTTACATTGAGAATTACTTTATAGTCTTTAAGAACAAACCACTTTGTATTGTCCATCTTATGCTTTGCAATGTCCTTCTGAGTTGGCATCAACAGGAACCAATCAACTGGAAACCGCAAGATATGAAGGCAATTGATCATGTAGAATGTAGAGTCCCATCGAGTCTTGACATTACGAAGAAGCTGTATCTGTATTAACAAATTGCTGGGCCATTGAACCACTCCTGTAGGTTCCCAGTTGTGATGACCTTTGCAAATTCATCATGTCGAATGCCTGATGCACATGCAACATGAACAATGCTGCACCCAAGTGCCACAGAATTCTTCTTCATGGCATTGAGGTATGAGTCCTTGTCCACCATGTTGTCATTGAAGCCATCTACCCAGGCCACTGCTAATTTCAAAAGATTGGGTTCCAAAAACTCATCACAGATGTGTTGTACACAGATGTTCATAATGTACAGGAAGCACATAATATGTCTATTAGCAGCACTGAGCTCTAGAGGGAGCTCATGTGTGGCAAGGAGTAGTGCAAGGTGCTCCATCATTGTGGTGTTATTCTTAGCATTGTTGACAGTGAAGTGGCCAGTCTTCACAGTGATACCAGCCTGATCAAGGATGTAGAGAACTGTGTGTGCAAGGGACTCTCCAGTGTGGTTTCCTCAAATGCAATGAGAAGCAAGGAGCACAGACTTCATCTTTAGATCTGATGGCACCTCAGACTTCCCAGCAATCTAATGTGTTGTCACAGCCAAATAGGGCATCTGAGAGGCACTAGACCAGATATCAGTCATAAAGGACACATTCCCAAGTGCACTCTGAGTACAGTTGATGGAACTAACTAGTAAGATGCTCTGATGAGGATCAGAATACATACAGCAAGATCTTGCTTCAAAACGACAAAATAGTCCTGCCATGCCTTGATGATCTTTGTTTTGATCCAAGATCGGTGAGGAATGTCTCCATCTGTTAAACTATCTCTCAGAAGAAGCAGGAGATGTTGAAACTCCTTGCATTCAATGACATTATGTAAGAGACTGATTGTCTACAATGATGAAGTTGACAAGGTACTTGTAGAACATAGTAAGTGAAAATGGTGCAATGCCATGCCTGCCGCTATCTGTTCCAAGGCCAGGGATGGGATCGTCAACAAAATGTAGTGGAATGCATAGCAGGTTGTCATGCTTCTCCACAAACATCCACAGTTCATCAAGGGAGTACCCAAGGGCAAGAGCAGACTTCACTGATGATACTTGAATGGACCATTCCTTGTTTAATTGCAATGTCAGTAGAATATATGTGAGAAGGTGTCATTCATTGATGTGACTTCTAAGCATAGATGTTGCTGTTTTTGCTGAATAGATGTAAGCATGTCAAGGATAATTATGTAGCAGACCACACCAGTGTGGCTGCATCATGGAGCTCACTGCAGGTTTCATCAGGATACAAGTGATGGAACATGTTTGGTAGGAGACTCACAGACAGTGTTTGCACACTGTATCTGCACCCCGTTGCCATTTGAAAAAATGATTGACATTATATGTTGAAGAGGTCTTTGTTTGTGACTGGTCAGTGTTCAGGAGTGGATCAGGGAAATTCAATGGATCTTGCATAGGATCAGAAGGTATAGCAGGTCTTCATTGATGTGGCACATCCTCCTGTGAATCTGATGAACTGGATTGCTCCACTGCATTCAGAGTGATCTCAAAGTTTTCCTCTTCACCTACTGCATGGCGTCCATGAGAGATGAATCAGATGATCATAAATAGTGATAGATCAGATTACCTTGGGCAGCAGCTCATGGTGCAGTAGGCAGTGCAGCTTGCTTTCCTTGGCATCTGGGAGCCATGTTTCTGGAACTTTGGGGTGTCTGGGTATTCACTGTTCTATGTATCTGTTTTTGCAGAGTTCCACTGGTTGGAACTGACTTGAAAGTGAGATCATGCTGTGAGCCACCTGAAATGATTAGTCAGCATGTATTGACAACAAACATGTCAGCCATCAACTGAATTGGCTTACATAATGGCTGATTTGGGTTACAGATCAGCTGAAGTCAGCATCATGGCAATACTAGGCACACCTCATAATTGGTTGAATAATTCCACTCCAAGTATCCCACTATACCCAGGTTCTACTCCACTTACCTCTGGACCTTATTCCACCAACTCCAACATCATGACCAGAAAACCACAATATATTCAGCAGAGGGCAAGTGACAGGACTACTTTGTATAGGGTAAAGAGGAAAAACTATTTATATACACCTCTTTCTCCACCTCCTCTTCCCTGCTCCAGCCTTTCCATGCCTCCCTCTCTGCCGCAGCTGATGCCACTTCCTCCTCCTTGTATTCTTCCTCTAACCCTGCCTCTGGCTCCTCTGGAGCAAACTCCAGTTCTAGACACCCCCAGATCTCCTTCAGGATGCCCAGCATCCTCTCCATCTGTGCATGATTCTCTGCTGCTGCATGCCTCTGATCCATGGCCATGTTGCAGATTTCTGCAACAACAGCCACAAGGATTTCCATGAGTATATCATGGTTGTCCTCTGCCCCCTCCACCCACTCCCTGTCCTCATCCTTGTCATTCTTGTTGTCATCCACCATCAGACTCCATGTCCAGGCATTCTTCTTGCTGGCTTGCAGCAATGTGACCTCATCCCACTTCCTCCTCCATGTTGGTTGTGGCTGTCACTGACAAAAACTATAAGAGGGCAGTGATTGCCCAGACTACTAGGGATTAGCTAGGAGTAGTAAATAGATATAAGTAAACTCACCTCAGCTGCTGCCAAAGAGGGGCAAAGAACAACTGAGGAATCCAAAGTGAAAACTAAGTATATATACATAACAGAGCGGGCGGAGAAGCACTTGCTAATGATAATCAGGGAATAGGAATAGGAACAAGAGGAATTGGGATTAAGTGATGTAAGGAAGTGACAGAGCGTCCCTGGAGGCTCAGGAATGATGACAAGCAAAGGATGATGGAATACATTAAGGGTTTGCATGTCTGCACAAGTTCTAGAGCGATTCCGAGCAGATACCGAGACTCCGAGTGGTTTTGCCTGGCAGTGGAGCGGGGGTAGGGATTCTGGCATTTCAGACATGTGGAGGTGTGGACTCCGACATTGCGGAAATGCGGAGTTTGTTGTTCCGGTTCCGGAGTTCACTGTATTTTGTCACTCCCACTCAAGCACATTCATAGTCCCATACCTCGAACAAATTTCCAGTGTGGTTCATGAATGAGCGGTTTTGTAAGGATGTCTGCTACCATGTCATCTGTGGGAATGTAGCGGATGATGGCTTCTCCCTTTCCGACAAGGTCGTCTTAGACGAAGTGGTACTTCCACTAGATGTGTTTAGTCCACGCCCGGAATTGAGGATCAAGGCTTAGGATGATAGTGGCCTGGTTGTCGCAGTGGAGGACAGTTGGCCCCTTTTGTGGGTGTCCGATCTCTTCAGAGAAGCTCCGAAGCCATGCCAGATGTTGTCCGGCAAGACTGAGTCCAATGTACTCTGACTCCGTGGTGGAGAGTGCAACCATGCTCTGCTATTTGCTTGACCAGGAGATAGCTCTGCAATTACTGAGGAAAAGGAGTCCAGAGGTGGAGCAGGAGTTGTCCGGGTCCTGAGACCAACCTGTGTTGGAGTACCCCTGGAAGTCCATGTCCATAGATACCTCAGAGCCATCAAAGCAGAGTTCCATGTCCTTGGTGGCTTGGATGTACTGGAATACATGTTTCACTGCTTCCCAGTGCATCTTTCTTGGTGCATGTCAAATCTGGGTTCAATCCTGGAACTCCCGGATAGTTCCGGAGCACACAGAAGGGCGGAGTCGGTCGGGAATCCATGAGGGGGGTCAGAGGGGCAAGGAACTTTGACTTCAGCTTATGTGCTGTGCCCCTGTATGAGTTCTGTTCCTTAATTTCAAGGCAGAGGGTTGGAGGATGAATTCCAGCCAAACTCTGCCTTCTCCACACTCCGGACTATCTCAGAATTCCGGGAACGAACCCGACTTGACAGGAGTAGTAAATAGGTATAAGTAAACTCACCTCAGCCACTGCCAAAGAGGGGCAAAGAACAACTGAGGAATCCAAAGTGAAAACTAAGTATATATATATATATAACAGAGTGGGCGGATGTCACATCCCGAAACTTCCCTAACCCATCTGGCCCAATTCCGAACCCCTATGACCAAATCCCAAATCCTGGCCCTCGGACTTTACCTTAGACAATTTCTCTTTCATTGGACATTCTGAACCCCATACTTCCCGTCCCGGACTTTCCGCATTCCCGTCCCAGACTTTCCGCATTCCCGTCCTGGACTTTTGTATCCCTGTCCCAGACTTTCGTATTCCTATCTCGGTCATCTCTTGACATATGTCAGTCTCCTTTGACACTTCTTGACATTTACAGTTCCTATCGATAATTCCCTTCCCCATTGCTTCACAATTATTGCGCCATTGCCTTCAGTCATTATTCTCCCATTCTGATGCCATTCCGATTCATTCCTTTCTTTCTTCCAGAAACCCGAAACTCCGATTCGTCCGATAGGACTTTAACATCTTTATATCTTCCGGACTCTTCAGTATATAAACCCACGTGTACTCTCTGATATTTCCTTAGTTCGAATA
>MU127448.1:275827-305004 GCA_014904945.1 Gyrodon lividus
TCCTCTCCCTTCCGATTCTCTAAGTCCTTAAGTTGACCTTAGGACCAGCCTCCGACCCTCCGCTCTTAAATTAAGGAACAGAACTCATACAGGGGTGCAGCACATAAGCTGAAGCCGCAGTTCCTTACCCCTCCGACCCCCCTCAGGAATTCCTGCAAACCCCGCCTTCTCTGCACTCCAGACAATCCGAGAATTCTGGGAACGAACCTGGACTTAACAGTATATTCGAACTCAAACCTCTACGAGTTCACTAACATCATATCTTATCCACATGTCTAGAACTATCCAGACTCGTGCCAAAACACACAGTATGCAAAGCATCGATGCAGCTCAGTCAGAGGCAGCCCAGGAAGACGCCCTGCACTCCCTGATGACCTTGCATTGAAGCCCCGATGTCGCCAAACAATTCTGAAGCTTCTTCGCTTGTTGTTCATCAACCTCCGCCTCTCAGGCCAGACCTCCGTCTCAAATCATCTCCACGCCTGCTCCCGCAGGTTGTCACCCCTCCAGGGGCGCCCCGGACCCCTCTGACGATGGGAACGGTGGTGGCAACGACCCTGACCCCTCCGATGACGACAACCCCGACAATGCAATCCCGCCTAACCCTATCATGGCACTTGCAAACGCAGTCCGTGGCCTCGCTGAGTTATTGCACCACGACTGTGAATCCGAAAACTCCTCATCTCCATGTATGAAGGTGTGGGAACCCAACACCTTCGATGGGACTGACCCTCGCAAGCTGTGGGCCTTCTTGGTCCAATGCAAGCTGAACTTCCAGGATTGTCCCCACGCATTCCAGACTGACTGTGCAAAAGTTACCTTTGCCCAGTCTTACCTAAAAGATATGGCCCTCGAATGGTTCGAGCCCGACCTCCTTCAGATGGACGATCCGGACTGGATGGACAACTATCGGGAATTTGTCCTCAAGCTCCAGACCAACTTCAGCCTCCACGACCCCGTCGGTGATGCTGAACACCAACTCGACCACCAATCCATGAAAGACTCCCAGCATATCAACAAATACATGGTAGAATTCAATCGCCTAGCCTCCCAGGTCTGGGGTTACGGCGAGGGAGCCCTCCGACACCACTTCTACAACGGACTTCCGGACCACATCAAAGACGAGCTTTCCTGCATCGGAAAACCGCGTTCCCTAGGAGAGCTCTGGACTCTCTCCCAGACTATCGATGGGAGATATTGGGAATGCAAGTCCTACCCTCTGGAAACTAGTCCTCCACTTCCAAAAGTACTCCGACCACTCCATCTCTGAAACCTGCCACTCCGTCCAACACCTCCACGTCCTCATCGGCAAAGTCCTCCGCCCCTAAACCTGCATCCGACCTCTCCAGCAAACTCGGGAAGGATGGATGCCCCACCTCCGAGGAACGCAAATGCCACTTTGACCTCAAGCTGTGCATGTTCTGCAGAGCCGCCGGACATGTAGCTAAGGACTGCCAGAAGTCCACTTGCTGCACGTCCAAAGCCCGTGCAGCGACAACCTCCCCCACTCTGGAAGCCACACCAGAGGCCTCTACCCCTGAGGCAAAAAATTAGGGCGCAGCCTTCCGGACTCCACATGGGAAGGAGGCTGCGTTGAATCCCACCATGCACCTATGGAGACCTGTCTCAATGTGTCTGTTCTTTATGATCCCAAGGCCCTTATGCCTCTTGTTTCCCTTTCCAAATTTCCGCATTTCCCACTTTGTTAGACTGTGGTTCTATTGATTGTTTCATTGATACTACTTTCATTGTCAAGCACCATTTTCCAACATACTCCATTCCTCCTATTTCTTTGAAACTCTTTGATGGTACTTCCAATTCTACGATTACCCGTGCTGTTGACCTTTCTGTTCGTTTCCATTCCGGCTTTGTCATCTCCAATACATTTTATGTTACTCCGTTGGATTCTTGTTCTAGGACACAACTGGCTCACCCGCTACAATCCGTTGATTGACTGGGTACTGGGCAGTATTACTTTCCAAATGCCGGCTCAAGACTTGCCAATGCCCCCGACATCATCCGGGTCCGGACCCCTGTCTCACTCCAACACTCCCGACAAGCCGCCTCGCAAAGCTCCTCACATCTCATTTGTCAATGCTGCCGCCTTTGTGGGCATGTGCAAACTCGATGGCTCCAAGCAGTTCAGCATGCACCTCCATCCCCAGGACTCCAAACTCCATTCCGCATCCCGGAACTCCAGAATTTCCAAAAACCCCGAAGAAGTCAATCTCTCCTCCGTCCCTCCGGACTATCATGATTTCCCTAATGTCTTCAGTAAGTGCAAGGCTGATACCCTTCCACCCCACAGGGAATTTGATCTCAAGATTGACTTAGAGGAAGGTGCTTCCCCTCCTCTCGGGACTGTTTACCTGGTGTCCACTACAGAACTCGAGTCTCTCCGGGAATTCATAGACAAACACCTCAACTACGGCTTCATCCGTCAGTCCAATTCCGCCCATGGCGCTCCTGTCCTCTTTGTCCACAAGAAGGATGGATCCCTCTGCCTCTGTGTCGATTTCTGAGGTCTCAACAAAATCACGAAGAAAGACCACTATCCCCTGCCCCTGATCTCCGACCTCCTCACTTCCCCTAGCCACGCCAAGGTATACACAAAGATTGATCTCTGTCATGCATACCACCTTGTCCGCGTCACTCCCGGGGATGAGTGGAAAACTGCCTTCCAGACTCGCTATGGCTCGTACAAGTGGCTGGTGATGCCCTTCAGGCTCACCAATGCCCCAGCAGCCTTCCAGCGGTTCGTCAATAGCATCTTTGCGGACCTCCTAGACGTCTGTATCATGGTTTACCTCAACAACATCCTCATTTATTCCAACAACATGGCTTCTCACAAAGAACATGTCCGGGAAGTCCTCCGGCATCTCTGGAAACACAGACTTTATGCCAAACTGGAAAAGTGTGAGTGGTACTCGGACTCAGTTGAATACCTAGGCTATTGTCTCTCTCCCCAGGGGCTTACCATGTCCCTGGAGAAAGTCCAGGCAGTCCGAGATTGGCCCAAACCCCGGAAAGTCGAGGACATCCAGTCCTTCCTCGGTTTCGCCAACTTCTACTGTTGTTTCATCCTCAACTACTCTGATATCGTTGTTCCACTCACCTGACTCACTCGGAAAAACGCCCCTTGGAACTTCGACAACTCCTGCAGCTCCGCATTCACCCAACTCAGGGATGCCTTCACCCGAGCCCCTATCCTTACTCACTGGATTCCGGAGTGTCCTATCAGGGTCGAAACCGACACTTCGGACTATGCTATCATGGGAATCCTCTCGATCTGGTGTCCGGACAAGGAATTCCACCCCATCGTGTTCTACTCCTCGCTATCCATGAAGCCTTCCGGCATTGGCGTCATTACCTCGAAGGTTCCGGCACCCCTATCGACATCGTTACCGACCACAAAAATCTGGAATATTTCTCCACCTCCAAAGTCCTGACCCGCCGGCAAGCCTGCTGGTCGGAATTCCTATCCCAGTTCAACCTTGTCATCCGCTTCCGCCCCAGATGCTTAGGAGCTAAACCTGACTCCCTCACTAGCCGCTGGGATGTCTACCCCAAAGGGGGGATAAGGACTATGCTCGCGTCAATCCCCATAACCTCCGACCAGTGTTCACTCAGGAACAGCTCGCCTCATCCCTATGAGCCACTATCCTACTTGCCCTGATCCTCTGGGCCTCGTCCCTGCTTGACATCAAAGACATTCACAAGGACATCCTAGATTCCCTGTCCTCCGACCCCATAGCTTCCCTCCATCTTGTGGACTCATCAGACTCCTGGTGGGCTGTCAACCCCAAAGGTTTCCTGACCCTCGACAATCACATCTTTGTCCCAGAAGCTAAGGACCTCCGTCTTCGCATTCTCCAGTACAAGCACGACCACCCCCTATCCGGACATTTCAGGCAGAACAGGACATTAGAGCTCGTCCACTGGGAATACACCTGGCCAGGCCTCCACACCTTTGTCAAGGACTATGTCAGTTCCTGCACTTCCTGTGCCCGAGCTAAAACTCTGAGACACTGCCCCTACAGAATGCTCAAGCAACTCCCAATCCCCAAAAAACCCTGGAACTCCATTTCCATGGACTTCATCAAACAACTCCCATCCTCCGGCGGATATACCACAATCCTCATAGTCATTGACTGCCTTTCCAAACAATCCATATTCATTCCCACTCATGCCACTATCGACTTTCCGAGTCTCACGAAACTATTCCTGCTCCACGTGTTTTCCAAGCACGGAGTCCCCTCCCATATCACCTCTGACTGGGGTTCCAAGTTTGTCTCTCACTTCCTTCTTCTGTTCCCTCGGGAAAGCCCTCGATATCCGACTTCACTTCACTTCGGGATACCACCCCGAAGGTGACGGGCAAACAGAACAGGCGAACCAGCCCCTCGAGCAGTACCTCCGAATCTACTGCAACTACCAACAGGACAATTGGTTGGAACTCCTACCCCTCGTGGAATTTGCCTACAATAATGCCCCTAGCGCTACCACAGGAGTATCCCCATTCTTCACTAATAAAGGCTACCACCCTAACCTCTCGGTCTACCCCGAAAGGGATCTGACCTCATCCCGCGCCCATGAATATGCAGTCAACCTACAGGAACTCCATGAATTCCTACGCACGGAAATGGCCCGCGCTCAGCAACGCTACCAAGGACCCGTGGATTCCCGACGACTTCTGGATCAGAGACCAAGCGTTCGTCAAAGAAAAGTATTTCCGTTCCACTCGCCCTTCCAAGAAACTCTTGGAAAAGAACCTCAGCCCCTATCCCATCATCACCCAAGCCGGACCCCTGTCCTTCACCCTCCGACTCCCGGACTCCATGCATGCTGTCCATCCCGTTTTCCACGTCTCCCAGTTAGAACCTGCAACTCCAAACATCATCCCGAATCGGGTCCAACCCCCACCTCCCCCAGTTGAAGTCGACGGAGAACCCAAATATGAAATCTCCGAAATCCTAGACTCCAAAATTGACTGCCAACGCAGGAATTGCCAACTCCTGTACCTGGTAAGGTGGGCAGGTTACAAAGGGACTGATGAAGAAATGTCCTGGATCCTCGCGACCGAGCTCACTCACGCATCGGAACTCGTCCCGGACTTTCACTCCACATATCCCGGAAAGTCCGGACCCCTTAGTTCACTCAGATGAGGCTGGAAATACGGTTTTCGATTCACCAAAAACAAAACTATACTAACTGTACAGGAGGAAACCGATGGGACATTCTATACTACATCCCCATCCCCATCCCCATCCTCCTCACCTCCCTCCTCACCCTCATCCTCCTCCTCATCCCCATCCTCCCCATCTGTCCCCTGACCTTCATCCCTCTCCTTCCCTTTCCACTCCGACACCCCCCAGCCTTCTCCTGACTTGCCGAACTGGGATCCCCAAGACACCAGGAAGGCCGCCAGGCCGTCCAACAACACCTGCTGGATTCCCGACAGCTGGGCCATGACGGCGCCCTGGTATGCCTCATTGGCCCGCCTCTGGGCCTCATAAGACTCCACCAGAGCCCCGAGCGCGTCCCGGCGCTCCTTGTCCTCCTTGTCCTTCCCCGTGCTCTCCTCCCGGGCCTCCGGACTTTTCTGCCTCCATCTCTTCCAGTCCTTCCCCCATGTGGCAACACCACTTCCACAGCCACCCGCTTCCCCGCTCCAACCTCCTGGCACGATGAGTACGCCTGTGCACACCTCTGCCTCCACTTTCCTCCTCCTCTCATCCTCCTCCGCTTTTTTCCACGCCTCCTCGAGATTCCGCCTTGCCTCCTCATGCTTTTCCACCTCTCACTGGGCTTTCTTCTCCCTGGCCTCCTGGATTCTCTGGGCGGACTCCCACACACGCTCTTCCTCCTCTTGTTGGAGACGGGCAATTTCGTCGTCAGATTGCAAGTGGGTAGACATGTTGGATGGTGGAACTAAACAACAGACAGTTAATGGTCACAAGGCACCTCAGATCGATTCCCGCATTTCAAACTCTGCTATACTTCTATTTCCTATCATGGACTCCTACCCAGGCACTCAAGGGTTCGTGCCTAAGAGGGGGATACTGTCACATCCCGAAACTTCCCTAACCCATCCGGCCCAATTCCAAACCCCTATGACCAAATCCCGAATCCCGGCCCTCGAACTTTACCTTAGACAATATCTCTTTCATTGGACATTCCGAACCCCGTACTTCCTGTCCCGGACTTTTGTATTCCTATCTTGGTCATCTCTTGACATATGTCAGTCTCCTTTGACACTTCTTGACATTTACAGTTCCTATCAATAATTCCCTTCCCCCTTGCTTCGCAATTATTGCGCCATTGCCGTCAGTCATAATTCTCCCATTCTGACACCATTCCACTTCCTTTCTTCCAGAAACCCGAAACTCTGATTTGTCCAACATACTTTAACATCTTTATATCTTCCGGACTCTTCAGTATATAAACCCGCGTGTACTCTCTGATATTTTCTTAGTTCCAATATCAACTAAATGCTGTTCCTTCCTGATCCTCTCCCTTCCGATTCTCTAAGTCCTTAAGTTGACCTTAGGACCAGCCTCCGACCCTCCGCTCTTAAATTAAGGAACAGAACTCATACAGGGGCGCAGCACATAAGCTGAAGCCGCAGTTCCTTACCCCTCCGACCCCCCTCAGGAATTCCCACAAACCCCGCCTTCTCCGCACTCCGGACAATCCGGGAATTCCGGGAATGAACCCGGACTTAACAGCAGAGAAGCACTTGCTAATGATAATCAGGGAATAGGAACAGGAACGAGAGGAATTTGGAAATAAGCGATGTAAGGAAGTGTCACATCTGTCAAGTCCGGGTTCAATCCCAGAATTCCCGGATAGTCTGGAGCGTACGGAAGGGCGGAGTTTGGCAGGAATCCCTGAGGGGGGTCGGAGATGTAAGGAACTTTGGCTGCAGCTTATGTGCTGCGCCCCTGTACGAGTTCTGTTCCTTGATTTTGGAGTGGAGGGTCAGAGATCAATCCTAAGGTCAACTTAAGGACTGAGGAGGTTCAGAGTGAAGCAGATCAGGAAAGAACAGCATTTAGTTGATATTCAAACTAAGGAAATATCAGAGAGTACAAGCAGGTTTATATACTGAAGAGTCCGGGAGATATAAGATGTTAAAGTATGTTGGATGAATCGGAGTTTCGGGTTTCCGGAAGAAGGTAAGGAATGAATCAGAATGGCATCAGAATGGGAGAATAATGACTGAGGGCAATGGCGCAATAATTGTGAGGCAAGGGGAAAGGGAATTATTGATAGGAACTGTAAATGTCAAGAAGTGTCAAAGCAAAGTGACATATGTCAAGAGATAGCCGAGATAGTAATGCAAAAGTCTGGCATGGGAATGCAAAAGTCCAGGACAGGAATGCAGAAAGTCCGGGATGGGAAATATGAGGTTTGGAATGTCCAATGAAAGAGAAATCTTCTAAGGTAAAGTCCGAGGCTCGAGATTTGGGATTTGATCATAGGGGGTTGGAATTGGGCTGGATGGTTAGGGAAGTTTCGGGATGTGACAGTATCCAGAATTGGGCCGGAATTGGGCCAGATGGGTTAGGAGAGTTTCAGGATGTGACAACATCCCAAAACTTTCCCAACCCATCTGGCCCAATTCCGGCCTCCTATGATCAAATCCCCAATCCCAAGCCTCAGACTTTACCTTAGAATGTTTCTTCTTTATCAGACATTCCGAACCCCATACTTCCCATCCCAGACTTTCGCATTCCTGTCCTGGACTTTTGTATTCCTATCTTCCTGAATTCTGTATTTCCCATCCTGGACTTTCATATTCCCATCCTAGACTTTTGTATTCCTATCTCGGCTATCTCTTGACATATGTTCCTTTTATTTGACATCCCTTGACATTTACAGTTCCTATCAATAATTCCCTTTCCCCCTGCTTGACAATTATTGTGCCATTGTCCTCAGTTATCATTCCATCATTCTGACACCATTCCAGTTCATCCTCTTACTATACTCCAGAAACCCAAAACCCTGATTCATCTGATATACTTTAACAGTTCTATATCTTGCAGCCTCTTCAGTATAGACCCGCCTTTACTCTGTAATATTTCCTTAGTTCAAATATCAACTAAATCATGTTCTATCCTCCAAAGTCTCTGCTTCACTCTGAAACCTCTCTCAGTCCTTAAGTTGAACTTAGGATTGTCTTCTGAGCCTCTGCCTTGAAATTAAGGGACAGAACTTATACAGGGGTGCAGCACATAAGCTGAAGTCAAAGTCCCTTGCCCCTCTGACCACCCTCAGGGATTCCTGACTCCTTACACCTTTCCCCATGCTCTGAACTCTCCAGAAATTCTGGGATTGAACGCGGACTTGACAGTGGCCTCTCCGGCTGCTCACACCTGTACTTCAGTCAGCAACAGCAGTCGCATGACCTTGCCTTGCCACTCCCACCCACCTTTATCTTGCAGGCAACCCCTATGCCTGCACAGCCAAACCATGGGACCATGCCCCTGCTCTGCTTGTTAGATCCCACAGCTACTTGCCCTTGGAAGGGCCCATGACTAAAATAAGTATGAAGAAAAATGAAAGGACATCAGCCACTCACCTGCAACTGCATGACTTCCTCCATGTGCACCCTTGCCTCAATCTCTACCATTCTATGTGCCTTCACCTCTGCCTTGTGCCTTGCCTCCTATGCCTTTTGCCTCACCTCCACTTCTGCCCTCCAGTGCTCTGCCTCCTTCCATGCCTTCATGCACCATCACTGCTCCACACACTTTGAAGACATGTTATGGGATGGTAAGATGCAGACAGAAATTCCTTCCACCCTAGTTATACAAAATCTGTGCTCCTACCCAACTCTGGGCCATGTCTGCCTTTCTGCAAGTCGGCTTCTTCACTTCTCTGCTCATCTTTAACACTTTTACCCCTGTGCCTTGTTCCTCATGCTCTATACTTTTGACAGAGATTTGATGTGCATAATACCTCCACCTTCTGATACCCTATGTTCTGACTCCCCTTGACACTTCTGACTCACATTCCACATGCCTCCAGTACTCCAATGTCACCTGTGTCTACTTGTCCCTGTAGTATATAAACCCCTCTTGTATTCTGTATTCCACATTTCAAATATCAACTTTGATTACTCCTCTACTCTGTCCAACTAAGTCCCCTTGTTGACAACTTGAAGATAGTCTTCTTGTCATCACTCCAACCCTCTGAATGTCCAACCTTTGCATCTCTATTCCACCTTCATTGCTACTCTGCTCCACCACTGTTCTGCTTTGCCGCTACTCCACTAAATACCAGACTGAACTCAGGCAAGGGTGCAACACATAAGTTGAAGCCAAAGTCTGCTCCACTCCCCTGACAACTCTGAACAGCCCAGAGGAGACAGTATCTTGACAGGGATTGACAAAGAAATCCTGGATACTCACTATGGAACTTCTCCTTCTCCTGCCCATCTTCTTCCATTTCAACCACCTCCTTACCCTTTCCCTTTGTGTTACACTGATGAGGTTGTGAGAGATCAAATCACACCAATGTGTCCTATTGTCGAGTAGGATGATTTAAATCAGAAGTCTTTACTGGCAGACTATAGGCCAATTGGTGAAGCAAGTTCTCAGACCAAGAAATAGCTGGTTAAGCTATGTATTTCATAGATCTAACTTGGGTTGTAACCAAGTAGAGTACAGGCCTTTATACTACAAAGGATGGCACACAGACCAAGATATCCCAAGTAGGTATCATTCAAGAAAGGTAACTAAAGATAAGAGAGATATACACCATTGGGCGGAAGGTCAGAGAATGTGAAAGAAGAAAGATAAGCCCAGTGACTTTGCCTGGGTTCACTGGTTGTGCAAAGGACCATAAGAAAAAGGGGGTCATGTGATAATACAAGGTCACATGAAAAGAAAAGAAAGTGGTTAAAATGGTTCTATCATAACACAAAAGAGGAAGGGGAAGCCATGTGATGGTACAAGGTCATGTGAGAAAGAAAAGAAAGGGGTGAAAATGGTTCTACCATAACACTTTGTGTTGACTCCTGTTTGCAGACCCCAGGAAGTCATGTATAACCTAAGGTAGAGCCCCAGGGAATCCACCAGTGCATGGAAAATCTACATGAGCTCCCTGACAATGGCCTCCTGGAAGGCCTTAGTCACCTTCCTCTGTACCTCATATGATATCAACAGGGCCCTGATAGCCTCTGCCAACACCCGAAGGGTGTCCACCACCTCATCCTTGCCTTGTCCCTTGCCCTTGCCCTTGCCCTTGCCCTTGCTCTTGCCCTTGCCCTCTCTAACCTTACTGCCTATCTCCTGGTAGTCTAGACTCTTCTGCATCCTCCACTTCTGATCCTTTCCTCCTTGTTGGGATGTCAAGTCCACCATGGCCCACTTTGCCATGCCTCCAGCCTTCTGGCATGACAAGTGTGCCTGTGCACACCTTGCACATGTCTTTGAACACCCTATCTTAGGGCCTGGGCACTGGACCTTGACCTTAATACAGGCCATGCAAGAAGCAATAGGCCCAGGCAGCCAAGCCCCAAACCTCCCTGTGCTGGCTCATAAAAGTCCCACCTCAAGCCTCTTGGGCACAACACTTATGCTCTTTAACCCCAGGTGGCATCTCTTCCTCATGCTTCTTCTTCTTCTTCTTCTTCTCATGCTTCTTTCTCTTCACAGCCAACCTTGCAACTCCCTCCTCAGCCTTCTTACATACCTCCTTGTGCTTCACCACCTCTCTTCAGGCCGTCTTCTCCTTGACCTGCTGGATTCTTGAGACAGATGCTGGAGGCAGGTGA
This sequence comes from Gyrodon lividus, assembly GCA_014904945.1. Classification (NCBI taxonomy): domain Eukaryota; kingdom Fungi; phylum Basidiomycota; class Agaricomycetes; order Boletales; family Gyrodontaceae; genus Gyrodon; species Gyrodon lividus. Next base: position 286,611 of record MU127448.1, read on the forward strand.
GCTTGTCATCTTGTCATCAGAGTTAGAATAGTGGGTCATAATGGGGGGAGGGGTTGTGATAGAAGACACAGATTGATCAACAACTGAAATCCCATTTTCCCAGGGGCACAAATAGTCACATCTCAAAATTGCAAACTCCACATTTTCAGCTTCATGTGTTGACATCTTCTCAAAGGCACTCAAGGATTCATGCCTAAGAGGGGTTAGGATTGTCTTCTGAACCCCTGCCTTGAAATTAAGGGACAGGACTCATATAGGGGCACAGCACATAAGTGTCAAGTCTGGGGTCAATCCCGGAATTCCTGGATAGTCTGGAGTGTGCAGAACAGCAGAGTTGGTTGGGAATCCCTGAGGGGGGTCGGAGGGGTAAGGAACTTTGGCTTCAGCTTATGTGCTGTGCCCCTGTACGAGTTCTGTTCCTCAATTTCAAGGCAGAGGGTCGGAAGACAATCCTAAGGTCAACTTAAGGACTGAAGGGGGGTTCCAGAGTGAAGTGTAGACTTTGCAGGATAGAACAGGATTTAGTTGATATTCAAACTAAGAAAATATTAGAGAGTACAAGCAGGTTTATATACTGAAGAGTCCAGAAGATATAAAGGTGTTAAAGTATGTTGGACAAGTCAGGGTTTCCAGAACAAAGTAAGGGATGAATTGGAATGGTGTCAGAATGGTGTAATAATAACTGAGGGCAATGGCGCAATAATTGTGAAGCAGGGGGAAAGGGAATTATCAATAGGAACTGTAGATGTCAAGAAATGTCAAAGGAAAGAGACATATGTCAAGAGATAGCCAAGATGGGAATACAAAAGTCCAGAATGGGAATGCAAAAGTCTGGGACAGGAAATACGAGGTTTGGAATATCCAATGAAGGAGAAATCTTCTAAGGTAAAGTCTGAGGCTTGGGATTTGGAATTTGAGTATAAGGGCCAGAATTGGGTCGGATGGGTTGGGAAAGTTTCGGGATGTGACAGTATCCCCCTCTTAGGCATGAACCCTTGAGTGCCTGGATAGGAGTCCATAATAGAAGTAAGGCAGGTTTGGCTGGGGGGCGTCAGAGTGGAAGGGAAAGGAGAGGCCAGATGGGGAGGAAGATCAGGCAGCAGATGGGGATGGGGATGAGGATGGGGATGGGGAAGTAGTTCAGAACTTTCCCTCGGTCTCCTCATGTACCAATAGCATAGTTTCTTTGTTTCACAAATTGTACAATGTATTTCTGCCCTCATCTGAGAGAATTAAGGGATCCGGATTTCACAGGATATGCAGAGTGGAAGTCCAAGACAAGTTCTGATGTGTGAGCAAGCTCGGTCGCAAGGATCCAGGAAGTTTCTGCATCAGTCCCTTTGTAGCCCACCCACTTTACCAGGTACAGGAGTTGGCAATTCCTGCATCACCAGTCAATTTTGGAGTCTAGGATTTCGGAGATTTCATATTTGGTCTCTCCATCGACTTCAACTGGGGGAGGTGGAGGTTGGACCCGATTCGGGATTATGTTCGGAGTTGCGGGTTCCAACTGGGAGACGTGGAAGATGGGATGGACAGCGCGCATGGAGTCTGGGAGTTGGAGGGTGAAGGACAGGGGTCCGGCTTGAGTGATGATGGGATAGGGGCTGAGGTTCTTTCTTGGAGGGGCAAGTGGAGTGGAAGTACTTTGCCTTGACAAACACTTAGTGTCCAGAAGTCCGGTGTGGGGAGTCATCTGGAATCCACAGGCCCTTGGTAGCATTGTTGAGTGGAGGCCATTTCCATGCATAGGAATTTGTGGAGTTCCTGTAGGTTGACTGCATATTCATAAGCGTGGGATGAGGTCAGATCCCTTTTGGGGTAGACCGAGACGTTGGGATGATAGCCTTTGTTAGTGAAGAACGGGGATACTCCTGTAGTGGTGCTAGAGGCATTGTAGTATGTGAATTCCACCAGGGGTAGGAGTTCTGACCAATTGTCCTGTTGGTAGTTGCAGTAGATTTGGAGGTACTGCTCGAGGGTCTGGTTCGCTAGTTCCATTTGTCCATTGCCTTTGGGATGGTATCCCGAAGTGAAGTGAAGGCAGATGTCAAGGGCTTTCCCAAGGGCATAGAAGAAATGGGAGATAAACTCGGAACCCCAGTTGAAAGTGATGTGGGAGGGAACTCTGTGCTTGGAAAACACATGAAGGTGGAATAATTTCACAAGCCTTGGAGAGTTGATAGTGTTGTGAGTGGGAATGAATATGGATTGTTTGGAAAGGCAGTCAATGACTACAAGAATTGCAGTGTATCCACTGGAAGAGGGGAGTTTTTCGATGAAGTCCATGGAAATGGAGTTCCAGGTTTTTTTGGGGATTGGAAGCTGCTTGAGCATTCTGTAGGGGCGGTGTCTAGGAGTTTTAGCTCAGGCGCAGGAAGTGCAAGAATTGATATAGTCTTTAACAAAGGTATGGAGTCTTGGCTAAGTGTATTCCCAACAGATGAGCTCTAGTGTCCTGTTTTGCCCGAAATGTCCTAACAGGGGGTGGTCGTGCTTGTATCAGAGGATGCAAAGACGGAGGTCCTTAACTCCCAGGACGAAGATGCAATTGTCAAGTGTCAGGAAACCGTCGGGGTTGACAGCCCACCAGGAGTCCGACAAGTCCGAGAGATAGGGGGAAGCTATGGGGTTGGAGGACAGGGATTCTAGGATGTCCTTGTGAATGTCGTTCATATCAAGCAGGGATGAGGCTCGGAGGACTGGGGCTAGTAGGATAGTGACTTGTAGGGACGAGGCAAGCTGCTTCTGAGTGAACACTGGGCGGAGGTTATGGGGATTGACACAAGCATAGTCCTTATCCCCCTCTTTGGGGTAGACATCACAGTGTCTAGTGAGTGAATCTGGCTTAGCTCCTAAGCATCTGGGGCAGAAGCAGATGACGAGGTTGAATTTGGATAGGAATTCCGACCAGTGGGTAAGGACCTTGGAGGTGGAGAAATACTCCAGATTTTTTGGTCGGTAACAATGTCAATAGGGGTGCCAGAACCTTTGAGGTAATGATGCCAATGCTAAAGGCTTCATGGATAGCGAGGAGCTCCTATCATGGGTGTCGTAGTTGAGTTCTGGGGCTGTCAGGGTATGGGAGTAGAACAAAACGGGGCAGAATTCCTTGTCCAGGCAATGGATGGAGAAGATTCCCACAATAGTGTAGTCCAAAGCATCAGTCTCAACCATGATAGGACAGTGCGGAATCCTGTGAGTAAGGATAGGGGCTCAGGTGAAGGTGGAGCGGCAGGAATTGTCGAGGTTCCAGGGGGTGTTTTTCCAAGTGAGTCGAGTAAGCGGGACAACAATATCAGAGTAGTTGAAAATGAATCGACGATAGAAATTGGTGAACACAAGGAAGGATTGAATGTCCTTGACCTTCCGGGGTTCGGGCCAATCCTGGACTGCCTGGACTTTTTCCAGGGACATAGTCAACCCCTGGGGGGAGAGACAGTAGCCCAGGTATTTGACAGAGTCCGAGCACCAATCACATTTGTTGGACAAAGAGGACAGGAGCGCCATGAGTGGATTTAGACTGGCGGATGAAGCCGTAGTTGAGGTGTTTGTCTATGAATTCCCAGAGGGACTTAAGTTCTGTGGTGGAAACCAGGTAAACAGTTCTGAGAGGAGGGGAAGCACCTTCCTCCAAGTCAATCTTGAGATTGAATTCCCTGTGGGGCGCAAGGGTGTCAGCCTTGTGCTTACTGAAGACACCAGGGAAACTGTGATAGTCCGAAGGGATGGAGGACAGATCAACTTCTTCGGGGGCTTTGGGATTCTCAGGGTCAGGTGATACGGAACAGAGTTTGGAGTCCTGGGGATGGAGGTGAATGCTAAACTGCTCGGAGCCATCGAGTTTGCACGTGCAGACAAAGGTGGCAGCATTGACAAATGAGATGTGAGGAGCTTTGTGAGGTGGCTTGTCAGGAATGTCAGAGTGAGATAGGGGAACGGAGGTGATGTTGGGGTCGTTGGCAAGTCTTGAGCCAGAGTTCAGAAAGTAATACTGCCCAATATCTAGTCGATCAACGGATTGTAGCAGGTGAACCAGTTGTGTCCTAGAACAAGGGAACAAGAGGAATCCAACAGAGTAACATAATATGTATTGGAGGTGACAAAGCCGGAAGGGAAACAAATGGAAAGGTCAACAGCATGGGTAATCATAGAATTGGAAGTACCATCAAAAAGTTTCAATGGAATAGGAGGAACGGAATATGTCGGACAATGATGCTTGTCAATGAAAGTAGTATCAATGAAACAATCAGTAGAACCACAATCTAACAAAGTGGGAAAAGGGGGAATTTGTCACATCCCGAAACTTCCCTAACCCATCCGGCCCAATTCCAAACCCCTATGACCAAATCCCAAATCCTGGCCCTCGGACTTTACCTTGGACAATTTCTCTTTCACCGGACATTCTGAACCTCATACTTCCCATCCCAGACTTTCTGCATTCCCGTCCTGGACTTTCTATATTCCCATCCCGGACTTTTGTATTCCTATTTCGGCTATCTCTTGACATATGTCTCTTTCCTTTGACACTTCTTGACATTTACAGTTCCTATCGATAATCCCCTTCCCCCTTGCCTCACAATTATTGCACCATTGCCTTCCGTCATTATTCTACCATTCTGACACCATTCCAATTCATTCCTTCCTTTCTTCCGGAAACCTGAAACTCCGATTCGTCTGACATACTTTAACATCTTTATATCTTCTGGACTCTTCAGTATATAAACCCACATGTACTCTCTCATATTTCCTTAGTTCCAATATCAACTAAATCCCGTTCTTTCCTGATCCCCTCTGAACTTCCTCAGTCCTTAAGTTGATCTTAGGATTGATTTCTATCTCTGACCCTCTGCTCCAAAATCAAGGAACAGAACTCATACAGGGGCGCAGCACATAAGCTGAAGCCAAAGTTCCTTACACCTCTGACCCCCCTCAGGGATTCCTGACCAACTCCGCCATTCTGCGCGCTCCAGACTATCCGGGAATTCCAGGATTGAACCCGGACTTGACACTTTCATGGATAGGTGGTTGAGTTGGTGTTCCACATCACTGACAGGGTCATGGGGGCCGAAGTTGGTTTGGAGCTTGAGGATGAATTCCCAATAGTCATATGATGGGATTTGGCAGGATTGCATTATCTGGGTTGTCATTGCCACTGTTCCTGTCGTCAGAGGGGTAACAACCTGTGGGAGTAGGGGTGGAGATGCTTTGAGATGGAGGTCTAGCCTGAGACACAGAAGTTGATGTATGACGAGCAGAAACACTTCGGAATTGTTTGGCGACGTTGGGGCCTTGATGCAAGGTCATCAGGGAGTGCAGGGCATCTTCTTGGGCTTCCTCCAACTGAGCTGTGTCGATGCTTTGCATACTGCATGTTTGAGCACGAGTCTGAATAATTCTAGACATGTGGTAAAGAGGTGATATTAGCAAACTTGTAGAGGTTTGAGTTCAAATATACCGTCAGGTCTGGGTTTGATCCCAGAATTCCCGGATAGTCCTGAGTGTGCAGAACGGCAGAGTTGGTTGGGAATCCCTGGGGGTAAGGAACTTCGGCTTCAGCTTATGTGCTGTGCCCCCTGTATGAGTTCTGTTGCTTAATTTCAAGGCAGAGGGTCAGAAGAAAATCCTAAGGTCAACTTAAGGCCTGAAGTAGGTTTCAGAGTGAAGTGGAAACTTTGCAGGATAGAACGGGATTTATTTGATATTCAAACTAAGGAAATATTGGAGAGTACAAGCGGGTTTATATACTGAATAGTCCAGAAGATATAAAGCTGTTGAAGTATGTCAGACGAGTTGGGGTGTCGGGTTTCAGGAACAAAGTAAGGGATGAATTGGAATGGTGTTAGAATGGTGGAATAATAACTGAGGGCAATGGCGCAACAATTGTGAAGCAGGGGGAAAGGGAATTATCAATAGGAACTGTAGATGTCAAGAAATGTCAAAGGAAAGAGACATATGTCAAGAGATAGCTGAGATAGGAATATGAAAGTCCAGGATGGGAATGCGAAAGTCTGGGACGGGAAATATGGGGTTCGGAATATCTGATGAAGGAGAAATCTTCTAAGGTAAAGTCCAAGGCTCAGGATTTTGGATTTGAGCATAAGGGCCGGACTTGGGTTGGATGGGTTGGGAAAGTTTTGGGATGTGACAATAAGCTAAAGCCAACATCCCTTACCCCATTTACCAACAGGATTGAACTAGGACTTGACAAGTAGACATCAAGATTGTCTGGAGGGTTGAGTATGAAGTTGGGAGTGAGATTATGATGGGCCAATGGCTATAGCAATGAGGGAGTCATTCAAAGTCTGGCCATGTGATTTCAGCACCTAGGCCTTCTTCCAATCACATTAAGCTGTAGTTCCATCTTGGATTGGTCAGATAGGATGCTGTAGAACAGCTCACCTATTAAATAGGCTACCATCTGTGCACCTTTTCCTTTGTATCATTGGTTCAACTTCTTCTGTGCACCATCTCAGCATAAAGAACTCCACTTAGTGGTTTGTCTTTCAAGTTGAGAGTTATTTGAGCTTGTGCTTCCTTGTCTTATATTATCCAGTTTTTTAATGCTAATGGGTCTGACCCATTGTCACATCCAGAAACTTCCCTAACCCATCCGGCCCAATTCCAACCCCCTATGATCAAATCCCAAATCCCGAGCCTTGGACTTTACCTTAGAAGATTTCTCTTTCATCGGACATTCCGAACCCTGTACTTCCCATCCTGGACTTTTGCATTCCCATCCTGGACTTTCTGCATTCCTGTCCCGGACTTCTGCATTCCTGTCCTGGACTTTTGTATTCCTATCTTGGCTATCTCTTGAGATATGTCTCTTTCCTTTGACACTTCTTGACATCTACAGTTCCTATCAATAATTCCCTTTCCCCTTGCCTCGCAATTATTGTGCCATTGCCTTCAGTCATTATTCTCCCATTCTGACGCCATTCCAATTCATTCCTTCCTTTCTTCCAGAAACCTGAAACTCCGATTCGTCCGACATACTTTAACATCTTTATATCTTCTGGACTCTTCAGTATATAGACCCGCTTGTACTCTCTGATATTTCCTTAGTTCCAATATCAACTAAATCCCGTTCTTTCCTGATCCGCTTCACTCTGAACCTCCTCAGTCCTTAAGTTGACCTTAGGATTGATCTCCGACCCTCCGCTTCGAAATCAAGGAACACAACTCGTCCAGGGGCACAGCACATAAGCTGAAGCCGAAGTTCCTTACAACTCTGACCCCCCTCAGGGATTCCCACCAAACTCTGCCCTCCCGTGCACTCCAGACTATCCGGGAATTTCGGGATTGAACACGGACTTGACACCCATCAGGTCTAGACTCAGTACCATCAATTAGACCTATAAGTCCTCATAGGTCAATAACCATCAAAACTCTATACCTCGAGTCCTGGAGGTTGTTTCCATTGTTTTTGAGAGATGGTACATCATATAGTCAATTGGAAAGATGACTTTATTTATTTATGAGATGATGAAACTGTTGCTGTAGCTGGAGAGGATATGCTAGGAAGGGCTGTTGATGCTGAACCAGGAGTTATCAGCATTTCAAACTATTGAAGGATTTGTTTTGGAAGCTAGGCAGAGCCAGGGCTCATAACCTTTTTTTCCAAGGTACTTGGGCTAACTAACAAAGTGGCAGAGTGAAACTCAGTTGCGAGTACAGTATAGGACTGGTACTTGTGTCAACTTGTTGTAGTGCTCAAATCTCACACTATGGAGCCACCACATCATCTTCAACTAGTGAGCTAGCTGTCTGGCTATGTACAGTGGCTCAAAAAACTGTCCAGATGTTTGGACACTTTTCACTCAGCACAATATTCTCTGATACTACCTAACCCTAACCTCAGACTATAAGTGTATGAAATACAGTACCTACTGATGGCTTTCCATTGACAAAATACAGTGAACTCCGGAACTGGAACAACAAACCCTGCATTTCCGGAATGTCGGAATCCATGTCTCCACATGTCCGGAATGCCAGAATTCCTACCCCCGCTCTGCTGCCAGGTGACACCGCTCAGAGTCTCGGTATCTGCTCGGAATTGATCTGGAATTTGTGTAGACGTGTTGTCAAGTCTGGGTTCAATCCCGGAATTCCTGGATAGTCCGGAGCACGTGGAATGGCAGGGTTGGTCATGAATCCCTGAGGGGGTCAGAGGTGTAAGGAACTTTGGCTTCAGCTTATGTGCTGTGCCCCTGTACAAGTTCTGTTCCTTGATTTCAGAGCAGAGGGTCAGAGGTCAATCCTAAGGTCAACTTAAGGACTGAAGGGGTTCAGAGTCAAGCAGATCAGAAGATATAAAGATGTTAAAGTATGTCAGACGAATCAGAGTTTCGGGTTTCTGGAAGAAAATAAGGAATGAATCAGAATGGCGTCAGAATGGTGGAATAATGACTGAAGGCAATGGCGCAATAATTGTGAAGCAAGGGGAAAGGGAATTATTGATAGGAACTGTAGATGTCAAGAAGTGTCAAAGGAAAGTGACATATGTCAAGAGATAGCTGAGATAGGAATACAAAAGTCCAGGACAGGAATGTGGAAGTATGGGATGGGAATGCAAAAGTCTGGGACGGGAAGTATGGGGTTTGGAATGTCTGATGAAAGAGAAATCTTCTAAGGTAAAGTCCGAGGCTTGGGATTTGGGATTTGATCATAGGGGGTCGGAATTGGGCCGGATGGGTTAGGAAAGTTTCAGGATGTGACATGTGCAGACCCTTATTTTATTGCATCATCCTTTACTTGTCATCATTCCCAAGCCTCTGGAGACGCTCCGTCACTTCCTTACATCACTTAATTCCAAATTCCTCTTGTTCCTGTTCCTATTCCCTGATTATCATTAGCGAGTGCTTCTCTGCCCCTCTGTTACACATATATACTTAGTTTTTACTTTGGATTCCTCAGTCATTCTTTGCCCCTCTTTGGCAGCAGCTGAGGTGAGTTTACTTATATCTATTTGCTACTCCTAGCTAATCCCTAGTAGTCCGGGCAATCACTGCCCTCTTATAGTTTTTGTCATCCATTGGTTCAAGGATCAAGGTTTTTGGATCAGGTTTAATGAAATGGAAGCCATTTCAAAATGATGACCCATTCAGACAATTTTTTGACTTTATATAAATCTGGGTATCTAGTGAAGCACCACAGACGATTCGCAAAGCAATGTCTTAGAAACAACACTCAACCAAGAAAAGACAAAAGACTTAGTATGCCGCTCTGCAAAGCAGTGACACTTAAAGAGATAGAGATGAGCCCAGCTCAAATGAAAGAGAGATAAAAAGGCTCTCAGTAACCCGCTCTGCAAAGCAGTGGGACTTGAGAGAATAGGCTGAGGGTAGCCCAAACTCGTAGTCTGTAGGAGAAGACCCAAGTGAACTAAACTGGAGTTCCTTGGTTTCTATATTGAATCTTATATACTACTAACTAATGTCTACCCTAAAGTGTCTGAGTCAGCTATCAGTCAGCATATGATGTCATAGTGGAGTATCATAGAATGTCAGAGAAGAAAGTGATGTCATATGGAAAGAACTAGAACGTACATGCATAAGTCATGAGGTATGATGTCATAGGAGACAAGGAAGTCACCTGACAAAAGTAAAAGCAGTTGCGAGTAGGTCATGTGACTAATCATGTGATCGTAGAGTAAAAGAAAGGTACGAGATATTAAATTTGTGACATCTAGTACTTGGTATGACCTTCTTTGGCCTTGATAACTGCTTCAATCCTTCTAGGCATGCTTTCTATCCATCTTTGACACTGTTTCTCATCAAATTTGCCCCACTGCTTCACTACCCTTTCCCATAATTGATGAACTCCTGTAGGAGCACTCTCATAAGCTGAGGGGCATCTCTTGAGGTGATTCCAAGTATGTTCAATGGGGTTAAGATCTGGAGATTGTGCAGGCCAATCCAGAAGATTGATCCCCTGCTCTTTAAACCACCTTTGGGCTCTCCTAGAGGTGTGCTTGGGATCATTATCTTGTTGCAAGATAATGTCATATCCCGAAATTTTAGATGCCTCCATGCTTTGCAGCAACCCCTGCTCTAAAATGGCCACATACTGTTCAGCATCCATTCTCCCCTCCACATCACTCAAAACCCCCACTCCATTCCACCCTATGCAGCCTCATACCATCAGTAAACCTCCTTCAAACTTAACTGTACCTTGGAGCTCTCTAGCATTCAGTCTTTCTCCCGTCTTTTTCCACATGTACTCTTGCCCATCTGACCCAATCCTATTGATTTTGGTCTCATCTGACCATATCACTCTCTTCCAATCCTCCACAGTCCAATGCTAGTACTTGAGAGCAAAGGCTCAACTCCTTTTCTTGTGACCACTAGAAAGTAGGGGTTTCTTCTTTACCATAGCCTTTAATGAGGCTTCCTTGAGGGTATTTCTCACAGTCTGGGGGCAGACAGGAGCATCAATGATAGAATTGATGTATTGAGTGGCATGAACAGCATTTTTGGCCTTGCCAGTAATGATTCTCTGAACAATAGCCCTTTTGTTGGTAGGGGTAAGCTTTGAAGGACAGCCACCATGAAGCCTAGTCTTCACTGGCTGGAGTTCCTGAAGAAACTGGCAAACTGTAGACTTCCCCAGGCCAGTTTGGGAAGCAATTTTCATTTTCCTAAAAGAAAGACCAAGAGAGGATAGAGTAATGATGTTGTTTTTTTTGGGTAGAGATGGACTTCAGGGTGATGGTAGGAAAATAAACATGAAATAGTGGGGTTTATATATGCTGTCTGATACTCAGTTACATAAAGGTAACATAATAGAACAGTTACCAGATGTGTGTAATTATATTACAACATGCTAGGATCTAATATATGTAACCAAAACTTAAAGTCAAAAAACTGTCTGAATGAGTCATCATTTTGAAATGGTTGCCATTTCATCAAACCTTATCCAAACACCTTAATTCTTAACCAATAGAAAGCCAATAATAGGTATTGTATTTCATACATTTATAGTTTAAGGTTAGGGTTAGGTGGTATCATAGAATATTGTGTTTAGTGAAAAGTGTCCAAACATCCAGATGGTTTTTCGAGCCACTGTATATAGAGACAGCTGGTGTAGATTACATTGACAGATCTTGAACATAACTTGTTTTTGTCTCCAAACTTTGACTGTTTTATAGTTGTGTAGTTGTTGACCAGCTGAATAATTTTTGTTGGTGCTCTGAACTCATACAGATAGTAAAACTAAGGCTTGTTATGGTAGAACCATTTTAACCCCTTTTCACATGACTCTCCACTATCACATGACCTCTTTTGATCCTTTGTACGACCAGTGACTGCAGGCAAAGTCCCTGGCCTCATCTTTCTTCTGTCATATTCTATGACCTTCCGCCCAATGGCGTTTATCCCTCTTATCTTTAGTTACCTTTCTTGGACAGTTCCTACTTTGGGTATCTTGGTCCATGTGCCATTCTCTGTAGTATAAAGACCTGTACTCTACTTGGTTACAACCCAAGTTAGATCGACGCAATACATAGCTTAACCAGCTATCTCTTGGTCTGAGAACTTGCTTCACTGATTGGCCTATAGTCTGCCAGTAAAGACTTCTGATAGATCTTGTCCTACTCAACAATAGGACTCGTTGGTGTTATCTGATCAAGCTCTCACAACCTCATCAGCATAACAAGGCTAGACAACAATTCCATAGCTTAAATCTTGTCAACAAGTACATTGTTCTCCTGCCAGAGACATGCCAGGGATCAACAGGATTTGTGGTCCTATTGTAAATCTAATCTGTAATCAGAAACAAAGATATACTTAAGTAGGCTAGACCAGCATGATAATATGGAATAGTGGGATCCCCAATGATGACAGCTAAAAATTTAACCACAGGCAGCTTTACACTCAGAGAGACAATGACAGGCAGAAGCAGTGCAGCTCAAAAGAAATTGAGTTTGAAGACAGGTTTACAAGGATGAGCTTGCATCCTGGGAGGCAGAGAGGGACTTGGAAAACGTGGAGAGGTGTCAAACTCGATGGACTCAACCAAAGCTGGGAAAATTAGAGTCACCTTTGCCCAAGCCCATTGTTGAGAGTGTCCAGGAAGGAGACGGCCTGGGCGATGAGAATTGTGACAATGATGAGGGCATGGATTTAGGGATTGGCATGGGTATACCCCCGAGTGTGAGTGACTGTACCCTCACCCCTACCCTAGGATATACCCATAACCTTAGTGTGGGTACGGGTATGAGCCACAGGTTAACCAAAATAGACCCACGGGTATCCTGCTTAGTAGATAGCGCTGTATGATAGACATGGAAACATCAATCTACACTACTGCTAAATTGCATCCCATCCATCCTCCAACTCTTCCTTGTCACCCTTGACATCTGCAAGTGTGGCTACCTTCATCACACCTTCAGTCCTGATGAAATCAAGCAAGCTCCAGTAGCCAAGGCACAACAGCGCTCATGTGGACTATACAGGGAGCCGAGATCAGATGTGGCCAAGTAACACATGGCCATGGCTAAAGAGGTGTTCAACATCAACTGATGTTGCTGTAGTAGACAATGAGAACTGAATCTTACCTTTGATTTGGAGGACTGAGACTCATTGATGTCGGCTTTCACTTCGCTATCTGAGTTGGAGGGCTGATATGAGTGTGCAAACTCATCTCGTACAATTGTCTCAGCAGTTTGAATCCAATCATCTGGCCAGCAAACATTCTTGAAGTACATGAGCTTGTGCCAAGGATGTAAGACTTCAGGAGTGAAATTGTTAGAAGTGTGCATCAGATGCTACTAAAACACATACCCATCGTGATGCAGTAAACATCAGAGGAATCAGTGAGTTCATAGTAATGATTGAGAGTCTTTTTTGCAACACCAAGTGAGAATGGCAGGAGGGAATTTTCTGTCAAGCAAGTTGGTTGTGAGGACCTGATTGATGTGGTCTATTGCTGGTATAACAGTGGCCAAGTTGGGCGTGGACCAAGAAAAGAACAGTGTAGCGTCCTATGACATCCCAAAACTTCCCTAACCAATCCGGCCCGATTCTGAACCCCTATGACCAAATCCTGAATCCCAGCCCTCATACTTTACCTTAGACAATTTCTCTTTTATCGGACATTCTGAACCCCGTACTTCCCGTCCCAGACTTTCATATCCCTATCTCAGTTATTGCTTGACATATGTCTCTTTCCTTTGACACTTCTTGACATCTACAGTTCCTATCAATAATTCCCTTTCCCCTTGCTTTGCAATTATTGCGCCATTGCCTTCAGTCATCATTCTACCATTCTGATGCCATTCTGATTCATTCCTTCCTTTCTTCTGGAAACCCAAAACTCCGATTCGTCCGATAGTACTTTAACATCTTTATATCTTCCGGACTCTTCAGTATATAAACCCGCGTGTACTCTCTGATATTTCCTCAGTTCAAATATCAACTAAATCCTGTTCCTTCCTGATCCTCTCCCTTCCAATTCTCTAAGTCCTTAAGTTGACCTTAGGACCAGCCTCCGACCCTCCACTCTTAAATTGAGGAACAGAACTCGTACAGGGGCACAGCACATAAGCTGAAGCCGCAGTTCCTTACCCCTCCAACCTCCTTCAGGAATTCCCGCAAAACCCCGCCTTCTCCGCACCTCTGGACATTCCAGGAATTCCGGGAATGAACCCAGACTTAACAGTATATTCAAACTCAAACCTCTACGAGTTCGCTAACATCATATCTTATCTGCATGTCTAGAACTATCCAGACTTGTGCCCAAACACGCAGTATGCAAAGCATTGATGCAGCTCAGTCGGAGGCACCCCAGGAAGACACCCTGCACTCCCTGATGACCTCGCATCGAGGCCCCAATGTCGCTGAACAATTTCGAAGCTTCTCCGCTTGTCATTCATCAAACTCTGCCTCTCAGGCCAGACCTCTGTCTCAAATTGTCTCCACCCCTACTCCCGCAGGTCATCACCCCTCCAGGGGCGCCCCAGACCCTTCTGACGACAGGAACGGCGATGGCAATGACCCTGAACCCTCCGATGACAACAACCCTGATAATGCAATTCCGCCTAACCCTATCATGGCGCTTGCAAATGAGTACCTGTGCTGTTGACCTTTCCATTTGTTTTTCTTCCGGCTTTGTCACCTCTGATACATTTTATGTTACTCCATTGGATTCCTCTTGTTCCCTTGTTCTAGGACACAACTGGCTCACCCACTACAATCGGTCAATTGACCGGGTATTGGGCAGTATTACTTTCTGAACTCTGACTCACGACTTGCCAATGACCATGACATCACCTCCGGAGATTCCAGACTCCATTCCCCTATCTTGCTCTGATGGTCCCAACAAGCCGCCTCGCAAAGCTCCTCGCATCTTGTTTGTCAATGCTGCTGCCTTTGTGTGCACATGCAAACTCAATGGCTCCAAGCAGTTCAGCATTCACCTCCATCCCCAGGACTCCAAACTCTATTCCATATCCCGTGACTCTGGCACTTCCGAAACTCCCAAAGAAGTCAATCTGTCCTCCATCCCTCTGGACTATCATGATTTCCCTGATGTCTTCAGTAAGCGCAAGGCTGACACCCTCGTGCCCCACAGGGAATTCATCTCAAGATTGACTTAGAGGAAGGTGCTTCCCCTCCTCTTGGAACTGTTTACCTGGTCTCCGCTACAGAACTCAAGTCCCTCCGGGAATTCATAGACGAACACCTCAACTACAGCTTTATCTGCCAGTCTAAATCCGCTCACAGCGCTCCCATCCTCTTTGTCTGCAAGAAGGAGGGATCCCTGCGCCTCTGTGTTGATTTCCAAGGACTAAACAAAATCACAAAAATGACTGCTATCCCCTACCCCTGATCTCCGACCTCCTCGATTCCCCTAGCCACGCCAAGGTATACACCAAAATCAATCTCCGTCATGTGTATCACCTTGTCTGCATTGCCCCCAGGGATGAATGGAAAACCACCTTCCGGGCTTGCTATGGCTTGTACGAGTGGCTGGTGATGCCCTTCAGGCTCTCCAATGCCCCTGCAGCCTTTCAGTGCTTTGTCAATAGCGTCTTTGCGGACCTCCTAGATGTCTGCATTGTGGTCCACCTTGACAACATCCTCATTTATTCCAACAACATGGCTTCTCACAAGGAACATGTCTGGGAAGTCCTCTGGCGTCTCCAGAAGCATGGACTTTATGCCAAACCAGACAAATGTGAGTGGTGCTCGGACCCCATTGAATACTTGGGCTACCATTTCTCCCCCCAGGGATTGACTATGTCCCCGGAGAAAGTCAAGGCGGTCTGAGATTGGCCCGAACCCCGGAAAGTCAAGGACATTCAGTCCTTCCTCGGGTTTGCCAACTTCTATTGTTGCTTCATCTTCAACTACTCCAATATTGTTGTCCCACTCACCCGACTCACTCGGAAAAATGCCCCCTGGAAATTCAACAATTCCTGCTGCTCTGCCTTCACCCAAGCCCCTATCCTTGCTCACTGGATTCCGGATTGTCCTATCATGGTCGAGACCGATGCTTCAGACTACGCTATCGCTGGAATCCTCTCCATCCATTGCCCAGATGAGGAATTCCACCCCATCATGTTTTACTCCCACACCCTGACAGCCCTGGAACTCAACTACGACACCCATGATAAGGAACTCTTCACTATACATGAAGCCTTCTGGCATTGGCGTCATTACCTCAAAGGTTCTGGCACCCCTATCAATGTTGTTACTGATCACAAAAATCTGGAATATTTCTCCACCTCCAAAGTCCTCACCCGCCAGCAAGCCTGCTGGTTGGAATTTCTATCCCAGCTCAACCTCATCATCTGCTTCTTCCCCAGGCCCTTAGGAGCTAAGCCCAATTCCGTCACTAGATGCTGGGACATCTACCTGAAAGAGGGGGATAAGGACTATGCTCATGTCAATCCCCACAACCTCCGCCCGGTGTTCACACAGGAGCAGCTTGCCTCATCCCTACAAGCCACTATCCTACTAGCCCCAGTCCTCTGAGCCTCATCCCTGCTTGACATGAAAGACATTCACAAGGACATCCTAGAATCCTGTCACATCCCGAAACATCCCTAACCTATCCAGCCCAATTCTGAACCTCTATGATCAAATCCCGAATCCTGGGCCTCAGACTTTACCTTAGACAATTTTTCTTTCATCAGACATTCTGAACCCCATACTTCCCATCCTGGACTTTCTGCATTCCCGTCCCAGACTTCCATATTCCCGTCCCGGACTTTCGTATTCCTATCTTGGTTATCTCTTGACATATGTCACTTTCCTTTGACACTTCTTGACATTTACAGTTCCTATTGATAATCCCCTTCCCCCTTGCCTCGCAATTATTGCGCCATTTCCTTCAGTCATTATTGTACCATTCTGATGCCATTCCGATTCATTGCATACCTTCTTCCGGAAACCCGAAACTCCAATTCATCTCACATACTTTTAACATCTTTATATCTTCCGGACTCTTCAGTATATAAACCCGCATGTACTTTCTGATATTTCCTTAGTTTGAATATCAACTAAATCCCATTCCTTCCTGATCCTCTCCACTCTGAACCTCCTCAGTCCTTAAGTTGATCTTAGGATTGATCTCCGACCCTCCACTCCGAAATCAAGGAACAGAACTCGTACAGGGGCGCAGCACATAAGCTGAAGCCAAAGTTCCTTACAACTCCGACCCCCCTCAGGAATTCCCGCCAATCTCTGCCTCCTCCACACTCTGGACTATCCGGGAATTCCGGGAACGAACCTGGATTTGACAAATCCCTGTCCTCCAACCCCATAGCTTCCCCCCATCTTTTGGACTCGTCAGACTCCTGGTGGGCTGTCAACCCCAAAGGTTTCCTGACACTCAACAATCACATCTTTGTCTCCGAGTTTGTCTCCCATTTCTTCCGTTCCCTCGGGAAAGCCCTCAACATCCAACTTCACTTTGCTTTGGGATATCATCCCAAAGGTGATGGGCAAACGGAACAGGCAAACCAAACCCTCAAGCAGTATCTCCAAATCTACTGCAACTACCAACAGGACAATTGGTCAGAACTCCTACCCCTGGCAGAATTTGCATACAACAATGCCCCTAGCGCTACTACAGGAGTATCCCCATTCTTCACTAACAAAGGCTATCATCCCAATGTCTCGGTCTACCCTGAAAGGGATCTGACCTCATCCCACGCTTGCGAATATGCAGTCGACCTACAGGAACTCCACGAATTCATATGCATGGAAATGACCTGCGCTCAACAATGCTACCAAGGACACATGGACTCCTGATGAATCCCTGCACCGGACTTCCAGATTGGAGTCCAAGTGTTTGTCAAGGCAAAGTACTTCTGCTCCACTCGCCCTTCCAAGAAAAGAACCTCGGCCCCTATCCCATCATCGCCCAAGCCGAACCCCTGTCCTTCACCCTCCGACTTCCAGACTCCATGTGCACTGTCCATCCTGTCTTCCACATCTCTCAGTTGGACCCCGCAACTCCGAACATCATCCCAAACTGGGTCCAACCCCCACCTCCCCCAGTTGAAGTCAACAGAGAACCCGAATATGAAATCTCCAAAATTGACCAGCGATGCAGGAATTGCCAACTCCTGTACCTGGTAAAGTGGGCGGGCTACAAAGGGACTGATGCAGAAACTTCCTGGATCCTCATGACCAAACTGGCTCATGCATCAGAACTCATCTCGGACTTCCACTCCACATATCCCGCAAAGTCTGGACCCCTTAAATCCCTTGGATGATGGTGGAAACACATTCTACAATTCATAAAATGAGGAAACTACACTATCATTGTACAGTGAGGCCGAGGGAAAGTTCTATACTACTCCCCCACTCCCATCCTCCTCACCCTCACCCTCCTCCTCATCCCCATCCTCCCCATTCTCGTCCTGTTCTTCCTCCCCATCTGCCCTCTCCTTTCCCTTTCACTCTGACGCCCCCCCAGGCCACTCTGGACTCCGTGCCCCGGGACCCCTGAGCCTTGAGGAAGGCTGCCAGGCCATCAGTGAGCACCTGTCAGCTCCCCGACAGTTGTGCCATGACAGCCCCCTGGTAGGCCTTATTGGCCCCCCTCTGGGCCTTGTACGACTCTGCCAGGGTGTCAAGTCCGGGTTCAATCCCGGAATTCCCAGATAGTCCGGAGCGCATGGAATGGTGGGGTTGGTCAGGAATCCCTGAGGGGGGTCGGGGGGGTAAGGAACTTCGGCTTCAGCTTATATGCTGTGCCCCTGTATGAATTCTGTTCCTTGATTTCAGAGCAGAGGGTCGGAGGTCAATCCTAAGGTTAACTTAAGAACTGAAGGGGGTTTTCAGAGTGAAGCAGAGCAGGAGAGAACGGGATTTAGTTGATATTCAAACTAAGGAAATATCAGAGAGTACAAGCGGATTTATATACTGAAGAGTCCAGA
>MU127448.1:305014-391392 GCA_014904945.1 Gyrodon lividus
AGTGAAGCAGAGCAGGAGAGAACGGGATTTAGTTGATATTCAAACTAAGGAAATATCAGAGAGTACAAGCGGATTTATATACTGAAGAGTCCAGAGCATATAAAGGTGTTAAAGTATGTCAGACAAATCAGAGTTTCGGGTTTCTGGAACAAAGTAAGGAATAATTCAGAATGGCGTCAGAATGGTGGAATAATGACTGAGGGCAATGGCACAATAGTTGTGAAGCAAGGGGGAAGGGAATTATCGATAGGAACTGTAAATGTCAAGAAGTGTCAAAGGAAAGTGACATATGTCAAGAGATAACCAAGATAGGAATACGAAAGTCCAGGACGGGAATACGGAAAGTCTGGGACGGGAATGCGGAAAGTCCGGGATGGGGAGTACGGGGTTCGGAATGTCCGATGAAAGAGAATTCATCTAAGGTAAAGTCGGAGGGCCAGGATTTGGGATTTGATCATAGGGGTTCAGAATTGGGCCGGCTGGGTTAGGGAAGTTTTGGGATGTGACAGCCCCCCCAACCCCCCTCATGGATTCCAGACCGACTCCGCCATTCCATGTGCTCCGGACTTATCCAGGAATTCCGGGATTTAACCTGGATTTGACACTGAACCCGGGCATTCCCCAAATCTCAGCCTCCAATTGTGTGGCCCATCCTTGGAGGGCACCAGGGCAGTCCCATCCCCACTCCATCTAGACAGCATGGAGACAAATGAGGGTGAGTTGGAGGGCTTTTCAGCTCCCCCTGTGCCAGTCCCTCCCCCAGGCCTCCCTACAACATCAGATCAATTGGACAGTCAGAATGGCTGCCAGTATGGAGGTTTGATCTGATTTTCCCCGACTTGTATATAGCCAATGACTGTAATTGTACCACTATAAATGCCATGAGTTTCCTATGGGTGTATAATTCTGCAAGTCAAAATTGATCTTGATTTAATTGAAGTACAACAATAGGTAAGGCTATCCTGAAGGCACTGATGGTGGTGACTGCAGCCAGTCCAATGCTGAAAGTCTTCACATACCTATGAATGAAGCCAAACCCATTGACTCAATGAGCCCACCCATTATGGTGAAGGATAGATTGAAGAAATATGACTTGGCCCACCCAAAACCTACAGACCACCCAGTCCTTTGCCTACTTGGCACCTATGGGTCACCCATCCCTCAGCCTGCCCGAGACCTATGGGTCATGCATTTCTTGGCCCACCCAAGACCTGTTCGCCCATCCCTCGGCCCACCCGAGGCCTACAGGTCATGCATCCCTTGGTCCATCCGACACCTATGGGTCATGTATTCCTTGGCCCACCCGAGACCTACGGGTCACCCACCTCTTGGCCCACTCATATCACATGGAACCACCACATATTGACCCACCCATCACTCAAAATACCCTTACTAAAATGACCCCTTGGCCGACTCATATCACACGGGATTTCTATTACATCTCGGCCCATCCATGCCCTACGAGTGCAACTCGAAGGTCGGCCGATGATTGGCTGGCCCGTGAGCCACAGCTATTTGTCAACCTCGGCTGTCCATATACTACGGTACCAAAGCACTACATGGGCTCGGTACGTGATGCTCAAAGCTGTGGTCCCATTCACCACCTGTAGTCCCCACATCCACTGTTTCTCCACCCTCTGCTTCTGTCTCGACATCTACCACATAATGGTCATGGTTACCGTGACCACTGACCATTCCATCACCTTTCATTCCCTGCCATAAGTTCCCATATGCCGGTACGCCACTGGCATGGTGGTTGTTGGCTGGATGGCATGGAGTGGCTTGGGGATGAGGCAACTGGTGAGCTTCACAGTCACATCATGCCAGATGAATGATTTCTTCTAACACTGCATCCACCTCTAGTGACAGGTATTGTGCTTTGTGACCCTCAGCATTCGGGCCTTCGATGTCATTACTAACTTCTTCACAGGTTACTTGGGAGTGCGGGTGCATACTCTCGCAATGATGGAGCAAGCTGCATTCAGAGGGTGATGGCTGTGATGGGGGCAAATGATGGGCATTCCATACGTGCCGTGGCATGTCAGGACTCAGAAAAAAAGGTGGCATCATGATGAGTGGCCTCAGCGGTTATATTGACTCACTGAATACAACCTCAGGTTGATATATTGACTGTCTCATGAAGGTAAAATTACCTAATCTATCCTCGACGTACCCCACAAACCAGCAATCAACAACACCCCACACCATTGTCGTATCGATGAGCTTTAGCCATAGCTCTCGCACGACGGGAAGTGACGAAAACCTGATTCACTTCCCATGCGAAGATCTGTGAATGATGATCTCTGCATCAAAATAACATGGTTCGTCATCTAGCTACACGAGAGTCGGCGTATCACCCAGAAGACACGGCTGGCATCAATGACAACCCTCGCATCCACTGATACCTTCCTCCATAAACCAACCATCTAGAACAGGGGTAACACCAGCTCGTTCCTACTAAACTCGAGGATCTCGTCGTTGGATGGGCACGATCGACCCGCATCGATGGAGGTCCAGCATCGCTGAATGAATGTCCACAGACAGTTCGTGAGCAGTGCTTGACTGGGGCGTTTCGGAGCCTTCCCTTTTGAAAGAGCGACCAGTTGGCAGTAGCCGTTCGTCACGGGAATAGCGGTGGTACGGCGATTTCCCTGTCAGAACTTGTTGATTATTCAGACACGTCATTTCCGAAGAAAAACATGAATATGTGTGGCAAATGGACAATCGCACTCATGTTCCGCCATTCCATACGTCCACGTACCGGTGAAAGGAACAGGGGGAGCTTTTCGGAACAACGCATCATGAGATGCAAGCGGGGGCAACCGAGCCATCGTGGCAGCTTGGTCGCCGGTTCATCACGACCGTAATTTAAAGGCAGGCATCCTAAAGCAACGGCTAGCTTCTTAGTTGTCCTCCTTCATCCCCGTTTACTATGCACTTCACTCTCGCAACAGCCATCACTGCCCTACCTTTCTTCGTTGCTGCTGCTCCTCAGCGCGTCAAACAGGGGGGAACAGCGATACCACTCTTCAAGCATTCCGAACGGTTGGTTAATGCTGACAAGAGCGTCGACTTGGAAGCGCTCACCTCCCATGTTGCATCAACCAGGGCGTTTGTACCCATCCGTTCGACGTCTAAATTTGTTTTGCGCTGACTTCAATATCCAGTAAAATTCTTCGTGGCCTTGATAACTTTGAGGAGAACACCGGCGCACCGAGTCCGTCTGCTATGAAACGCGCTCGGAAGCGCGCATCCGGCGGACTACCCTTAAATCGCTTCAAGGTTGGCCCGCACATTTGGTTCGGCACTGTCACCGTTGGTACACCTCCCCAGATCTACACCGGTACGTTCGCACCGACCTTGCAGCGAATGCGCAGCTCACTTGCTCTAACAGTTATGTTTGATACTGGCTCGAGGCACGTATTTCTCTGCTGGTATACGTATGATGTGAACCTCTCACTAAACTTTATTACAGCGATCTTATTTTGCCAGGTGTCGCCTGCGACAACAGCTGCATGGGTCATTCCCTCTACAATCCCGCATCGTCTTCGACTTCCGTCAACCTGGACCTGCCCTTCGTCATTCATTATGCGGGGGGTGAGAGTGCTTTCGGCCAACAGCACACAGACAATATCACGATTGTCGGACTCACGGTACATGTGATGGTCGTTACAACGTGATCGATCCTGACGTTTGGACAGGCTACTGACCAAACTTTGGGTGTGGCATCGCACTACTCTCGGGCCTTCCAAATCCGGCAGTTCTCCTCGGATGGTGTGATGGGAATGGGTTTCCCATCTATCTCTCAATTCCATCAGAACCCTGTCTTTCAGACTCTCGTCGCTCAGGGTCAGACAGACGAGCCCGTGTTTGCATTCAGTTTCGCAGCCCCCGGGCCCGAGCTATTCCTCGGTGGTACCAATCCGGACAAATACACTGGCGACTTCAGCTACGCTCAAGTAACCCAACTGGTAAGTCATCGAACCTAATGTTTCCCCAACGATGGTTGATACGGGGTATATAGGCTCACTGGCAGGTTAACATGGACAACATAATGGTCAACGGAAAGGCCGTGCTGACCAATGTCAACAGCGTCATTGACACAGGCTCCGACCTCATCCACGCTCCCCCCGCAGATGTGGCGACCTTTTACGCGACCATTGGAGGTATCCGTTCACCTGTCGTCCGTGGATTCTACATCTGTATGTTTCCAGCCTGCTTCACCTCCGATCTTGTATTAACACCCTCATAGTCCGTTGCAATGTTATTCCCAGCCTCAGCGTCAGCTTCACCTTCGGTGGTACACCCTTCCCCATCTCGGCTGAGAGCCTCATCCTTGCTCGTGTTGACTCAAATTCAAATGACTGCATTGGTACCATCATTGCCGGGGGTTTTCGTGAGTCTCCGATCTGCTCTCGTGCTGTAACTACTTGTGTGCTGATGACCATGAACATCAAGCATTTTGGGTTATCGGCACCATTTTTCTCAATCAAGTTTACACTGTCTTTGATGTTGCCAATGCGCGTGTTGGATTTGCTACGCTTGCGTAGCCTGTCATGTCCTTCGTTGGCACTGGATTGTGTACCGCGTGCTTTCCAGCCCCTTCTGGGTGCGACGCCCTATGATTGCGTCTGCAGTTTGCTGGGTTGATAAGTCAATTTAGTCGATATCCTTCTGGGTGAGCTTCCGAGCAACCGCGCAAATAAGGAAGACATGCGGACTTGGACCCCTCATTACTGTACATTTTCCATTAACTTCGTTCGCGTGGCATTCCCCCCAGGCGCCGACATCAATATCCCGAAAGACATCATGTTCATTGGACATTTATTTCGAATTTGGGTTTCCAAACATGTGAAGGTCGATTAGCTCCGGAGCTGCCCAGCACAGCGTTCCTCTCGCCTGAAATGATGTTGATCCTCCAAGTTCTGTCAACGACATCGACAGACCGGAATCGGAGATGCATGCTCTTCCATTCATGCAATGGATGAGCACATACAACTGCATGTTGGGCGTGTAAGTGCTGTATGTGTAAGATGAATGCAAACGAGGCCACGCACGCCCGAGAGATCGCCATGCACAACGAACTGTGTGTTATGATATATCACAAGAAACTCGGTGATCGTGATTGAAGCATTGATTCTTACGGTACTGCAGACCCATCAGACTCATAGCTACATCATTGAGCTGCGAGGTCGATATCGGATTCCCGGTCGAAAACAAAATTGCAACGAACACGTACCAGAACCAGCCTTTCCACAGACATTAGGCTATGGTCTCTGCGTTCCAGATCAGGCGCCAATGGGCCATTTTCAGGCCACAGACAAACTATAGCTGGGAACCACCCAAAGCCCGGTCGTCGTCCCAAGGAGTGGCAAGACGTTGGTGTGCTCGAGGTCCAACCAAACTTGTTGGAACTAGACGTAGTGCCAGACTATAGAACGTAGTTAGCCACATGAACGGTTAGGTACGTAGATGATGGACTTACCCCTCAGCAGTACAACGTAACTGGCTGAGGGGAGATGTACGTGGGGCGAGGTTTATATAGTAATGTTTGATACAGTAGCTCTAACACTCCTCCTCAAGTATCAACCACACTCCTCCTCGAGTGGCATCATGCGAGGCCCATCGCACCACGAAGCAGGTGAAAGGTCTTGGGGGTGAGGGTCTTGGTGAAGGCGTCGGCGACATTCCTGGTACCGGAACCCCAGTGGAGAATGACGACCTTCTCCTCTACGCGCTCACGAATATAATGATACTTGATGTCGACGTGCTTAACGCGAGCATGGAAAGAGGGGTCGCTCGAAAGGACGATGCTTCCCTGATTATCGCAAAGTAATGGCGTCGGTGCGGATTGCTCTAACCCAATGCCCAGGAGTAAGGCACGAAGCCAAACAAGTTCTTGGGTAGCATGGCATGCTGCGATGTACTCAGATTCGCAAGAGGATAGGGAGACGGTTTTCTGGCTTCGCGCACTCCATGTAATCATGCCGGATCCGAGAGTAAAACAGTAACCGCCGACAGAGCGGAGAGTCTCAGGGTCAGTGGCGAAACTGGCATCAGTGAAGCCGAGAAGGTTCGCGACGTGTCGGCCACCAAGGATGAGAAGGAGGTCGCGGGTCCCCTTGAGATATCGCACGACACGTTTGGCAGCCTCCCAGTGAGCAGGGCCAAAAGAATCGAGGTGCTTACTAAGTTGTTGGTGGGCGAAAGCGATATCGGGGCGGGTGCCATGGGCGACATAGTCGAGGGAACCGACGAGTTGGCGGTATGGTGTGCGGTCCATGCGGGCCGTGATCTCAGCTCCAAGGGAGCCCTTTGGAACATGGGGGAGGCGGAGACCAGTCTCCATAGGGCTAGCGACTGGGTGTGCATCCTTGAGACCATACTCGAGGACCAAGCGATCGATAAGCGCGGTCTGAGAGAGAGAGATGGTGTGCGCACAGCGATCACGTTCGATGGCAATGCCGACGCAGAAAGAGGCCTCGCCAAGGTCAGATATCTGCCAGGCACCTTTGATCTGCTCTTTGAAGTGGGAGAGGACGGCCTTCGAGCTGCCAACGTTAAAGAAGTCATCGACGTGGATAGCACACATGACCGTTCCGAGGTGATCACGCCAGTAATATATACAGTGCTCACATTGAAGATGGGTGAAGCCCCAAGAGATCATCTTCTCGTGCAGGGTGCGGTTCCAGACACGGCCAGCCTGCTTCATGCCATAGAGGCCCTTCTGGAGCTCCCAAACCATGGTCAGTGCCGGACTCGGTAAAACCCTCAGGTTGTTCCATGTAACAGACGTTGTCCTGATCAAGGAGGCCATTGAGGAATGCAGTTTTGACGTCGAGTTGTTCAATTTCCCAGTCGAGGGCATCACCGATATGGGCAAGAGCGCGAAACGAGTCCAAGCGTGCAGTCGGCGAAGTGGTCTTATTGAAGTCAACACCAGGGACAGCCAAGTAACCTTTGCAGACATATTGGACTTTGAACCGAACAGGCTTCCCATCTTGATCACGCTTAATTTTGAACACCGGCTTGCCGCGCATGATGGCTCGACCAGCTGGAATGTCCTGCCGCTGGACAAGCTTGTAAACACCAAGCTCCCGCAAAGAGTCAAACTCCTCCTTGAGTGCACTACGCCATTGATCAGCATACTCAGATGCCATGGCGACTTTGTAAGAGGCAGGCTCATCCTGCAGAACGTCTGGAACGACACCATCAGGGATGGCTGAGAAGAGATCCTTGAGCCCCTCCTTAGAAGGGAAAGAAGAAAAAGCAGAAGAGGGGGGAGGATGCTCGTCAATGTTGGGTACATCCTCAACAGACAGACAAAGTTTCTGACAATGCTCTGCAGCATCGAGAGAATTGAGAACTGTTATGGTAGAACCATTTTAGCCCCTTTTCTTTCTCATGTGACACTGTACCATCACTTGATCCCTTTCCTCTTTTGACCCTTTGTACGACCAGTGATCCTAGGCAAAGTCCCTGGTGTTATCTTTCTTCTATCATATTCTATGACCTTCCGCCCAATGGCGTTTATCCCTTTTATCTTCAGTTACCTTTCTTGAACAGTTCCTACTTTGGATATCTTGGTCCATGTGCCATTCTCTGTAGTATAAAGACCTGTAATCTACTTGGTTACAACCCAAGTTAGATCGACGCAATACATAGCTTAACAAGCTATCTCTTGGTCTGAGAACTCACTTCATTGATTGGCCTATAGTCTGCCAGTAAAGACTTCTGATAGATCTTGTCCTGCTCGACAACAGGACTCATTGGTGTTATCTGATCGAGCTTTCATGATCTCATCAGCGTAACAAGAACCGCTTGTTGAACAGGTGAAACATATGGTAGGCCAGAAGAAGCAGTCAGCTGCTCAGAAGGTCTGAGGGTGTGCCCAGATTGGCACAGACCTGGAGAAGAGGTGAAAGGCCTATCAACAACATTAGAAAGCGAAACAGAAGGGCCATCAGGTGAGGTGTCAAAAGGCCCAGAAATGGGCTGCACACTAAGAGGCGCAAGTGGAGAAGTAGGTGCAGTTAGAAAGGTAGCATGCAGTAAGAACAAACTTGTCCCAGCAGTTTGGGGGAAGATTGCAAGAAAGCCACATTGCCCGAGCCTTACCCCATAAGAGTGCAGTGAATGCACTCAACATGACCGTTGTGGGCAGAGGTGTGAGCAGAAGTGAATTGATGTATTGTGCCCCTGGAAAGAAGCCAGGTTTTCATATTGGTGTGCTTGAGCTCCCCATTGTTGGACCGGAAAGTGCTGACCGTCAGGCCAGTCTCAAGCTCCCGAGCACGTTTCCAGGCTTGGAGGGCAGGAAAAGCATTGGCCTTAGAGGTTAAGGGTATCACCCACACATAAGAGGAAAAGTCATTGATAATGTGCATGATGTATCTATGCCCAGATGCCAAGGTAACATTGGGATGTTCCATCAAGTCTACATGTACTTTCTCCAAATGCTGCTCCACCCACTTTCCCCTTCTAACCTTCAGCACAGGCATCCTAGTCTGTTTGCTGAGGATACACCCATCACAAACAAAAGGCTTAGAAGAAAGGTCAACGGACATACCAGAAACAGCACCACTGCAGGCAAGGTCATAGACTGTGTGGTAGTTGGTATGGCTGAGACGGCGGTGCCAGGTTTCAAGGTTGGGGGCATGCTGTGCAAGGAGGGCGTGCTGAGCAGACAACAAGGTACCAGAGATGGCATAGAGCTTCCACGAGGTGAGGGTCCCTGAAAGAACACGACCACCCAAATGAGAGGTGAGCCAACACTCATTAGCAGTGAAATGGGCAGTAAAACCATGGGATCCACAGAGGGAAGAGACAGAAACCAAGTGGACCATGGCCGATGGGATGTAGAGCACATCCTCAAGAGTGACATGACAGCCTTGGGAAACAGTGAGACAGATGTTACCAATGCCAACAGTGCATATGCCAGACCCACTGACACCATTGACAACCTGGGGAGGGATAGGACGGAGGCAGTAGAAGTCAGAGGATGTATTGCTAATATGGACAGAGGCGCCAGTATCAATGAAGAAGGGCTCAACCGACAGATTGATGACAGTGGCAACACATTGATCAGGGGCGGTGATGCTAAGGTTGGCGAAGTCAAAGGGAGCACTATGGCGACACCAATCAACAGAGGTGGTGAGTGTCAAGTCCGGTTCTTTCCTGGAATTCCCGGATGTTTTGGAGTTGCGGAGCACAGATCTTCATGAGTACCTCCTCACGATGGCCGGCCATGCCCCCCCCCTGGCTGCCAACAGTCTGGAGTGGAATGCCCCCGTTTCCCACAGAGGGGGCACACCTTCTCATTCACAGCAGAACTGTGGTGTTTGGGGTGACCAGAAGTGGCTGTGAGTGCAAGGTCCATAGAGCATGCTTTCTTGTTGTCAAGCAGCTGCTACTCAGTATTGAGATGGGTGCAGATATTGGCAGAAGTGAAGGGGCAGTCCTTAGAGCTCCACATAATGTAGTCATGTTATCACGTTTGAGATGGCTGGCCCAACATGACAATTTCACAATGCATACGGAGGGCCCATCACGGGCCCACTGAATGTATATTTGATGGTGGTGAAAGCATGGGTGGGCCTGGCAGTAATCCAAGTCAAATATGAATTGGCTAGTATATGAAAGTTGGTTACATATTAAACTGTTAAACATATGGGTGGGCCTGTACAAGCAGGCCTGCATATACTTTTTGGAGGGACTCTACAACATATGTGCAGGCCCTTTAGTATTTCTACAATCATGGGTAGGGTGATTCAGAAACAGATGAGTGGGCCCGGCAATATATGGTTGGAATAATTATGAACACATGGGGGCCTGCAAAGATGTCAAAGAACAATTGATTAACATTCATGTGGGCCTGCCAAGATATGGTTGGAATGTTCAACAACACACGGGGGGTGTTAGATCTGGGTTCGTTCCCGTAATTCCCGGAATGTCCAGAGGTGTGGAGAAGGCAGGGTTTTGTGGGAATTCCTGAAGGGGGTCAGAGGGGTAAGGAACTGCGGCTTCAGCTTATGTGCTGTGCCCCTGTACGAGTTCAGTTCCTTAATTTAAGAGCAGAGGGTCGGAGGCTGGTCCTAAGGTCAACTTAAGGACTTAGAGAATCGGAATGGAGAGGATCAGGAAGGAGCAGGATTTAGTTGATATTCGAACTGAGGAAATATCAGAGAGTACACACGGGTTTATATACTGAAAAGTCCGGAAGATATAAAGATGTTAAAGTACTATCGGACAAATCAGAGTTTCGGGTTTCCGGAGGAAAGGAAGGAATGAATCGGAATGGCGTCAGAATGGTAGAATGATGACTGAAGGCAATGGCACAATAATTGCGAAGCAAGGGGGAAGGGAATTATCGATAGGAACTGTAAATGTCAAGAAGTGTCAAAGGAGAGTGACATATGTCAAGCGATAACCAAGATAGGGATACAAAAGTCCGAGACGGGAATGCAGAAAGTCCGGGACAGGAAGTGCGGGGTTCAGAATGTCCAATGAAAGAGAAATTGTCTAAGGTAAAGTATGAGGGCTGGGATTTGGGATTTGGTCATAGGGGTTCGGAATTGGGCCGGATTGGTTAGGGAAGTTTCGGGATGTGACAGGGGGCCTGCATTGATGTCAAAGAAGGATTGAACAACATTTGTGCAGGCCCGCCAATATATCATTGGAATGGTTGACAACACATGGGAGGGCCTGCATAGAGGTCATAGAAGGATTCAGCAACATTTGTGCGGGCCCGCCAATATATTGTTGTAATGGTCAACAACACACAGGTGGGCCAGCATAGAGGTGGTAGAATGATTGAGCAACATTTGTGCAGGCCTGCCAATATATGGTTGGAATGTTGGACACAGGGATGTCCTAGGAGGGTGCTGCAATAATTCTGTAGGCTGCTACAATTATTGTGGAACCTTTGAGATCACACATGGAGGCATGTAGTGTCACATCCCGAAACTTTCCCAACCCATCTGGCCCAATTCCGACCCCCTATGATCAAATCCCGAGCCTTGGACTTTACCTTAGAAGATTTCTCTTTCATTGGACATTCTGAACCCCACATTTCCTGTCCCGGACTTCCGCATTCCCATCCCAGACTTTCATATTCCTATCTCGGCTATCTCTTAACATATGTCACTTTTCCTTGACACTTCTTGATCTACAGTCCCTATTGATAATTCCCTTCCCCCTTGCTTCACAATTATTGCGCCATTGCCTTCAGTCATTGTTCCACCATTCTGACACCATTCCAATTCATTCCTTACCTTCTTCCGGAAACCCAAAACTCCGATTCGTCTGACATACTTTAACATCTTTATATCTTCCGGACTCTTCAGTATATAAACCTGCTTGTACTCTCTGATATTTCCTTAGTTTGAATATGAACTAAATCCAGTTCTCTCCTGATCTGCTTCACTCTGAACCCCCTCAGTCCCTAAGTTGACCTTAGGATTGACCTCCAACCCTCTGCTCTGAAATCAGGGAACAAAACTCGTACAGGGGCGCAGCACATAAGCTGAAGCCAAAGTTCCTTACACCTCCGACCCCCCTCAGGGATTCCCAACCAACTCTGCCATTCCGTGCACTCTGGACTATCCAGGAATTCCAGGATTGAACCTGGACTTGACAGTATATTCGAACTCAAACCTCTACGAGTTTGCTAACATCATATCTTTACCACATGTCTAGAACTATCCAGACTCGTGCTCAAACATGCAGTATGCAAAGCATCGACGCAGCTCAGTCAGAGGCAGCCCAAGAAGATGCCCTGCACTCCCTGATGATGTCACATCAAGGCCCCAATGTTGCCGAACAATTCCAAAGCTTCTCCGCTCATCATACATCAACCTCCACCTCTCAGGTAAGACCTCCATCTCAAATCATCTCCACCCCTACTCACCCCTACTCCTGCAGGTTGTCACCCCTCTGGGGGCGCCCCAGACCCCTCTGATGACAGGAACGGTGGCGACAACAACCCCGAACCCTCCAATGACAACAATTCCTTCGACAACAACCCCGACAATGCAATCCCGCCAAACCCCATCATGGCGCTTGCCAACGCAGTTCCCGGCCTTGCTGAGTTATTGCGCCATGACCACAAATCTGAAAACTCCTCATCTCCACGCACAAAGGTGTGGGAACCCAACACCTTTGACGGGACTGACCCATGCAAGCTGCGGGCCTTCCTGGTCGAATGCGAGCTGAACTTCCAGGACCATCCCCACGCATTCTGGACTGACCACACAAAAGTCACCTTTGCCCAGTCCTACCTAAAAGGTATGGCCCTTGAATGGTTTGAGCCTGACCTCCTCCAGATGGACAATCCGGACTTTTGTCCAGACTGGATGGACAATTATCGGGAATTCATCCTCAAGCTCCAGACCAACTTCAGCCCCCACAACCCTGTCGGTGATGCCAAACACCAACTTGACCACCTATCCATGAAAGACTCCCAGCATATCAACAAATACATGGTAGAATTCAATCACCTAGCCTCCCAGGTCCAGGGTTATGGCGAGGGAGCCCTCTGACATCACTTCTACAACAGACTTCCAGATTGCACCAACAATGAGCTTTCCCGCATCGGAAAACCGTGCTCCCTAGGAGAACTCCAGACTCTCTCCCAGACTATTGACAGGAGATAGATATTGGGACTGCAAGTCCAAAGTTGCTCGCCAGATCAGACCCTCCAGAAACCAGTCCTCCACTTCCAAAGTACTCCCACCACCTCATCTCCGAAACCCGCATCCTTGTCGACAAAGTCCTCCGCCCCTATCCCAAAACCTGCATCCAACCTCTCTAGTAAACTCAGGAATGACAGACACCTCACCTCCAAGGAGCGCAAACACTGCTTTGATCTCAAGCTGTGTATGTTCGGCGGAGCCGCTGGACATGTAGCTAAGGACTGCCAGAAGTCCACTTCCAGCACATCCAAAGCCCACACAGCGATGTCCTTCCCCGCTCCGGAAGCCAAATCGGAGGCCTCTACCCCTGAGGCAAAAAATTAGGGTGCAGCCTTCCAGACTCCACATGGGAAGGAGGCTGCGTTGAATCTCACTGTGCACCTACAGAGACCCGTCTCAATGCATCTGCTCTTTATGATCCCAAGGCCCTTATGCCTCTTGTTTCCTTTCCCAACTTTTCCGCTTTTCCCGCTTTGTTAGATTGTGGTTCTACTGATTGTTTCATTGATACTACTTTCATTGACAAGCATCATTTTCCGACATATTCCATTCCTCCTATTTCATTGAAACTTTTTAATGGTACTTCCAATTCTACAATTACCCGTGCTGTTGACCTTTCCGTTTGTTTCCCTTCCGGCTTTGTCACCTCTGATACATTTTATGTTACTCCATTGGATTCATCTTGTTCCCTTGTTCTAGGACACAACTGGCTCACTTGCTACAATCCGTCAATTGACTGGGTACTGGGCAGTATTACTGTCTGAACACCAGCTCAAGACTTGCCAATGCCCCCGACGTCACCTCCGGTGATTCCAGTCCCCGGTCCCCTATCTCACTCCAACACTCCCGACAAGCCATGTCATGAAACTCCTCACATCTCATTTGTCAATGCTGCTGCCTTTGTGCGTGCATGCAAACTCAATGGCTCTGAGCAGTTCAGCATTCACCTCTGTCCCCATGACTCCAAACTCCATTCCATATCCCATGACTCCAGAATTTCCGAAACTCCCAAAGAAGTTGATCTTTCCTCCGTCCCTCTGGACTATCATGATTTCCCTGATGTCTTCAGTAAGCACAAGGCTGACACCCTCGTGCCCCACAGGGAATTCAATCTCAAGATTGACTTGGAGGAAGTTGCTTCCCCTCCTCTCGGGACTGTTTACCCAGTTTCTGCTACAGAACTCGAGTCCCTCTGGGAATTCATAGACAAACACCTCAACAACGGCTTCATCCGCCACTCCAAATCTGCCCATGGCACTCCTGTCCTCTTTGTCTGCAAGAAGGACAGATCCCTATGCCTGTCACATCCCAAAACTTCCCTAACCCATCTGGCCCAATTCCAACCCCCTATGATCAAATCCCAAATCCCAAGCCTCGGACTTTGCCTTAGAAGATTTCTCTTTCATCGGACATTCTGAACCCTGTATTTCCCATCCCAGACTTCCACATTCCCGTCCCGGACTTTCTGCATTCCCATCCCGGACTTTTGCATTCCCGTCCCAGACTTTTGTATTCCTATCTTGGCTATCTCTTGACATATGTCACTTTCCTTTGACACTGTTAAGTCCAGGTTCGTTCCTGGAATTCCCGGATTGTCCAGAGTGTGGAGAAAGCGGGGTTGGCAGGAATTCCTGAGGGGGTCGGAGGGGTAAGGAACTTCGGCTTCAGCTTATGTGCTGCCCCCCTGTACGAGTTCGGTTCCTTGATTTCGGAGTGGTGGGTCAGAGGTAGAGATCAATCCCAAGATCAACTTAGGGACCAGGGAAGTTCAGAGGGGATCAGGAAAGAATGGGATTTAGTTGATATTCGAACTAAGGAAATATCAGAGAGTACACATGGGTTTATATACTGAAGAGTCCAGAAGATATAAAGATGTTAAAGTACTATCGGACAAATCGGAGTTTCGGGTTTCCGGAAGAAAGTGAGGAATAAATCGGAATGGCATCAGAATGGTAGAATAATGACTGAAGGCAATGGCGCAATAATTGCAAAGCAAGGGGGAAGGGAATTATCGATAGGAACTGTAAATGTGAAGAGGTGTCAAAGGAGAGTGACATATGTCAAGAGATAACCGAGATAGGAATATGAAAGTCTGGGACAGGAATGCAGAAAGTCTGGGACAGGAAGTATGGGGTTTGGAATGTCCAATGAAAGAGAAATCGTCTAAGGTAAAGTCTGAGGGTCGGGATTTGTGGGTTAGAGAAGTTTCGGGATGTGACAGACACTTCTTGACATCTATAGTTCCTATCGATAAGTCCCTTTCCCCTTACCTCACAATTATTGCGCCATTGCCTTCAGTCATTATTCTCCCATTCTGACGCCATTCCGATTCATTCCTTACTTTCTTCTGGAAACCCGAAACTCCGATTCGTCCAACATAAAACATCTTTATATCTTCCAGACTCTTCAGTATATAAACCCACTGGAACTCTCTGATATTTCCTTAGTTCAAATATCAACTAAATCCCATTCTTTCCTGATCCACTTCACTCTGAACCTCCTCAGTCCTTAAGTTGACCTTAGGATTGATCTCCGACCCTCCGCTCCAAAATCAAGGAACAGAACTCATACAGGGGCACAGCACATAAGCTGAAGCCAAAGTTCCTTACACCTCTGACCCCCCTCAGGGATTCCCGCCAAACTCCGCCCTTCCGTGCACTCTGGACTATCTGGGAATTCCGGGATTGAACCTGGACTTGACAATGCCTCTGTGTCGATTTCTGAGGACTCAACAAAATCACAAAAAAAGACTGCTATCCCTTACCCCTGATCTCCGACCTCCTCGATTCCCCTAGCTGTGCCAAGGTATACACTAAAATCGATCTCCGCCACACATACCACCTTGTCCGCATTGCTCCCAGGGATGAATGGAAAACTGCCTTCTGGACTCGCTACAGCTCGTACGAGTGGCTGGTGATGCCCTTTGGGCTCACCAATGCCCCTGTGGCCTTTCAGCGCTTTGTCAATAGTGTCTTCACAGACCTCCTAGATGTCTGCGTCGTGGTCTACCTCGATGACATCCTCATTTACTCCAATGACATGGCTTCTCACAAAGAACATATCCTGGAAGTCCTCCGGCGTCTCTGGAAACACGGACTTAATGCCAAACTGGAGAAATGTGAGTGGCACTCGGACTCCGTCAAATACCTGGGCTACCGTCTCTCCCCCCAGGGATTGACTATGTCCCTGGAAAGTGCAGGCAGTCCGAGATTGGCCCAAACCCCAGAAAGTCCAGGACATTCAGTCCTTCCTTGGGTTTGCCAACTTCTATTGTTGCTTCATCTTCAACTACTCCGATATTGTCATCCCGCTCACCTGACTCACTCAGAAAAACACCCCCTGGAACTTCAACAATTCCTGCCACTCCGCCTTCACCCAACTCAAAGACGCCTTCACCCAAGCCTCTATTCTTACCCACTGGATTCCGGACTGTCCTATCATGGTCAAAACCAATGCTTCGGACTATGCTATTGCGGACCCCTCTCGATCCAGTGCCCGGACAAGGAATTCTGCCCTGTCACATTTTACTCCTGCACCCTGACAGCCCCGGAACTGAACTATGACACCCATGATAAGGAACTCCTCGCTATCCATGAAGCTTTCCGGCATTGGTGTCACTACCTTGAAGGTTCCAGCACCCCTATTGACGTCATTACTGATCACAAAAATCTGGAATACTTCTCCACCTCCAAAGTTCTGACCCACCGGCAAGCCCGCTGGTCGGAATTTCTATCCCAGTTCAACCTTGTCATCCGCTTCTGCCCCAGACACTTAGGAGTTAAGCCTGACTGTTAAAGTTCAAACATCGTTACATAATCATTGCTTACCTAATCACATACTCATCCTCACTCGTTCGTAGCTACATCACCTCAGTTGACTCCATAATAGTCACCTGAGGTAAGATATTGTTTACACACTCATTAGAATCCTTTACTCACATTCCTGTAGCTTATTCTTGTCTACAGGTATTATAGTTGACTCCGTAATAGTCACCTGAGCTTATTCTCGTCTACAGGTTATGAGCCCCAGCTCTGACTGAAAAAGCCGGGAAAGTATCATGCAAAAAAGTCCTACAAAAGCCACAATCACTCAAACAGAATGTCTACCAGAGTTGGAGACTGAGTATTGGAAGTCCTGAAGCTAGATGCTTCTGGGAAAGACTGGCCAGTGTGGAGAAACCGATCGGTGTTGTCTCTCACAGCACGAGGGCTGAGTGGGTACTTATTTGGGATGAAGCCAATGCCAATTGACCCAGGTCAAGGGCATTCCGTGGTGTGGATACCAACAATGGTCGACAAACTTTGGGCTGTCTGCGAATACAAAGAGTCTCTCGAAAAGTGGATTGAGGAAGATGCCGTTGTAAAACAGCAAATTGCTATTACCATCCCCAACTCCCTGTTTATCAAAATCATGTCAAAACCTACATCCCGCAACTACTTCAATACATTGAAGGACAAATTCAAGAACTGGTCGCTTGTTGTCAGCGTTGAGAAATGGCGACAACTCAGAGAGTTGAAGCTCAAGGACGGAAGTGATGCTCGCGACCACTTCGAGAAGGTCAAATCCCTCTGCAAAGAACTCGCATCCCTGGGACACCCTGTCTCCGATGACGAGATGTTCAACATTATCTTTGTCTCACTACCCTGTTCCTATAACACCGTCCTCATGTCAGTCTCGTCAAACATGAGATTGCTAAATCACCAAATCACCTCCTCTGAACTGACGCATATGGTCATCGATACATATGACCACTTCGTTGCACAAGGCAGCACAAAGCCTAAGTTGGAAAAAGATGACACCACGTTCTATGTCAACACAAAGAGAGACTTTAAAGGAAAAGGGCGTACAAAGAGGTTCGACGGCGATTGCAACAACTACGGATGGTATGGACATAGAGTCCGAGACTGTTGGGAAGAGGGTGGTGGTAAACATGGCGAAGCACCAAAAGGGTGGAAGTCGAGAGGAAAGAAGAGCAAAGACTCAAAGGATTCGAAGAACTCGAAACCCGGGAAATATGCTCATGCTGCCACCAGCGAGAACAAGCCGGATGCTGTCTGGTTAGCGGATGGCTCTGTCAACGAGCCTGAACCCACAACATCCATATCCTACGCCATTCTCACGCAAACCAACTTGTCGGCCACTACCATTGAGCTGTACAACAGTGGTGCATTGCAACACATGTCTCCCTATCGCAATCAATTCACCAACCTCGTTTCCATTCCTCCCAAGCCTATTACAGCAGCCGACAAGCGTACCTTTAATGCAACCAGATGCGGAGACCTACACGTTGAGATACCCAATGGAAACACCAAGACACGTGTTCTTTTGAAGAATATGCTGTATGCTCCGTTGCTAGGCGTTACAATCATCTCGATCAGCAAGCTTGCCTTGGCAGGCTATGCTGCACTCTTCTGCGGCATGGTCTGTCGTATTTTCAACTCTTGTAAACGCCTGGTCAGAGAGATACCTGTTGGCAATGGCCTCTATTGTGTCAGAGGCACTGCAAAACGGTCGTTCAAAGGCGTCGCCAGCACGACGGAGATGCTTACCTTGGAGGAGCTGCATGCTTGACTCTCACATATTGCGCTGTCCACAATCCGGGAGATGCTTGTGAAGGGAATGGTCGAGGGTGTTAAGCTGGATCCACTACATCAAACAATGGGTCAGTGCGAGTCATGCAAATATGGGAAAGCGATCTGCAAACCGATCAGGAAAGTTCGTGAGCCAAAACGCTGCGAAACGTTCGGCGACGAGGTGCATACAGATGTCTGGGGGCCATCAGATGTTCAAACCCCAGGTCACAAGAAATATTATGCATCGTTTACGGACAACTTTACCCGTTATATGCACCTCTACCTTCTTGCCGCGAAATCCGACACCTTCGACGCTTACAAGTCGTATTCAGCATGGGCAAAGACACAGCACGGCGCCGTTATTAAACGGTTATGCTCAGATCGTGGCGGCGAGTACCTGAGCAACAAATTCAGTCGTTACCTGAAATCCGAAGGCACGGAGAGGAAGCTCACTATGCACGGTACGCCGCAGCACAACGGCTCAACTGAACGCATATGCACGGTCCTGCACGCATGCGGACTCGCAACAAATCTATGGGGGGAGGCATTAGCACACGTTGTATGGGTGAAAAACTGCACGGCGTCTCGTGTTCTCAACGGCAAGACGCCGCACAAGCTGTTAATGCGAAAGAAGCCCGTTTTGACTCACCTACCTGAGTGGGGTGTACGGGTGTGGGTCCACAACGACTCTGGTCCCAAGCTTGATGCCAGAGCTCACAAGGGGCGCTGGGTTGGATTCGATGCCAAAAGCGGAGCGCACTGAGTCTACGATGAGAGCCATCGTACGATATCCGTCGAGCGCAACATCTTGTTCAAGAAATGCGTTGCCAATTCAGGACGAAGAGGGCCGCAGTTCGAGGGGGAGAGTAGGAACAGTGCTGAAAATGATCAGTGGCGTGAAACGAGCAACAACAATGGTCAAAACAACCTACCTACACCTCCTGCAGAACCCCAAAGCATCCCTGAGTCGCCCGCAATCGAGAAAATCAGTCCCACAGACGAATCGAGACTGCCAGAACCTACTGTTCAAGTCCGTCAATCGACGCACCAATGAACGGAGTCGCCATATGTTTGGATGCTGCACAAAAACAACGGTACGCACAACGGACGAGGTGGCAACCCAATCCTGCCACGAGGGATCCAAGGTGTGGCTCTTGAAGGCCGTTGTGAGAGCAAGGGGGAGAAAGCAATGATAGAAGTTGATATGGCATGGGAATTCGACGAAGAAGACACCACTTATGCAATGTATGCGGGTGTTTGCGAGGCAGAGGCGTTGGAACTGCGTACCGTTGACAAAGCACGAAGACAACCAGATTGGCCTCGATGGGACGAGGCGATAACGGCCAAGTTGAAAAGTCTTGATGACGCGCATACGTGGGACGTCGTACTGAGGCCACCAAAGGGCACCAACGTAGTTGACTGCAAATGGGTCTTCAAGATTAAGAAGAACTCAGCCGGCGAGATCGATAAATACAAAGCGTGACTCATCACTCGTGGATTCACACAAATCCAAGGAGTCAATTACTATGAAACATATTCCCCAGTCGCCCATCTCTCATCTCTCCACCTTATTCTCACCATTGCCACTCGCTATAATTGGGACATCAACGTCTTTGACTTCCACTCAGCTTTCCTTAACGGCAAACTCGACAACAATGAAATTATATATATGGAACTACCACCTGGTTTCAATAAACAAGGTCGGGACCTCGTCGCTTGCTTATGAGTTGCCCTCTACAGCTCAAAGCAGGGCGTGCTGAAATGGTACCAGTGGCTCTGCAAGGAGCTTGATGAACTCGGTCTCAAACGTACTCAGGCTGATTGGGGAATTTTTGTAGCAAAAATTGGTGATGACCTGCTTGTCCTCGCTTCGCATGTCAACGACTGCACGATAACGGGTTCATCAAAAGAGCTCGTCAAAGCTTTCAAAGACAAGATTGGATCATGATTCAAGATCACAGATCTCGGGCCCATCAGTTGGCTTCTCGGGATGAAAGTAATCCGCGACCGCAACGCCCGTATGATCACCATCTCGCAACAACCCTACATCGAGGCAATTCTTGCGAAGTACAACTTCACTGACCAGAAGCCAGTGTCTATCCCCATGGATCCAAACATACAGCTCTCTCGATCCCAATCCCCGAAATCCACTGTTGATATTGCCAAGATGCGACAAGTACCATTCCGCACGGCTCTCGGTTCGCTTATGTATCTTGCTGTGGGTACTCGACCAGATATCGCATTTGTTGTGTCGACGCTTGCTCAATTCACCAAGAATCCTGGACTACCACATTTGGAGGCGCTTAAACACGTCTATTGTTATCTCATCAGTACGAAAAGTTGGTCACTGACTTATGGCACTCAAATGAAGAGTCTCGTCGGCTATGCTGATGCCGATGGTGCCTCACAAGAACATTGTCATGCCATTTCCGGCTACGCATTCCTCATTGACGAAGGAGCAATCTCTTGGAGTTCACGCAAGCAGGAGCTCGTCACTCTCTCAACCACTGAAGCCGAGTATGTTGCGTCCACCCACGCGGCTAAAGAAACTCTCTGGCTCTGTCGACTCATCGGAGAAATCTTCAAACCACTTCGTAACCCCACTATCCTTTACAATGACAATCAGTCCGCCATCGCTCTCACGAAGGATGGTAATTATCATGCTCGTACCAAGCACATTGACATCTGTTATCATTTCATTTGTTTTTCCATTTTGGATGGTTCTATTCACCTTCTTCGAAATCCTAGACTCCAAAATCGACCGGCGACGCAGGAATTGCCAACTCCTGTACCTGGTAAAGTGGGCAGGCTACGAAGGGACTGATGAAGAAACTTCCTGGATCCTCGTGACCGAGCTTGCTCACGCATTGGAACTCATCTCGGACTTTCACTCCGCATATCCCAGAAAGTCCGGACCCCTTAATTTGCTTGAATGAGGGCGGAAACATGATTTTTCGATTCACCAAAACAAAACTATGCTAATTGTACATGAGGAGACCGATGGGACATACTATACTACATCCCCATCCGCCTCACCCCCCTCCTCACCCTCATCCTCCTCCTCATTCCCATCCTCCCCATCTGTTCCCTGACCTCTCTGATCATTCTCCCTCTCCTTTCCCTTCCACTCTGACACCCTCCAGCCTTCTCCAGACTCCCCAAACCAGGACCCCTAAGCCACCAGGAAGGCCAGGCCATCCGACAGCTGGGCCACGACAGCCCTCTAGTAGGCCTCATTGGCCCACCTCTGGGTCTCATATGACTCTGTCAGGGCCCCGAGCACATCCTGACACTCTGTGTCCTCCTTGCCCTCCCCTTCACTCTTCTCCCAGGCCTCCAGACTCTTCTGCCTCCGCCTTTTCCGGTCCTTCCCCCTGCATGGCGATGCCACTTCTATGGCCGCCCACTCCCCTGCTGCTCTGGCCTCCGGGCACAACGAGTGCACCTGCGCACACCTCATGCACATCCATGACTGCCCAGTCTTTGGGCCTGGACATGGGACCCCCACCCTCACGCAGGCCATGCAGGGAGTATTTGCCCTGGGGAGCCAACCCCCGGGCCTTCCCGCACTCACTTGTAATGGCCCCGCCTCAGACCCCTTCAGTGAGCCACTCGCCCCACGCCTCTGGGACTCTTGCGACCCCTGCCGCAACCTCTTGGCTGCCACCCGCGTGACCTCTGCCTCTGCCTTCCTCCTCCTCTCGTCCTCCTCCGCTTTTCTCCACACTTCCTCCTCAAGTTTCTGCCTCACCTCCTCATGCTTCTCCGCCTCCCACCAGGCCTTGTTCTCCCTGGCCTCCTGGATCCTCTGGGCGGATTCCCATGTGCGCTCCTCCTCTTCCTGCTGGAGACGGGCGATTTCGTCGTTGAATTGTGAGTGAGTAGACATGATGGGTGATGGAACTAAACAACAAGCAGTCAACGGTCGCAAGGTACCTCAGATTGATCCCCAATTTTCAAACTCCGCCATACTTCTATTTCCTATCATGGACTCCTATCCAGGCACTCAAGTGTTCATGCCTAAGAGGGGAATACTGTCACATTCCGAAACTTTCCCAACCCATCCAGCCCAATTCTGACCTCCTATGATCAAATCCCGAATCCCGAGCCTCGGACTTTACCTTGGAAGATTTCTCTTTCATCGGACATTCCAAACCCCGCATT
Source organism: Gyrodon lividus (assembly GCA_014904945.1). Taxonomy (NCBI): domain Eukaryota; kingdom Fungi; phylum Basidiomycota; class Agaricomycetes; order Boletales; family Gyrodontaceae; genus Gyrodon; species Gyrodon lividus. The sequence continues at coordinate 327,444 of MU127448.1, forward strand.
TCCTGTCCTGAACTTCTGCATTCCCGTCCTGGACTTTTGTATTCCTATCTTGGCTATTTCCTGACATATGTCACTTTCCTTTGACACTTCTTGACATCTACAGTCCCTATTGATAATCCCCTTCCCCCTTGCTCCACAACTATTGCGCCATTGCCTTCAGTCATTGTTCCACCATTCTGACACCATTCCAATTCATTCCTTACCTTCTTCTGCAAACCCGAAACTCCGATTCATCCGACCTACTTTAACATCTTTATATCTTCCGAACTCTTCAGTATATAAACCCGCTTGTGCTCTCTGATATTTCCTTAGTTCAAATATCAACTAAATCCCGTTCTCTCCTGATCTGCTTCACTCTGAACCCCCTCAGTCCCTAAGTTGACCTTAGGATTGACCTCCAACCCTCTGCTCTGAAATCAAGGAACAGAACTTGTACAGGGGCACAGCACATAAGCTTAAGCCGAAGTTCCTTACACCTCCAACTCCCTCAGGGATTCCCGACCAACTCCGCCATTCTGTGTGCTCCGGACTATCCAGGAATTCCGGGATTGAACCCAGACTTGACACACATTTAGCATTTTTGACTATCAAAAGTGTAGTATAAATAGTGTACAACAGCAGTGGACTTTACACTTTTTGATTATGTAATCATGAAAAGCAGCCACTACTCCCAAATAGTTCCCTTTTTTGGATAAACATAAAATGACACTTCCCTCTTAGGAGACTTTTGAAACATAAAAACATATAGGTTGCCAGAACACAGAACTATGCAAGGCACATATGTGCACCTTGTTGCCAACCACCATGTAATGATTGGTATTCAATTCTATACATGGTTTAGAACAACAACAATGAGAAATGATCAAAAAGGTCCAGAAAGTGCAAATGAGCCCACAGAATTGTTGCAGCACCCTTCTAGGACATCTATACATGCCTCTGCATCTGCTGTCAAAGGTTTCACAATAATTGTAGCAGCCCACAGAATTGTTGCGGCACCCTTCCAGGATATTCTTACATGCCTCTATGTGTGATCTAAAAGGTTCTGCACAAATGTTGCTGAACTCTTCTATGACATTAATGCAGGCCCTCCTGTGTGTTGTCCAACATTCCAACCATATATTGGCAGGCCCGCATAAATGTTGCTAAATCATTCTACCACCTCTATGCTGGCCTGCCCGTGTGTTGTCAACCATTCCAACAATATATTGGTGGGCCCACACAAATGTTGCTGAATCATTCTATGACATCAGTGCAGGCCCGCCTGTGTGTTGTTGACCATTCCAACAATATATTGGTGGGCCCACGCAAATGTTGTGTTATGGTAGAACTGTTTTAGCCCCTTTTCTTTTCCTTCTCATATGACTCTGCATCATCACCTGATCCCTTTCCTCTTTTGACCCTTTGTACAACCAGTGACCCCAGGCAAAGCCCCTGGCCTTATCTTTCTTCTGTTATTCCATGACCTTCTGCCCAATGGTGTTTATCCCTCTTATCTTCAGTTACCTTTCTTGAACAGTTCCTACTTTGGATATCCTGGTCCATGCACCATTTCCTGTAGTATAAAGACCTGTACTCTACTTGGTTACAACCCAAGTTAGATCTACACAATACATAGCTTAACAAGCTATCTCTTGGTCTGAGAAGTCGCTTCATTGATTGGCCTATAGTCTGCCAGTAAAGACTTCTAATAGATCTTGTCCTGCTCAACAACAGGACTCGTTGGTGTTATCTGATTGAGCTCTCATGACCTCATCAGCATAACATGTTGCTCAATTGTTCTATGACCTCTATGCAGGCCATCCCATGTGTTGTCAACCATTCCAATGATATATTGGCAGGCCTGCACCAATGTTGCTCCATCATTCTATGACCTCCATGCAGGCCTGCCCGTGTGTTGTTGACCATTCCAACAATATATTGGCAGGCCTGCACAAATGTTGTTCAATCCTTCTTTGACATTAATGCAGGCCCCTGTGTGTTGTCCAACATTCCAACCATATCTTGGTGGGCCTACATGGATGTTAATCAATTGTTCTTTGACATCTTTGCAGGCCCCCCATGTGTTCATAAATATTCCAACCATATATTGCCGTGCCCGCTCATATGTTTCTGAATCACCCTACCCATGATTTTAGAAATACTAAAGGGCCTGCACATATATTGTAGAGTCCCTCCAGAAAGTATATGCAGGCCTGCTTGTACAGGCCCACCCATATGTTTAACAGTTTAGCTATGGAACTTGTACAGGCCTATCCATATGTAACCAACTTTCATATACTAGCCAATTCATATTTGACTTGGATTACTGCCAGGCCCACCCATGCTTTCACCACCACCAAATATACATTCAGTGGGCCCATGATGGGCACTCCATATGCATTGTGAAATTGTCAAGGCAGGCCAGCCGTCTCTCATGGAATGTATGACTACATGGGCTCAGAGCTCAAAGATAGGAGGGAGGCTACCTGGGTCTGTACAGTACTAAGTTCACTGGACAAGGCATTGAGCATAGCAATGGACAGAAAAACCTCTTCAGTGGGGATGCCGATACGGTATATGCACCTAACCAACTCACTGAGCTTGCTGCTGGTGAGAGAGCAGCATTGGCCTCAAGAGTACCACTTCACAAAGACTTCTTGGATGAGGAGGATCTGGGCAATGGGCCCAACCTTTTCATGGTGTTCACACAGGGTGTCCCATGCCGCTTTCACATTGGTGATGTCTTCAAGGAGGCGTTGGTCCTCATGAGTAACATGTGAGCACAGCACAGAGACAATAGCAATATTGTTGAGCATCCAGTTATTGAACACACCCGGTTCCAGAAGTGGGTCTGGGGCAGTAACTGCACCCAGAAGGTACCCTCTGACAAGGTGACGAGCTTCATGGAGAATGACCAGTTGGACCAGTTGTTCTTACCACAGTCCAGTGCCTTGATTTTCTCAAAGGAACGGGTATTGAGCTTGGCCGCAGGTATGCTAATAGGTGCGTGTTGTATGTAGTAAGCTGGTACAGCCGATGCAGTGGGCACAGTGGTGGGAGATGGAGTGATCCTGGAGGTGACCGTTCAGGAGTGTGTATGGGCTGCACCCACATCCCCGTCAGGTTTGGTCTCAACTTTTGGTGCCATGCTGTATCTGATAATGGAGATGAAGTTTTGGGGGTGATAAAAGAGATAGATCCTATGGTGGGTGCAGCGTTTCTTTTAAGAACATGTGCAGCTTCTTGCCCAATAAGGAATAATTGAGTTCTGACCGCATTGAGGACAACAATAGCTAAAAACGGCACCCTTCTATGGGCATCTTTGTTGGGTATGTAGGTCTAAGTATTGCCTAGATTTGGTTCCAACTCTCTCAATCTGAGGGAGTGGGGCTCATAACCTGTTGGAACTAGACGTAGTGTCAGACCCTCAGCAGTACAACATAACTGGCTGATATTATGTACCTAGACGTAGTGTCAGACTATAGAACATAGTTAGCCACATGAACAGTTAGGTACGTAGATGATGGACTTACCCCTCAGCAGTACAACATAACTGGCTGAGGGGAGATGTATGTGGGGCAAGGTTTATATGCAGTAGATATGCTCATAATGCATATCGTTGGGACCCACCAAAACCTATGCATTACCATGGTTATGCAAGACGATGATGTGTGACAAAGGGGGTGACATTACTGTCACAACCTGTCCATGGCTTGTAGTACCTTTGACTCCTGTCGACTCAGACTACTTACACTACCCTCTACCTACCACATATGTATCGAGAGTTCTCTGTTTCGCATTCGCAAACTCCTGTCATCGTAAGTGTGCACGAAAGCGACACAGCTGTTTTGACAACTCAGAGAGATCCTCGGCCTCACCATACTCCAACACTGCCCCTGCAAGTTGCTCGCATAACACCATTGCCTGAGCCCTTGTAATGCATGGCTCCAGGTTATCCTCCTCATCTGAGTCAATCTCGATGACCTCGCCCCTTGCCACAGCCATCTTGTGTTGTACTGTATCTATGATCTCCTCCTCACCCTTCTCACCACTCATGAAAATCTCCACTTCACAAATCTCAACCTCTTCGGGAGGATCAAGTACTTCATCCAGAGTTGGTAGGGTGTCGAAAATACAGTTTTGTGCCTTAAGTTCATTGATAGATTGGGCAAGTTCATCCCCTGCTGACTTGAGTTGAGGAAGGTCCTTTGGAAGGAGCGAAATATGGATCTTGAGTCCTGGTCGGCACATTGCTGCTTGCTCAAGGGGTTTGATAGCCAGTACAGCAGCCTGAGGATCCCCCTCAGCATCCATGACAGCCCGAAGGGCTGGTCGCCAGTCTGCATCAATGAAGTGGTTACCAAGATGAGCCTGAAGGCGAATTTCAGCATTTGGTAGTGATAGGTCTGTCATTGCAAATTCATAGATAATCTTCCATGCAAGAGGATCAGCGTGTGGAGTTGTTGATGGGATGATGAGGGCAAGCTGACAAGGGACTTGGAATCCAACCCACCATCTACAACATAGCTTTCGCTGGCAAAAAATAAGTTCAAGTTAAAAACATGAATAGGTAGCTTACAGCTGAATACGTGTGTGATTCCAACAGTTTCTGATGGTCTCTGGCATCACGGAATTCCATGCTTCATTTGCCATCACCATGGCTTCGAGAAGATCTATTTTGTAGATCTCGCGCTCACCAGCTTCGTCAAGATCAATTGCTTGCCTGCTGAAATTACGACGGTGCAATGCCTTGAAGCACTGGATGATTCCAGCATCACAAGATTGGACAAAGGGTGTCATGTTTGGCTCAAAAGGTTCAAATCACACATTCAATGGTTCATAGAATATAAAGTGCCCAGAGAAATTGTCAATCAATAGAATATGCTGATTTTCTTGCTTCATCCTAATGTTGAGATTCTTCACCCACCTGGTGATATGATTGTTAGTGAGCCACACATAGCATAAGCAACAATCTCACTCCTCAAAAAGCTCTGAGGTCATCCAGGCCTTCTTGTTGTTACGGTAATAAAATCCACATTCCTCAGGGATCTTCTTTTTGAGGCATTGTGGCTTGGCTGCCTTGCCAACATAAAATAGGTCAAGCTTTTCGGTCCCATCTGCATTGCATGCAACTCTGATGGAAATGCAGAAATTTTTCTTTCTTTTTCCTGTGCAGTTGCTTTGTAGCGAGGCCACGATCAGGCAGAGCACTGGAAACAGTTTACAAATAGTGTTTGATAAGATAACAATGTGAACTCACTATGGGTTGAATGCTGTTTTATCCATGTTGAAGTGGTCTCATGGGGCATAGTTTGCAAGAAGTTGTTGGCACCATAATCACTCAGCTTCAATGGCATCAAGATCAACTGAAGCAGCCTCCCCATGTCAGCGAATTTCACGAATTTTGTAAGTGTTACAAAATGATTGCACCCAGTTTTCCCCTAACAGTCTCTCGGTCTCAGAAACCTGAAACTTGTCCTCAAATCTCTTTCGCTTCTCCCTCAACATTGGACCTGAAATTGTCTCACCCTTTTGTTCCATATCCCGCACCCAAAGCACAAGTGCACATTCAACATCAGGCCTGGTAACAACCCAGGGCCTCTTCAATGACAAAGCATTGGGGTTGTCATTGGCACGAGCCTCCATTTTTGGGCATCCTTGAAGCTTGCGAGATAAGGTTGACTGATTGAAGATCAGAGCACCTTCATGACGTGTCTGGAAGTGTTCCACAATGTTGGCTTTGGAAACACCTGGGTGTGCATCAATGTAAGCATAGACCAACAGCCAGTCAGCGAGAGTAAGGTTCTGGCATAACATTTGCTGTGGCAGCTGTGCAGAAGTTGCAGGAGCATCCTGTGTATGTGTCAGTATTCAACCCTAAGTACCAGACGGTTCCAGCCTTCCAGCCTCGGAACCACGTCAACATAAGTTAAAATGCTTCCAGCAGGAACCACCTTGGAACCACTATGTTCCGAGACTGCTTCCGAAATTCTCACACTCCTTCCGGAAGCGGAAGCTCTGGAACTGTGACCACACAACCCTTGTGTTCACTTAGCCTTTTTAACTTTCCATTTACTGCATCTATTACTACACTTTATATTCTTCCCTCAGGTTCATTCCAGGTAACATAATACGAGTATACCTCCACCCATAGTATATATATTTCTCTTCAGTCTATCAGCACCTCAGTCGTTTTTGTCCATCTAGACAGCAGCTGAGGTGAGTTCATATTTACTTAGTTTTTATTCCTAGCTAATGTACTGTAGCTTTGGGCAACTCCTGCCCTCTTCTAGGTAAATAAACTAGTTGTTTTCGTCCATCTAGACAGCGGCTGAGCTTTGGGCAACTCCTGCCCTCTTCTAGATTCTGTCAGTATGTTTCTGCCATTTCACTGGTGCCAGTGGGCAATTGGTGGGTTTATCCCAGGGCTTCTGCTTTGCATTGAGCATTTTAATGTTGGGAAAGTTTTCATAGACATGAGAATTGGTAGATTGCATGTTCACATGTGCTCATGCCTCACCCACCCTGACAGCTCCCTGTAGTTATCTAATGATTATGCAATATGCAAAAAATCTCATGTTTTGGCTGGGCCCGACATGGGACCCCCCAAAAGTCAATGCAAGATGATGGAAATGCATTATGAGCATATCTACTGTAGTAATGTTGACATTCCAATGAATGGAATGTCGGTTGATACAGTAGCTCTAACAAAACTCAGGTCTCTCACATGGATCTCTGAACAGCTCGTTGGACTAGGATAGATGAGGAAGCAACCTAATGATGCTGACGTCCTTTTTTCCGAGCATGATCACCATCATCAACAAAGTACAACCTGATCACGTTCACGGCAACCTGGATGGACTGTCAATTCAGATAGCCTCACACAGGTGGAACAATGTACATTAATAGACCTCCTGTGCACAGTCTAGATGTCCCCATAACTGTTGGGTGCGATTGGATTTTCACCCACTCACACAATGAAACCGGTGAGATCGTTGGAAAAGCTCGAACAACTACGATCTATTCAACTTCACTAGGAGCAAAGCTCGCATGGAATCTTGACGACATGCGGTACCCTCTGGTGGTTGTTTGAGAGACGTGCAGGGGTTCGCTATGCTACTACCAGAGCTCGCATCGCTGTCATCTGCAATGAGGACCTGTGATGTGAAAAGTGACAAGTAGTTCATGAAGGACTATCATTGACGAGGGAACAAACGACATGCTTATCAAATGATCATATCCTTTCCTTATCCCTTTTCGCTGATCGTGATCGGGGCGATGGGATTTGGTGAATTCCAATGTTGGTAGGCGAAGTCGCACCTCTGTGTCATCTACATATGGGCAAGGTGATCACAATGGCTGGAAGGGACTGATTGGGGGCGACAATGGAAGTGGTAACTGATGGGAGGACGATATGGGCAGGAGATTCATTGATTGTGGGGGCGGGGCCTGTGCCAAGGGCACGAGAATGCAAGTGTGAAAATGGAGAGAATGTGATGAACATCAGGTGGGCCGTTGTTGAAGAAGTTGTTGTATGTTGGTTCAGATGTGTCATCAGTCACTCTGCAAAGTAACCATGCACAGTGTCCAGGCTCACTGGAATGGCGGTTCCAAAGTCGAATGTCACACCCATCACAAATCGCAATCCCAACCATTGGACTGAGAAAACCACGCTGTTGGGTCCTTGAGGCGACCTACCAGTCCAACGTTCTCCCATCATTGTGCTCCATACAATCACTGTCTCGTCATATGATCCACTGACAACCCTCACCGAGTCTGGTGATAACTTGAAGTAGACCGACCACGCATTACTGTCCCCACCAATAGTCTTGTCATCAGAGAGACTGGTCACCTGCTTTCCTTTGGGCAGAAACACGACCAAATTTATACAATCCATATGATCAAGTAGGACCAACGGTGGCTCCAGGGGCACCGACAACGGCAATGGGAGCACTCATGGCACTGGGAGCCCCCTAACGCGCTGGTACGCATTCCTCGCCATATCATAAAATCAGAATGTCATAACTCTTCACAATCTAGTATGGCAACAGACAGAAGGGAGGACATTCATTGTTTGTCCCAAGGAAAGTGTATCTACATCCATTTCCCTCGTTGCTGTGCTTCATGTTCTCACCCAGCCATGTAGCTTCCTCATGGCTTGGGTCCTTCTTCCAGGTCTAGACCAACAACAAGCAGACCCTTCAGTCAGTTATAACGCACAGGTAGGTAATAACGAGCTGGGCAAATGCCCCATAATAGGGTGTAGCGGACCTCGGCTGACAACATGTACATACACGTTCTGGCTGAGTATTCCACACCTTGGTCTAGGCCCCTTGTAAAATTCTACATTCGACCGAGGCCTACGCCCAGGCATCCCATGGTCATGCCCCTTGTCAGGTTCTACCCTTGACCAATGCCTCACTCCATGCCTCGGTTGAGACCCCTTGTCAAATTCTCCCCTCGACCGATGCCTGCACCCAGGCATCCCATGGTCACCTACTCCACGCCCCGGTTGAGACCTCTTTGGTGCTGCGTAGTGCTTATTATCATAATTATTTATATTTATTTCACCTCAGCCAGCACGTGTATATACGTGCTGTCGGCCGAGGTCCGCTACACCCTATTATGGGGCATTTGCCCAGTTCGTTATTACCTACTTGTGCGCTACAGGTGACTGAAAGATGTGCAACGAGCGTCTATCTGTGTATCACCCACGAAACCAAATCAGCACCCAGGAGGAGACTCTACAACGCTCATGTACGGCGCAGTGTCTATCACCACTGATGCCGACGTATGTCAACGTATCTTGCAGCCTGTCTTGGCGATGTTACCACAATATACTAGCAACCCAGGATGGACCATCCCACCACGTTGCATTCAAAATGTTCTTGACACCGCCGGGGACCACCGAGGCATGGCAGCTGAAAGGGACGTGGCAGGTGACAGAAAGGCCGCACACGTGTCACACCATTTCTACCACAGATACTACGTCGAGCCAGCTGATTTTGACGCTCTCCCCTCAAAGCATATTGATGCCAAATGCCTATTCAAATATGCTCGTCACGCCATTCATTTCCGATCATCTCTCTGTGTCTGCCTCGCTATGACCGTCAGCTGCACACGCGGCTCTATCTTTGGCAACCATTGATACGCTGCACATTGCCCCCTCAACCTTAGAGTCATTTCGTCACCCCTCACAAGATGGATGCCACAGCAGCGAAGATACATCGCTATCTTGACGAACAGGTGATCCCTTTTCAATGGCTCCAATCTCTTCCTTGTTTCTGACATCGGATGGGTTCGCTGATTGTCACGGGCAACGAGGCGTGAACTATGCCTCTTTTGACCTTCTAGTCGCCAGTAAATTTCAGGCAAGTCTCGATTTTCGTTCGCACTTATTTCGGAATGGCACTGATATCAACGCATTCCGATATCGCCACCCCGGGTTGCCGATCTCTTCTCGAACGCCTGAAGAACTTGTCTCTCTCACATGCGGGCTACCAGGAATACCAGTTTCGCCGTAAGAATGAATGGGTACCCCTAAAACCGCGGCGATTCCGGCACACCGTATACGATGCGGTGCTTCAAGTCGCGAGTTTATTCCTGCGTAGGTGCCACGATCCTCCTGACTGAGAGGAGCAGTTGGTCCAACATCGTTCTCGCATTGACGAGCTTTACCGATAGCTCTCGTACGACGCGAAGTGACGAAAATGCGATCTCCTTCCCATACGAAGATCTTAATGACATAATAATATGGGACAAAGGGTTCGTCAATCCAGTTACACGAAAGTCGGCGTGATTTCAACAACTTATATTGCCCAAAAGACACGTCTGTCATCAATCATAACCCTCGTATCCAACAACACCTTCCTTAATAAAACAACCATTTAGGACTGAGGTAACACAAGTTGATCCAACTCTTTCCTACTAGACTCGGCGATCTCATCCTCGGATGGGCACGATCGACCGGCATCGACGGATGTCCAGCATCGTTGAATGAATACCCACGAACAGTCGGTCAGCGGTGCTGGACTGGGGCATTTCGGAGTCTCCCCTTTTGAAAGAGCGACCGGTACCCGTCCGTCATGGGAATAGCAGTGGTAGGGCGATTTCCCTGTTGGAACCTGTTGATTATCCAGGCACGTCATTTCCGGAGAAAAACAGGAATAAGTATGACAAATGGACAACCGCGCTCACGTTCCACCATTCCATACGTCCACGTACCGGTGAAAGGAACAGGGAGTTTTTCGGAACAACTCATCATGGGGCACGAGCGGGGACAGACTATTCGTCGTGGCAACTTGGCCACCGGCTCATCACGGCCGTAGTTAAAAAGGCAGATATCCTAAAGCAACAGCTCGCTTCTTAGTTGTCCTCCTTTACAGAAAACATCACCGTTTACTATGCACTTCACTCTCGTAACAGTCATCATTGCCTTCCCTTTCTTTGTTTCTGCGGCTCCTCAGCACGTCAAACAGGGGGTAACAGCGATCCCACTCGTCAAGCGTTTGTCGCTGGTCAATGCTGACAAGAGCGTCAACTTGGAAGCGCTCAACTCCCATGTTGCGTCAACCAGGGCGTTCGTACCCATCTGCTCGACGTCTCAATTAATTTTGCTTTGCGTTGACTTGAATATCAAGTAAGGTTCTTCGTGGTCTTGATAGCTTTGAGAAGAACACTGGCGCCTCGCATCCGTCTGCTGTGTCCAAGCGCGCATCCGGCGGACTACCCTTAGATCCCTTTGACGTCGGAAACCTCTGGTTTGGCGCTGTTACCGTTGGTACACCTCCCAAAATCTACACCGGTACGTTTGCACCGACCTTGCAGCGAATGTGCAGCTCACTTGCTCTAATAGTTGTGTTTGATACTGGCTCGAGGCACGTATTTCTCTTATGGTGTACGTATGATGTGAATGTCTCACTCGACATTATTACAGCAACCTTCTTTTGCCAGGTGTCGACTGTGACGCCAGCTGCGATGGCCACACCCTCTACGATCCCGCATCATCTCCGACTTCCGTCGACCTTGGCGAGCCCTTCGTTATTGGGTATGGCAGTGGTATTGCTTTCGGCCAACAGTACACCGACAATGTCACAATCGTCGGACTCACGGTACATATGATGGTCGTTACGACGTGATCGATTCTGACGTTTAAATAGGCTACTCATCAAACCTTGGGTGTGGCATCGCACTATTCTCAGAGCTTCCAGATCGAGTGGTTCTCCCCGGATGGTGTGATGGGAATGGCCTTCCAATGCATCTCCGAATACAATCAGAGTCCTGTCTTCCAGTCTCTCCTCACTCAGGGTCAGATAGACGAGCCCGTGTTTGCATTTAATTTCGCAGGCCCTGGGCCCGAGCTATACCTCGGTGGTACCAATCCGGATGTGTACACTGGCGACTTCAGCTACGCCGAGGTCATCGAACAGGTAAATCATCGAACCTAAAATTACCCCAACGGTGGTTGATACGGTGTGTGTAGGGTTACTGGCAGGTTAACATGGACAGCGTAGTGGTCAACGGAGAGGTCTTTCTGACCAATGTTAACAGCATCATTGACACAGGCGGCGAGCTCATCCAAGGTTTCCCCGAGGACGTGGCGATCTTTTACGAGGCCATTGGCGGTGTTCCTGTGCCTACCAATCCTGACTTCTACATCTGTATGTTTCCAGCCTACTTCATTTCCAATCCTTTATTCACACACCCATAGTTCGTTGCGATGATCTCCCCAGCGTCAGCTTCACCTTCGGTGGCACATCCTTCCCCATCTCGGCTGAGTCCCTCATCTTTCGCCACGCCGACAACCAAATTGACTGCTATGGTACCATCATTGCAAGGGACAATCGTGAGTCTGATCTGGTTTCGTGCTGTGACGATTTGTGTGTTGGTGACAATGCACATCAAGCATATTGGATTATCGGCGCCTCTTTCCTCGAGAACGTTTACACTGTTTTTGATGTTGTCAATGAACGTGTTGGGTTTGCTGCGCTTGCGTAGCCTGCTACGTTCTTCGTCTACACTAGGTGATTCTCGCTATTTCCGGCCTTGGTGTCGAGTAGTCGCCAAAGTGGTGGGAATTGGATTAGGAGTAAGAACAATATTGGTGGGATTGAGTATGGATAGTGGGACTGTCATCGCCGCTGTCCGGCATTAGTGATGAACCTTGGTGTACAATATATGATACCTCTGATGGAATAAAAGGGTTCAGGGATTACTCCTCTCCACCTCGCTTTTCAGATACGTGCACAACACTGACATCAACGAGATAAGCAGTCGAAGCACGGGGGTCAGTCCAAGTAGTTGGAACACCATACATCACTTCTATTTCATCGACAGATAATTTCGTCGTGATCTCGACAGCTCTGCCTTGCTTCCTATGTTTAGATGGACGAGACTTGCTTGAGTGCTCGGTCTTCGTGACACCTGACAGATCAAATGGTCGGAAGAGAAGCCATCTCCTCATCGCTACCAAGTATCTATATAACCTCTGCTGGGAATGGTATCTGGGAATGGCATTTCGCAGGACCGAGAGTCATGGGTGGCTCGGGCCACTGGTCATAACAAGGGGGCCTGCTATGTGTTATGACTCAAGGTAGATGAAAAGCTATGGTGCCGTCGTGATCCGACAAACGTCCAAAGTCCCATGCTGTCGCAGGACCACCACTCTCGAATGGCGCCTTGCCGGCCCGTAGGTGCTGCCTCCCCGACGTCGTCCGCGATGCAGAGCTATGACGACAATGGCCGGACCAACCCCCTTTCCGGGTTGGGTTTTTCCGATGAGAGATCGGAAGTCAAGCTTCCACTGCCTGCTCAATGGAACCAGAAAGTACATTCGTCGCACACTATCCTACAACAACTGCCAGTGCCAGGGACGAAAACTTGGGAGCCGGAGTGATACAGTACATATGAGATTCAAGTCCCAACGTCTGTACCCCACCTACCAAGCAAGGCGCAATAGCCGCGCGAACTATCTCGAAACGGTCGGGTCCAAAGTCAGAGTGGTGGGGTCCAAATCCAGAGTGGTGGGGTCAAAGTCCAGGAGGTAACGCCCAGAGATGAATGTAAACTCGTCGGCGACCTTCTTCTCGATGACGAACTTCACAGTGCGCCCCTTCGGAACCACTCCAATAAAGATAACGTTGCTGATACCGAGTTTCTTCAGACTAGCTAGACCACCAGGTTTGACTGGATGTGATGCGGCAGTGGTACACTGAAAGAGATATGCAGTGGGACGTTGCATGTAAAGAAAGTCGAGCGTGGGCTGTGTGGTGGTCTCTGGGAAATAGAATCCGTCTCCCGTGATATCGTCGATCTTGGCGTATCTTTGGGCAGTCATTCGATGGCTCACGGGGATTTCTTCTTTGGTTCCCTGAGTGCGAAGTGGCGGGCTGGCATTACCGTCGATGATCAAGTACTTCGCAGTCGTCGAGCCTGACACCGCGGGAACACCCCAGTGGCAGTTTACGTGTTTTGTATCATGAACTTCAAGCTCTCTGAGCAGAAAACTGCCGCCCAAAGGCAATATAAACTTTGCCAGTTGCTCGAACAGGACCCCACAAGGTGATGCAATTCCCGGGATATCTTTCCAGGTCGCATAAGTCTTAAGGCGCGCCTGGAGGTTAGCTCCGTCTAAAGCAGAAAGTACCAATTCAGAGAGGTGGTTGGTCGGCACAACTACGCGGGAAGTGCTGAGAAGCCGGCTGTTGTTGGGGAAGTGGACGAATATTTCGTGGGGAAGCTCGTCTTTGAAATCAGCCTTGGATCGAACGTCCAGTGCCAATTCTGACATGCTAGAGGCACCTGTACGGTAACACTGTGCCGTGATGCGTCTCTCATACTCCTTTAATTGCCTTTGCTTCGCATGGTAGAATGCAGGACGTAGAGATGGAGTGTAGAGCTGGTACCATTTCTCCAGTTCACGCTCACTTGGTAGGTCCAAGTCGAGCAATGTTTGACAGGTACGGCTGACGGGGAAACTATCAAACATTTATTTCTCATGATAAAGCGGATACCCACGCTACAAGGGCCTCCACAAGGGTGAAGGGTGCCATGCATAGTTGATGGACGTAGTGAGTCTTCGTCGACCAATATATTTGGTCAGTGCGAGGAGAAGTCGCCTGCACGATAGTCCACGCGCCAACTAGATAGAAACCTGGTGGAATACTCAACATTGTGTTAGAGTCGACGAAGCACCATGCATCCGGGAGAAGCTCCGAAAGAGAAAGAGCATGACGAGTGATGTCCAGAGTCGATTTCGATAGCGTGTATGCCCCGTAGTCGGTAAACAGATACGCCTCATTATTGTCCAGTTGGAAGAGAGTGGGAAGCCGTGCTTGCAGACGAAGCATTACGAGGAAATGAAGGTAAACCGACTTACCTGAGCAGCACCCTCAGCAACTACACAATGTAAAAATTCAAGGCAGAACATACCATTTCCTGGGCTACCACTGATGATGAAGGAGTGTTTTCGATTGATGAAGTCCGGTGACTTAAATGGATTGTCTGGGATATTCATAGAAAAAGGGTCAATCTGCTGGATATCAGTTCAGCCCCTCGTGTACTCTGCAGTATAAGACAAGATAAGATACTGACCTCCATCACGACATCTGTATCCTCCTCAACATCATCAACATCGCGGTCTTGGAGGAGAGCCATCATGCGATCCAAAATAATGCAGTACTCAGGTCTAACGAAGATTGCCCGAGTATTGAAGGTGCGCAATTCTTCTCCAAAGCCCGGTGCAATGATACACTGCTTGGGTATGTCTACAGAGGCTCGCTGTGCAGTATCGGGACGCTTCACATCACAACGAGTGAAAATGTCCAACCCAAAACGCCATGTATGCTCCCAGAGCTTGGCAGACCAATTGTCAGCTGGACTAGCATTACCGGCAAGCCATTTTTCAAGGTTAGAGAGTGGAATTGTTGTGTTGGCAGACATCATGGCAAGCAATGAAGAGGGGTCAAACCAAGTGTCAACGAGACTTAGGTTAAAATTTATTTATGGTGATGTCATATCTCAAACAGGGTCGAATTCTACAGGATTTGGTAGGGAAGTCCAGCTGGGAGTCAGTCTGGTCACGGTGATACGGTTGAAGATATTCATCGCATAAACTACTGTCTTCCCGGTGCTTTTGAATTCGTTTGCACATTATTTCACCTATTCTCCCAGTGAAGCCCTCACGTTCCCTTCCTCGGTGCTCTGACACATGGTGAACCACCCATCCACCCGCAGCCCATCAAACCACTAGTACATGCCCATGACTCGACGGGGAAAAAGCTTAGGGAGCAGGAAAAATACATGACACGCCAGTGACATGCATCTCACTGAAAGGCGTAAGGGCAATGAATTACTTGAGAATGGTCGAGCCAAAATCCTGATCCCGGAGATGCCACACAGAACCTTGAAATGGTCGGGCCAATGTCCAGGGGGTGACGTTCAGAAATGAAGGTGAACTCGACCACGACACTCGTACTCGTCCATTCGGGCAAGCGGTCGCTTCTGCCCTGTTCGTTGACAAAGTCGTTAAACCTGGCGTAGCAGACAACTTGAATCCCGCCACAATATAGATATAGACAGCTGCGGACGAGGAGAAACCTCCCATAAATAGACCAAAGCCTGAGAGCTGCACTAGGAGTTGGGCTGCCGTTACCCAAATACATGGATCCGCTGAGAGCCTTTCACGGTCACGTTCACGACCCTTCCTTCCGCCTGGCTTGCGACGTACGTGGGATGAGCCAACTTGTCCAGTTCCTGAGCTGAGATCGCTAATGCACCGAGAGCCTGAGACAAGGGAAACCAGTTCGACCACGCGACGACGGTTTATAATATATTCTCTACTTCACCCTTGAAAGAGATCGTGACCGCCAGTTCCGAGAGTGATTGTGCCGAAACCGATACTACCCGTGCCTTGGAGCAGGTAAATGGGAAGGAGGGAAAAAAGTCCATCAAAGTGGCACTCTCCGATACGAGATAGTACCGCAGTCAGACTAAACCAGGTCAGCCACTGCACCGTTACCACACCATCAGCAGCATCATCGAAATAGCCCAAATGCCGTGCGTGATCAAGTGTGGAATATGAAGCGAGATAGATGTCACAGAAGAGTTGTGTATGTGTGGATTGTGTGAGTTCAGTGTGGTTGGCTCCAACCATTTTGAAACGCGATCCGATAAGCGCCACTACGTTACGGGGATGGAGTGTATCGTGCATGTGTTTACATATGGAGGTCGGCAGGGTAGGGATGGGTGAAGTCACCGTGAGGTGATCCGGGAGTGTCGCAATAGGCTTCCGGAGGATTCTGTTGGTACCTACATGATGGGGGAACAGATCGTCTTCGGGCGCTGTATACTGAATGCTGGTGAGATCAAATAAGTGAGGCTGTGGTATCATTCTGACCTCGACAATCCATCTTAGCGTGTTATAGGCCGAAATATGTAGAAACGCTGCCGACTTCGGGTAGATATGATGGCAGCCTGCCGAGCCCGCAGTGCCAAGTAGAGGCTAGAGAGTGTACACTGTCAGTGATGCGCGCTACGGTCGTCGTGTATAGAACGTGCATCAGCTATGCAAACGGTGATACGGAAGTGTTTTGTCTTTTCCATCCTGCAACAGCGGTTGCAGGGGCTCAGCCCTCCGACATGTCGGGCTCAGACGGGGCACGAGATGGTGGCGCCTTTCAGACGTGAGACCCAAAACATGTCCGACAGGACAAGGAAACCTCTGCAGCGCCATGCCCCTAGGCTGGACACAAGGAAGTTAACCCCAAGGGACCATGAAGTAGTCATGCGGCGTTAGAGACAACGGCCTGTCGCACGTTGAAAGAAGTATTTCGATGGCTGCAATGCTGAGCATGCGAGGTTGGTCCGACATTGACATTGACCTGCCCATCAATGATGATGATCAATGATATCTGTCAGTACCATAGAACGGACTTCGTGACTTGGTCTCAGCCGAGTCGTTCCGCAGGCAGTAGATCACTTCTCAATTCAAATCCAATACCAGCAGCCACGCGGAACCTCGGGACACGTTTCATCGTGACCTGGTATTGCTCGTAATTTCTTCGGAAGGATCCTGGGGTGACCGTCACTCAGTGGCTTGACATGTGGGGAGTTCGAGGGGGTCTATTTGGAATACACAAGGCAACAAAGTCAAAGGACAACCATGAGGCACAACGTCAAGATCTCAAAGTCCGTCTAGACTGCTTTGCCAGGAGCCTTGTCTTCTTCGGGTTTCAGTAATACCTGAGAGTGCACAGCAGATATCCGTCAGCGAGATTTGGGAACAATGCTGGACGACCACTACTTACCTGCTGTCCACCAACACCATTTTCCCACTTCTGGTATCTCAGTGCTGTGTTCCCTCGCTTCTCAGCGGCAACGCGCTCCGTCTCTTGCAATGACTGACGAACAGCCCGTGCAGTGATTTGGGCGTACTTGTTGTACCTGCAAGAAGTGTGAATGCTCAGGAAAGTGGTGAAATGTTTTATTCGGAACATACGAGAAGACACCTCGCCAGGTTGCGCTGCTCATTCTGACAGAGATTGGGTACGGAGAATTGGTTTTTTGTGCGTGGTTTGTTCAAAAGTTGAGGAGGCTCTGAGTCTTTTCCGGAAGTGTCCGTACCGACCTCCCCTCGAGAGGTCGAGTCTGTTATTGGAGCTCGTTAGTTTATGGCAAGGCAGCTCACAACGCGTTGTTCGTCCATCGACTCTCTCACCGATTTACCACCTAGCTCGCTTTCACTTCTTGTATAGATCCTGTACTACAGTCGCGTTGTTATTCGTTAACTGTGATGGCGGGTATAAGATGGCACTATGTCCTCAAGTTCATAATCACAGGTGAGACAATGCCTGCTGAACTACCTTGCATGGTGTCGACTGCTTACATGTCGTTTTCCGCGCGTTTCCTAGGTGATGCTGCAGTAGGGAAGTCCTCCCTGCTCGTCCGCCTTACGGACCAACGCTTCCTGGTTAATCCGGACCCCACTGTGCGTGTAGATGCCTGTGCCGTACATCATCTTGAGTTACCTCTCCGCATCCGACTTGATCTGACTGACACCTCCTCGTGTGTCCAGCTAGGAGTAGAATTTGGCTCCAAGTTAATCGAAATACCCGAAGAAGGCAAAATTGTCAAACTCCAATGTCCGTCCATTCGCCTTTTGTCCCCTCTTTCATCATCAGAGAAACACGACGCTGAAGAGCCACCTCTCCGTCATATTATATCGCCATAGGTTGGGACACCGCAGGAACTGAATCCTTTAGATCGATCACGCGCTCGTACTACCGTGGTGCCGCGGGCTGCTTGCTGGTCTATGACGTGACCTCTCGCACAAGTGCGTATCTCGTGTGCGCCGTGCCGTAGAACCCGTTCTATCTACGGCACCTCCTTCGATTCCGCATTGACACGGCTTTTCCCCGAACACAGGTTTTACCAATGCACGATCATGGCTTGCGGACGTGCGGGAACACGCTGACCCCCACTTGACATGTATACTAGTCGGGAATAAGGTTGATCTATGTGAGGAGCCTGAGACGTTGAGTCACAAATGTCGAGAGGTGCCAACAGAGGAAGCTGAGTTGTGGGCTAAAGAGGAGGGGTTGCTGTTTGTAGAGGCCAGCGCCAGATCAGGACGAAACGTGGATTCGGCGTTTGAGGCAGCCTCCAGGGATATCTTAAACAAGATCAAACGAGGTACCTTTGATGATGATCGAGTGCGTGTTTCTATTTTGCCCTTAGTTTTGCCCTTGGCACATTTACCGCTCATCCCCACCCCACATCATGCAGTCACCTGGAGTGAAACTATCGAAGCCTTCGAATGGGAGCGTAGCACTAGATCAAGGGTCTCCCAGGACAACGTGCTGTTCGTGAAAAGTTATATACGAAAATATTATGTGCATCATTATATATATGGTTTCTGTATAGTATAATGTATCATAGATTGCGGACTAGGATATATAGTTATTAGTTTGTATTGTCGGGGGGATAATGCACAGCATGCTTTGGGCTTGTATCTTAGACACCTTGCTGCGCAGGGGTATGAGGAAAATACAGAATATCGATATGGTAAACTTTTCGAGTGTTGTGTGTGAGACTCCATGTGATTCAAGAGACCCATTCGACGTTCTATTACGGACGAGTACGGGTGCCGTCTTTCCATATCACATGGGATGATCAAAAGTGCATGTCCTGCCCCCCTCCACGCGTCATGATGGTGGCCGCCGCAACGAGTCTGCATACTCCTGCAGTTGCTGTACGAAACCAAAATTAGGCTCTGCAGACCTTCTTCTCGACTTGACGTATTGAATAGCCTGTGCTGGCGTCCAACCAAACTCCGCAATGAGAAATGCGCAGACGACAGAGGTGCTGCGGCTGACGCCTTCCATGCAGTGAACAAGCACTCGTGAATTTGGGTCGTTCATAGCATCGCGGAGGAAAGCGGTGGTCCCCGGCAGATGTGCGGCAAGCTCGGAGAAGGGAAGATCTTCCAGGGGATACTGCGCGCGATGCAGGTGGAGGTTGGTGGGGACGGCGACATAGCCGCGCATGGCGGAGAGGATGTGTGTGATGCCAAGTGACGCGAGAGCGTTGGGGTTCTCGGCGAAGGCGAGGTCGGAGACGTACAGTCTGGACATTATTTCGGACGCTCCAGGTGGACGTAATGGATAGGGCGTTTGTGAGACGGGTGATGAAGGCCAGTTAGACATGGATGGGATAGGGCCGATGGTGTGGGTGGATAGGTTGAGTCGTCCTTTCTGCTGGACTTATATATGAGCATGTCTGAGACTCAGATGATGAGACCCGAGGAACGCAGCAAGCGGACACTCGAGGAAGAATGAGGATGCAGCCGCTTAAAACACGACTCACCATGACAACTTTTGACAAGCGCAAGTGCAACGGATGATGTCGACAAGCAAAGGAGCAGGATTGGAACCGCAAGTGTTACAGGCGGTGGTGGAAAGGTTTCGGTTTGGTAACAGGCAGGAATTGGCGAGAGAAATAGTTGCACAAGGCGGGGAACGCCCTTACTATAGGCTGCCGAGATTAAGAGACATGGGTCTCTTTATCAAAAAAATTTACGAGGACAAATCCGCCACTGCAAGGTCGAGGCGAGGCTGGACTAATCTTTGGCTATTGGACTGCGAGAAAGCCGGACGTCGGGAGGCGCTGCTATGATGGCCTCGAGCTCGGGTGAGGGCGCTGAGCTATGTTAATCTAGTACGGGATGGCGGAGTAGTAAGTACCCGTGCAGGGAGTACCGTAACTAATATACGGTGCTAGTAGATTGTCTGTGGCCCTGTTGAGTATTTACTGCCGATATCGAGTACAGCCTTGACACCACAGTAACAAGGCTCTTCAAGCTTCAAGACTCAGACAACACTCGATTGCGATCAGCATCAATCATTTAATGACCTTGCATTGGATCTCAATACGAGGTCATTCAGGCTTTCGGCCGTCAGGCCAAGGCACGCGGGGCATCAAGGCTATGCTCACTTCGACACTGCTGTGGGTCTTCTTTGATCCCATGCCGTTCCCAACTCCCGTTCCTCACCAAGGGGCATCCACACAGGGACCACACATCGTGTCGATGCGATATCCTCTACTCTCTCCATTTCCGCTTCATGAGAATGGCAATGATGCAACTACTACGGAAACACAACATGAACATGATATAACGAGGGACTAGGAACCAAACACATATAGCCTAGGACTTTTTATTGTACCATACGGTCAAGAAAATTTCAAACCATCAAAAGGGGAAGACGTGGTAATTCGCACCGCGTCGCGAGGTTTGGTCGGCAGACCAGAAGTGTCTAAATGAGATCACTGAGGGAACATTGTTAATTGATTGATCGGGCTGTGTATCACTTGGGGAGGGAAACTTACGCGACGTTCAGAGGCATCTCGTCAATCTGGGTGTTGTAGAATTCTGACATATCCGCGACATCAGTCAAGCCCCACTCGCAGACAAGTTAGACAGACTCCACTCACGTTCAATATCTCTCAACATCCTAACGTCCTCAGTTGTGACAAAGTTGATGGCAACACCCTTACGTCCAAACCGTCCACCACGACCAATACGGTGAATGTAGTTCTCCCGGTTTGTCGGTAGATCATAGTTAATGACAAGGGAGACTTGCTGGACGTCAATGCCCCGAGCCAAGAGATCTGTGGTGATGAGGACACGAGACGAGCCAGATCGGAACTCCTTCATCAAAACCTCCCGCTGTTTCTGTTCCATATCTCCGTGCTACATGTGGAACTATTAGTCAAAGTGGAGACGTAGCACCGCCTTTTTCACTCACCATGGCAGAGACTGTGAACTCGCGTGAATGCATCTTTTCCGTCAGCCAATCAACCTTCCGCCTTGTGTTGCAGAAAATGACAGCCTGGGTAATGGTAACGGTCTCGTAAAGATCGCAAAGGGTGTCCAGTTTCCACTCTTCTTTTTCCACAGCAATGTAGAATTGTTTGATACCTTCAAGCGTCAACTCATCCCTCTTCACCAGGATGCGAACAGGATCACGCATGAACTTCTTCGTCACCTCCAAGACATCCGCGGGCATTGTGGCCGACAGGAGAACGACCTGTGTATCTTGGGGCAGGAGCTGGAAGAGTTCGTAGATCTGGTCCTTGAAACCACGGGACAACATTTCATCGGCCTCATCGAGACAGAAGATTTTGATGCTGTCGGTGCGGAGGGCTCTCCGGTTAATCATATCGTACACACGTCCTGGAGTGCCGACGACTACTTGAACACCTTCCTGCAGCTTGGCCATGTCTTCACGAACATTGGTGCCGCCAACACAAGCATGACACTCGATGTTCATGTAATCGCCAAGCGCAATGACGACTTTCTGGATTTGTTGTGCGAGTTCACGGGTGGGAGCGAGAATAAGGGCTTGACATCCCTTGACGGACAAATCGAGTTGTTGGAGGATGGAAATAGAGAAGGTGGCGGTCTTGCCGGTACCGGATTGCGCCTGGGCGATGACATCGTGACCCTTCACTACAGGAACGATAGCTCTTTGCTGAATGGCTGACGGCCGTTCGAAACTAGACAGGGCTTAGATGGGACTTGATTCCATATCTGGAAAAATAGTGCTTTACCCGTAAGCGTAGATACCACGGAGAAGCTCAGGCTTCAAATCCATGTTATCGAAGCTGAAGTAGACCTCATCAGGAATTGGAAGGACGAGATCGGAAATTGTCTTGAACGCACTTGTCTACGACCTGGTCCCAGTTGGACTCGATCTCGTTTTCAGCGACATCCTGAAGCTGCTCTTCTCTGCACAGGAGTGATACAAGATTAAAGCGCGTGAGGAATTGAAAGGATAAGGACAGGACTTACGCTGACATATTGGGCTCTAGTTTTGCTATCCAAGTGTCGACGTTTACTAGTCGACTGGTTCTTGGTAGAAGAGTTCGTTGATTCGATGGATGAATCGATAGAGCTTGACGGTACTGTTTGATCTAGACAAATTTTTCTTAACCCTCTATCCCGCTCAGTGTGGCTGGAACGGAAATTGCCGCCACTTTTTTGGACTCAGATGCACGACTAGCTTAACAAGGTAAGCGCTGCACTAGCACTAGCAGTGTGAATTGTTACTACGATTGATGACAGTTGCGTGTTTCCTGCCAGTAAATACCCAGAGAGAGAGAGAGCGAACTTGCCAAACATTTGTCTAGAGCAGTCTCACTCACGGGTTCTTCTTCCTCTCCATGTAACGTCACATCAGAATCAGGGCGTACCATGATACTCCTCGTTACCTTATCTTCGTCGATTGTGTTCGCGATCCGGACTTCAATGAAGTTCAATCACACCCGTCTATTCCATCAACCCAGCCATAGATCCGGTCCCTGATTATCGAGCCAAAGTATATCAGGGACTCCCAATTTATCCACCGCGGGATCGCGCATCCCATCAGTTTCCGTGGGATGAAAGGCAAGCTGGACCGACAGCACCACCAACAAAGACGATGCACACAGCCGTGGTAAACTCTGCGAACGAACGGACACGGTGCCCGGCAAAGCACTTACCGATAGGAAATCGATCTGTACGGGGACGCAGAATGTCAATCACCGATTTTACATAATAATGGAGAAGGAACGCAACATTCGACTGTCGGGTCGAGATGCAACGCTAGGCTTTCGTCCGCTTATCATGAGGAGCTCTCGCTCACATGAAGATGTTCAACTACCCACCAGTCCAGAGTGAAGCTGCCCTTTCAATTACCATCGCTGGCGCATATCCCATTATTCTGCGATTCAACAAGTCCGCCAAACGCCTGTCTGTGG
This sequence comes from Gyrodon lividus, assembly GCA_014904945.1. Classification (NCBI taxonomy): domain Eukaryota; kingdom Fungi; phylum Basidiomycota; class Agaricomycetes; order Boletales; family Gyrodontaceae; genus Gyrodon; species Gyrodon lividus. The sequence goes on from MU127448.1 coordinate 350,718, forward strand.
TCGCCTGTTACATTGTAACGGTATATTGCAGTTCTTCTATGGGACACCAAGAGCAAATTTACAAATGGGCTTTCGAACAAGACATTGAATTAAGCTTTATAACTCCATGACCTGTACTATATCATCACTGGTTCGAATTCACAAAGTCTGATGAGGTGCTTAAGTTTGGTCATCTCAAAGGATTCTGTATCTCGGTAGCAATCATTTACATAAATCCAGATATGCGCTCGACGAGCCGACAGACAGTCGAAAACGCACTCCCAGTCGATCTAGGTAGTACATAAGACCTATACTAGAGGTGCGCCAAGACGACTACTAGTACCAATCCCCGCACCCGGCTCCCCCCCAAAAAAAAACCCCAAATCACAACATATCCCCAATCATGGACGTATCTACCAGATCCAAAACCCTCCTCGCAAGCGCTGCAGCCTCCTTATCATCCTCCGAATTGATCTGATGTCTCATCGTCCCCACACCCCCCATCCCGCCCCCACCCCCACCCCCACCTCCCATTCCCCCAGGGCTAATACTTACCCCCGACGTCCCAGTCCAATCACAAATATGTTTCAACGTCGACACGAACCCTGCCTCTGTTAATTCGTGTCTCCTCCTTGGGTTGCTGAGCAGGAGATTGAAGACGCAATGTACGAGAGGGGTACGGACGCCCGATTTGGCGTCTGCCATGCAGAGATGCATCAAGTCGAGGATGGGGGGGTGGGCGAAGACGAGGTCTTGCTGCGTGCGCGTACCGTTGGAGAGGTTTCCGAGGAGTTCGGCAGTCTGTTTGGACGAGGTGATGTATAAGTGTTTTTTTCGCGTTGGCGAAGTCTTTTGCTGGGAAAGGGACTCGGAGGAGGAGACATACCTCACGCGTCACCCATTCGTTGGAAGAGTCAAGTCCCGTAGAGATACAACTCGCCAGAACCTCGTCTCCCATCGAACTGACGACGAAACTGAGCCCTTCCTCGTCCTCGGCGAGGTTCCGAAGGATCGCAAACGCCTGTTCTTGAATCTGTGTGTCTGTGTCGTTCACGAGTCTACATTGAGAGAGAAGGTGGTGACAAGGGATGAGAAGGCAGAAAAGAGGTTGCGATGAATCAATGATACGAACTCTGCGAGGTGACTCCACGCCAAATGCTCCATCACCTTCTTTTTTGTGTCGAGGTTACTTTTGCATAGGAGGTTCTTCAGCGCCCATAAGACGCTCACTGGGATGTCTTGATCGTCTACTGTGAATAGCCGCATCAACCTTGGAAGTAAGCCACGCTCGAGCATAGTCTTTTGTGGAGTCCTCATTAAGTGGCTCCCGTGACCACAGAATCGTGATGCGGCACCCACCGGTCTTAGAGGTGAAAAGTCGTTCAAGAGATTGCACACCGTAGCCAAAGCCGCGAAAGTCACCCTCAGATCCTCGTCCTCCTTTTTAAACACCTCGTATAAAGCTAGGGCCGCTCCACTGTCGGTAAGGTTCGTCCGTATCAATGCAGCATCACGGCTAAGTGCCCGGAGGCACTGACAAGCCGCGACACGAACCCCAACGCTTTTATGCGTAAGACATCTTTGTATGAGAGGGATGAGCTGGAGGTTATCAGCGACATCTCGTTTGATGACCTTGTCAAAGAGCGAAATGGAAGCGATCGTCATGAGTGCTGCCTTGTTGGATATCAGACGGTCGAGAAGCGTGAGGTAAAGCTGAACAAGCGAACCTCTCGAAGGGCGACCCTGCTCTCGGATTCGTCGATATCCCAGTCTGAAGGCTTTTCGAGTGGAGTTATGGATTTGACGAGAGATGCCAAGTTCGCTAGGACCCCACGATCGTAGACCTCTAAACAAAGATCCTTTTCGTCTCTGACAAGCAAAGCTTTCGAATGGAAAATGGCGTTGAGAACGTGTTGTTAGCGCTGGGGGGAAAAGAATACGGACAGAGGTTGTAGCAAGCTTTGATCTTGCTTTGAGGAGACTCGGAGGGTGCGATGAGGATACGGTTGAGGACTTGGATAACAGTGAGTGCGGACGCGTGGTCTACGGTACCCGGATGATTGTTCGCTTGACCGCGGATGATGTTTGTGACGCTTAGTCCTAAGGTTCAGCGAGCGACCGTGGGCACTGATCCAAAGGACTCACCAAAGCGACGCCGCGAGTTGGACGCCTGTGACGCGACTCTTGACCAGTGACAATACCAGAGCGAGAGTAGGTGTGACTACGTTCGAGATAGTTACCAACCGCCTGTGACAGAACGAATCTACTCACTGCCATCTGCAGGCACCTTCGCCAAAGCGATAGCGACAGACGAATTGTTCAGAGAAAGAGCTGCAAGCCCGCCCAGCGCAGCTTCTTGAACCTACCCCTCTCATAAGACCACTGGGGAGGAATCTGACTGACCAACTAATCGACTTACCTTGATATCTCTCTTCTGAATCATCGTAATCAAAGTCCGGATGACCCATGCACCGTGTCTACCACTGGAGGTGACAAGTACCATGTCTGGTTTCTCCCAACCGCGCCTCCATTTTACTTCTCTCTGACGCTCTAGATGCGGGAGCCATTCGATGACGGCGCTTCGGTGAATGTCCGTGCGAACTGCAGCTCCGATGAGTTGGGCAATGGCAATGGCGGTTTGCGTAGAAGAATCGGCCAGGAGAGGTAGATAGACGTCTAGACAGTCAAACTAGCAACCGATGTATCAGAAAGCTTTCAGCGCTCATAAACCTACAACACACCTCGAAAAGATAATTGAGCGCGACCTTGGCTTCCACACGGAATTCAGGAGAATAAGTGCGTAGTGGACCAGAAGTAGGGCCAGTTACTTCAATGACTGAGCTGGCAAGTACGCGCAATGTACGCGCAAGTGCGGATCCGAGCGATGTTGCAGTGAGGGTGTGAGGGTTGGCTAAGGCATGGATGATTGCCTGGAGGGCATTGGCCCGAAGTAAACTTGCCAGTGCGGCCTCGGATCCTGGGGGATAAAGTCGACAAGGTCGAGTGACAGGTTGTCATAGGGCAATTGGGTTAGGGCACCTACCGTAGGAGATCGAGGAGATGACATGTGCGGCTTCGATGCGGATATCGTCTTGCGAGCCTTGAGGTTCACCAGACGTGGGAGGGTGATTGAGGCAGTTAACGAGACTTGAAGTGAGTTTAGTCACGATACATTCTACATATATGGATGCAGACGTACGAGTGAATGAACGCGGTGTCCCGAGCAAGGGCTAGTTTTGCGGACGGGTTGCCGATTACTGTGTTCTTGAGCTGCTTGAGGGAAGCTGTGGTTATCTGTCTTACTGTCATTAAACTGATGATGAGTGATTTCTGTGGAATACATCTGTATATGTTCAGTTGGCAGCAAGCTATCAGAGTCGTACTCACCTGAGTAGTATATGTAAAAGTGTTCTCAGGCTCGGTGCGACTTGAGTTTACAGTGCGCGGAAATTCCGTTTATGGTATCACCCCTGACTAGAAATGTTGGAAGGTATTGAACCTTTGGTCCTCAGTGAGCTTGGTCCTTGGTGTGTCTCTTGACGATACGGTGTGGGGTGACCAGCAGCGAGTGAGTACATCGTTGTCCGATTTATGGATATTCAGACCCTCCAAGTCCCTCATCATGGTCGGTTTTGAGGAAGACATCCGCGCCATTCCATATTTCCGACGTGGTCCTGCTCTAACTTACAATTATGTTCTCTTCTTGTACGAATTCAAGCAATTTTTTTTGTGGAAGAGGTGATGAAGTAGTGTTATGCCTTATTGAAGTCCTGACTCGGCGTGCAAGCAAGGTGACTGCAAGCGGAGCCTCATGTCGGGCACCGGAAGCTACTACAGGAATCGCGGTAGTACTATCAGGGGCACTGGTTGCCTCAAGGTCACAGCGCTATCTCAACCCTCCACCACCACCACCGTAAAGAAATAAATAACAATGCCAACCGAGGTCGATGCGGCTGACACTCTCCGTCTAGCCACTGAAGGCTTCGACCTCCTCTTCACCAACGATTTGGATGGCGCTATCGACGTATTCGGTACCGAGGGACAGGAGGAGTCTCCGTTCCACCTCATAGGGCTCGGCGTGTGCGCCTTTCTCAAGGCTGCACTTGGAATGGAGGTTGGTACCATCTCGCCATTGTCTCGCCTCAGTTGTCATCCAACTCGCATTCGTAATCCATCCTCTAGTTTGACCTCATGGAAGACGCTACTGAATGCCTTGCGCTCTCAGAGCAAGTGGCTAAGAGACAGATTAAATTAGCCAAAGCGTCACCCTCTCCTCACCGTTTCCCACCGGGTACAGAATGGGAGGTCATTCATACTGATGCTCTCGTTTTTCTGGGGCTCACACATGCATTGAGGTATGTGGCGCTACGTGTGTTGCTGGCGCTTCCCCACTGACGAGGTGTATGTTATCTCCGCAGCGAGTCATATAGAGGATACCTCCAGTGCTTGTTAGTCGTCCCCTCCTTCCGCGCGCCTGCATTGATGCTGAACGTTCTCCAGATACGAGCTTAATAGGCGAGTTTCTTCACTTCTATCTTCGTTATTTGACCATGGCCTGACGATTCTACGCTAGCGCCCATTCCAAATTCACAAAGTGAGTTCGTTGCGGCAGCTCCTGGCCCTCCCGTCAGTACCGATACACCATTCCGTAGGTTGTTCAAGACCCTGTACCCCAATGGACTCGACGAGTATGCCACACCAGGACACACACCAGTGTCTTCACCCAAGGCGTCGAATCCCAGCTTGCCATCCTCCGTGGAACAATCCACGGGCTCTGCTGCATCCCCGGGATTCTTCGCCCGATGGGGATTTCCGTTTTCGACACCTGCTCCTCCCGTGTTGGGTACCATTGCTAACCCGCCAAATGGCCCTCTCGAAGAAATGATTTTGTCAGGTGCCGCATTTGGTGAGTGGGGCACAATCTAGGTCGACGGTCTTTTTTCTCAACGTGGTTTCAAGGCTATGGAGTGTTCAACCTCGTGCTTTCCCTTCTCCCTTCCAGAGTCAGGTGAGGTTCTCAGCTGTCCTCCATTTCACTCGACACGACACTAATTACATCACTCCAGGAGCGTGGCAGGTTTTCTGGGGTACAATCACGACCGCCAACTCGCCCTCCAAGCGCTCGCGGTGTCTGCCGCAAGGTCGGACATACACGCTGTGTTTTCAGGGTGCGCATTCTTTTCATCGTTCATGTCCACGTGGTGTAGTTTGGGGTCGCTTCCTGGATCTGATGTATCGGTTTCGATATGAAGCCTGGTTCTGATGACCTATTATGGCGTCATATTGCTTGTGTCGGGGTATCAGGCGGACGAAGAGCATATTGTGAAGCAGTACAAGGGTATCGTGGAAAAGTACGTGTTTCTTGATTGTTCGTGTCAAGGTTTTTCATGCATGTGCAGGGTTTCAGAGCGGTATCCGAACGGTACTTTATGGATACTCAACAAGGTTATCCATTCGCTTTGGCATCGTGCAACGTTATGCTCAAAACTGACCCCAAACTTAGGCAAAAATCCAGCGCGTGACAAAGGACGCTGAGGGCGCGATTCAGACGCTGAGAGAGGGCCTGGTACCTGGTAGGGAGGAGTGGTTCCCGGAGGCGGATGCACTGGTATGATGCTGTGTCTTTCCTTTCTCTTTTGTACAGGTGATCTGAATTCTGGTTCTATATCTGTAGCTCGCGTTTGAGTTGGCTTGGGCGTTGCTTGGCTTCAGGCGCTACGAAGAATGTGCGGAAACGTTCTTAGAATTGACGGCTATCAATAGCTGGTGGGTTGGCACTTTCATTCTTGGCGGTCGCGCATTCGCTCATGGTAGGGAACGTGTCAGGAGTCACGCTACATACCGCTTCGTCGCTGCAGGTCAGTTCGGCAAGGTCTTTATTCGAGACTAAACCTAGTTATCATCTTGTTCAGGATGTTACGTCTCTGCCGGCAAGTTAGACCAGGCGCAGGAACTATTGGACGAGATTCCCGATGGAATCAAGAAGCGTAAAAGGACTGTTTCCACCGAGGTTTTCATCAAAAAGAAGTGTAGGTTTCGGTCCACTTCGACGCCATTGAAGACTCAGTGGATGTTTTCTAGTGGAGTTCTACCAGAAGAAACAGGTCCGTCGCGGCGGAGATCCCAAGCGCTATGTTGAGGCGATCAAAATCAGCCCCGCAGAAGGTTCGTGGCTTGTTCCATTATTGTTCCATGTCTTGTGTTGACGAAAGGTGTTTTCAGAATTTGCCATCTGTGAGTCGAATCACCCGCCCATCCTCACGTTGGGATTCTACTAACAGCACGGACGACAGTCTGGAATGCCCATGCTCACATCGACAATGAGAGCGCGGTGGCGCGGATCAAAGAGCTGAGCGCACTCACGCCCCCCCTCGGGATTGAAACTGAATACATGCTGGCTCAACCCGCCCCACCAGCCGATACCATTCTCGATCTTGACACGCCCGACGAACTTGCCATCCGCTGTCTGCTCCTCGGTATCATCCACCGTACGATCGGTGATTACGACACTTCCCGAGCCATGTTTAAAGACGCCTTGAAGCACTACGCCAACATCGAGATCAACGACTGGGTGGGTGCCGTTACTTATTTCGAGCTGACGGTGTTGGAGATGAAATATGGTGAGAGGAAGGCTATTCCGGGGGAAGCCAAAGTAAATGAGGCGGAGAATGAGGAGGAGGAAGACAAAGCTGCAGAAGCGCTGTTCGATCATTGGGAGCATGTGTTCAAGGAGGCGAAGGAGGCGCTGGGGCAGGCGCATGCGATGTGTTTGAGGGACATGGACTTATCGGCGAGGTTGGATAGTCGGATCGTGATGCTCAAGGGCGAGATCAAGACGAGGATGGCATCGCTTGGGCTTGATTGAAGAGGGGGACATATCGACGCGTGCCAGTGGGACACAGGACGTTGATCGGACCTGTTGTATCGCGTTTTTTGATTATTTCTTGGGCGCCCTCAGCTTACATCGCAAACCGTGTATTACTGTATGATAGACTTGATCAATTTCTAACTTACCTCCTGATCATTCGTTGGCTCAAGTCCTTGCAAAGTACGGCCTAAAATGACGCAATCAAACTCCTAGCTAGGTTAGGGTTAATGTACATATATAGTATTTTTGTATATTTGGGGTTTCTACGTACTACCTTTCATTCACTTGCTGTGTGTGCCACATAAAAACAGCTTGCTCGTCAACGTCAACGTCCACAGCGACGACGACGACGACGACGACAATGGTCACGACGACAGAACACCAAATGTCTCTAACAGTAGCCCCCAGGGGGAGCTCTTCCCACCTGAACAAACCAGCAAGACAACTCGTCCCTGCGTTCCTGCAGAAACTATACGAGTAAGTCATCGAACCCCTCCTCTAATCTCTACCCAAGGAACTTATGATTGGTTTGTCAACGTATGCGTTCAATCGTCAATAGGATGGTCAACGACCCATCTGATCAGGATCTTATAAGATGGTCTGATACCGGCGACTCGTTCTTCGGTGAGCACATCTTATCCTTCATCATGCGCAGTGACGTGCCGAGTGCTCGACACCACCCGCTTACGCCCTGCATCATACCTAGTCCTCGACCAAGAACGGTTCGCAAGCGAAGTCCTCGGACGTTGGTTCAAGCACAAGAACTTCAGCTCGTTCGTCCGCCAGCTCAACATGTATGGATTCCACAAGATTCCACATCTCCAGCAAGGCGTCCTTCGATCCGACTCTGACATCGAGTTCTGGAATTTTGAACACCCGCATTTCTTGCGCGGTCAACCGGACTTGCTGTGTCTCATTCAGAGAAAGAAACAGACCCCGGCTGCAGGCGACGACTCCCATGTTGTCCCTAATGCCACTCAGGATGCTGCAGGTAACTCGGCGGTCGGAACGTTGTCCCCTAACCAACTCCTTGACATCAACTCGATCGTGAATGGGATACAGGCTATTAAGAGGCACCAGGCGGCAATCTCTGCAGACTTGAATGAGCTCAAGAGCTCAAACCAACATCTTTGGCAGGAGGCAATGAATGCAAGGGAGAGACACAAGAAACACCAAGACACCATCAATCGGATTCTCAAATTCTTGGCGGGTGTCTTTGGGCATGGTGACAACCAAATGAGAGAAGATGAGGATGGACACGGGGCGTCGCATGCTGTGGTACCTAGGAAGCCTCAGAGACTTATGATAGGCGATGGTCGGAGCGGGAAGAAGGGGGTGGAGGTTAACGAGGTAGCGGAAGATGTGCCTAGGTCGAGCATGGAAAGCGCACGGTCGACGAATTCCATGAGTGCGTTTGGTGATCGTCGTCGTGCACCCTTCGTTCATGCTGATCCTCGACTTTTTTACTAGATTTTTTCGGGTCTATGGATACACCATCGGCAGCGCCGTCAGAGGCATCCACATCTCCCAGATTCGTGTCCGTTGAACCATCCGTCACAGACGTGCCAACCCCCACTAGCTCTGATACTCGTCCCGCCCCACAAGACAACAGACAGATCTCCAACTCAACACCCTCGAATGCAAACTCGACCTCACTCACAACCGGCATTCCCGCTCCCTCGCAGACCAGCAATGATAGCATGGTTCAAGCCGCACTATCCTCCGTTCTCAATTCCCCCTCTCAAATCCATAAACTCCTCGCAGCGCTCGCATCCCAGTCTATCCCACCCGAGGTATTCCCGCCGCCGGCGCAACCTCACCACCACCATCAACTCCTCACGCCCTCGCCGTACGATTCCTCCCCGCAATACGCCCCCATGATCAGTCCAGGCACAGGGATGGACATACATCCCAACGACACTACACCCGCACACCCGCCTACGGCGCCGTATGACCACACGACAGCCGATGCTCCTTCGCCATTCACCCTCTCGCTCTTCGGAGGTCCCTCGGACGCGGACCAACTCGTACCGTTTGAACAGCACGAGGAGAGGCTACAAAAAACGTACAGGACAGCTACGGAGATCAATAGTGATGTGGATGAGCTACAGAATAATATCCAGTCACTTATTCAGAGTCTGGGGATTGATACTACGACGCTTGAAGTGGCTCTACCCCCTGTGGATGGTGTCAGCGTTGACGTTGGCGGTGCCGGTACAGGTACAGGGGCTGGTGTTGTCGGAGGCGGCGCTGGTGGTCTTGTTAACGTAGGTGGAGACGTGGACATGTACCCCCTACCGATCAACAGCACCCAAGACTTCGACTTCGACTCCTTTCTCATGGACATGCCCCGTACGACTGAGGACGACGGCGACTTTGAGAAGCTGGCAGAACAACTGGAGACGTCGTCCAAGATGGGGAATCCGTCGCCGGAGCAGTTTCATGCTTTCTTGGATGAGGTTGCGCCGCAGGACGGAACCGAGGGCGTTGGCGTTGGTGGTGGGGCGACGGGGGTAGGTGTAGGTGTAGGTGTAGGTGTAGGTGTAGGGACGATGCCGGCGCACGGCGTTACTCAAGCTCAGGTTCAACGGCTCCACGCATCTCAAATTCTCAACATGCCTGCCAACTCTGGGAGCGGCGAACATTCCAGCACTTTGGCAACGACGACGACAGGGACACGCGGCCGCAAACGGAAATCAGACGTGATTGTAGATGGTGATCATACCCATCCACAACTGGGGCAGCAGCAGCAGCAGCAGCAGGCTTCGGCGGCATCAACAGAGTCTTCGATAACGGGCAACAAAAGCAAGAGGAAGAGGTAGAACCGAGACTTGACCTATCGGTGCCAACCAAGGAGACAAAAATGAATACCATTGCAGGTGACGTAGCAGGCATTTGACCAGATAGTATGTTGTGTTGTTATGTGCATGTATGTCGGCTGATTGAGCTGATCGTGTAATGGGGGGGGGAGGGGGGTACTGCTAGTTTGCCAGTTGTCCTTACCAGGTGTCCTGGAATCTTATTACTATACAGCCTCTTGTTCGTCCTAGTACTGTAATCATTGCTCACGCGAATTGTACGAATCAGATAAATTGAATATATATAGCATTTTTTTTCCTCGGCCCGACCGCATACTCGAGACACTGGTAAAACATGGCGCACTAGGTAATGGGGGGGAAATGGGACATCCAAGGAACGACGGGGAGACATTTAGTTGGAAAAAATATAAGGAGATTATGAACGAGAACGAGTGCTACGTACGGGGTCAATACGAAAGAACCAAAAAAAAATACCATTAAAAGCAAAAAAAAAAGAAAGAAAGAAAGAAAGAAAGGGAAACCAAACCAAGGTAAGAGGTATCAATTTGGCGGAGGCGGCGGTGGCGGCGGCCGAGAAAGTCCAGACCCAGACCTACGCGCCTCATACCCAAACCCGGCGTCGAACGGCGTAAATGGCCGTATGTCCAAACGTGGGTTGGAAAGCAGCGAGGCAGACCGCACAGTCAAGAAACCGCCCAGCGCGTCGTCGAATCCGGCGCCCAGATCACCATAGTGCCGTCCGCGCATGTCCTCTTCTTGCGTCTCTTGGATGTACTCTACGGGGGGACGCGGTAGGAGAGGCGGCGGCGGCGGCGGCGGGTCGCTCGACGGGGCCCCGTTCGCGTAGGGGTGGTGGTGTGACTGCTGCGAGGCGAACAAGCTGCCGTTCCCGATCCCGTTCGGAGTCCCGTTCGGCGTCCCGCGGTCTTCAGCCTCGTATTTTGCTCTCAGCTGGGCCTTCTCCTCCGCTGCCGTCAGGGGTTTGAAGCCATTCGTGGCGGGCGGTGGGACAGCGGGGGCGCGCACGCCGTTGGTACGTGGTGGAGGGGGCTGAGGGGGCTGTCCCTGCTGCTGCTGCTGTGCAAGCGCAGCTGCGTCCTGCTCCTCGAACCTCCTCCGCAGCCGCTCCTTCTCCGAGAGCCCGCTCTCCACAAACGGAGGGGGCCCAGCGTATGCAGGCGTCTGTGCGGTATACGAAGGCGAAGGTTGTCCCTGTGTCTGCGCCTGTGCCTGGGCAGCAAGCGCAGCAGCGTCCTGAGTCTCGTACTGTCTCCTCAATCTCTCTTTCTCGTTCACATATTGCGGTTGGCTGCTGCTGCTACTGCTCGAGGATTCGAACGGAGGGGGCACGTCCGAGCCACCTGCCTGGCTAGACCCACCGGGCTGGGGATAGAGGCTGTCGTAGGGTACGGGCACAGCAGCAGCAGGAACAGCAGTCGACGACGACGACGACGACGACCCAACGATGCCCTCCCTCGACGCGTATTGCGTGTTCTGGCTCCGATCGACAGCGAGCTTAGCTTGGTAGTATCGCGTAAGCGCTGCTTTCTCCTCTTCGGCCGAGCGGTAGTGAGGGACATTTCGCGGGCTCGAGGTCGTGGTTGAACCTGAAGGGGGAGGAGAGGGGGCCGAGGCGTGGGAGCTGTCCCCTGCGTTTGTGCTACTGTTGGGGTTGGAGGACTTCGACATGGAGGATACGGCGTGCTGGTAGAGAGCTGCGCCTGCTGAGATTATGGGACCTGGGGCGGCGGGCCCGGCAGAGGATGATTTATCGCGAGAGGCGGGAGAGTTGGCTTCTGAGCTACTGCGGCTGTGAATGGAGGGTGAATGGGCGCCGAATGCCTGGGTGCGCTTGGCAGTGGCCTGAGCCTTGTCGTACAGTCGTACTTTCTCTTCTTCTGCTGTTAGCCAAACCCTCGATTTCTTGGGCGGGGTGGTGGATGTAGCAGTGGACTGTATTTAGTCGATCAGGGTGACGAGAGTTGAGGAATAAGATAAAATTCCAGCTCACATCACTAGTCGCCGTCACATTTGCCATCGCCACAGTCCCTTGCACCTTCGCCACCTTCGCCACGGCACTGTCATACAACTGCTTCTTCTCGTCCTCAGCTGTGGGCCATGGCCGCTCCGCGCGTCCCCCAGAAGGCGGCGTCGTCGGCCGTGCCGCCCTCGGCACCTGTGCATTGAGCCCCTCTGCAGCGTCCTTCTCGCTGATATTCGTAATCGTGAATCTGTTTTGGCCAGTAGTTGCACTCGGCCGTCGTCGTCTTCCTGAACCGGTGAATGATGGCCGGGGCTCGATGCCGCTTGAGCCTCCGCCTTCGCCTACACCGCTCAAAATGGAGTCTTCTTGGATACCGCCTAGTCCTCCTCGGGATGAAGGCCGGTTGGAAGAGCCGTATCCTGGGTGGTCGATCGTCCCTGCGGGTCTCGCCCCGGAACCATAGCCGAGCGCTCCGAGCTCGTCGACCTCAAGTGGGTCTTTCTGTGTATTCGCAGAACCGTTCTGTCCAACCGGTGCGGTACTGTACTGAACGGACTGTTTGGGCGGCACGTATGGTGCTCGGGAATTGAGCCCGAAGTCGTTTGTGTTGTGATTCTGGGAGTCGCCTGTGAGTGGACGGGTGATGGTGGTGGTTATGGGAACTGTTGCTGCTGGGCCGGGAGATGTCATGCAGAGACTTGGTGCCACACCGATGCGTCTGTGGTGAAGGGGTGGGATCAAAAACCGATTTGTGAAACAAGAGTTGAACAATAACGAACCTGACAGCTTCTTCTGATACGTTCCTACAACATATCAATGCGTCAACGACCCCAACCCTAGAAAAACCATATCATATCCACTCACCTTGGCCAATTCGACACAATAATAGGCAATTCCATCATGACGCTCTGCATTTGCCCAATCCACGCCCTCACGATGATGACATACGTGATATCAATGTGTCTCGCCGCATTCAACGACGTCGTCGTATGCGTGCCCGGGATTAGACATCCCAATTCGGCTTTGTGCTGCGTACCTCCGTACAGCGTTACGTTCAACGGGACCTTCTGTTCCCCGATCGTTGCTGTTTTTACCTGGGGTCCACTTCGGTTCGAAGATGTCGCATGGGGACCCGCACGGAAAATGGTGGTTTCTTTCAACGTGAATTCGAAGCCACGGACGACGACGGGATGGATGGAATCGGATTTGAGTATCGCCATTACGGAGGCGCGATCGCCGGGGCCGTAACATGTCCGTCCGCGTTCGACGGCGAGGTGGACACCCTCTTGATGGACGGAGCGGGATTCGGGCTGGGAGTATACGGGCCAAGTGGAATGCAATTCGTGCTTGTCGATGATGATAGTCGTCGCTTGGGATATGATGGCTGTTTTGCGGCGACGGAAGAAGCCCCTGGATGGTGGTAACGGTGTGAGCGGTTTGAGTAGGTTTGTTGGGAGTAACATACTTTTTACCGAGTGTGCACACTGTTGCAACGAGCTCGTATCGGATGCCGGCTGTGTAGAAAGGATTCTGGTGATCAGGGATGTATGCACTAATTCTAGAGCGAATGGTACTCACCGCCTCGCTCCAACGCTATACTGGGCGGTATTGACTCCGGTATACGAATCAAAAAAGGGAAATCTTGCTATAAACCACACCAAAACGAGCATTGGTCAACACAGGGCCTAGACAAGACTAGAACAGGAGAGAGACGAGGCGCAGTCAGGGTCCAGGTAGGACTCATGTACCCCCCTCCCAGAGCGAAAGGAAAGGAAATTGATAAAAGCAAAACTAGATACTCACAGACTGTAATACCGAATAATCCTCACTCGACTGCCAAAGCGATATCGGACTGGATCCGACGTGGTCGAAATACGAGTTTGCTTGACCGCCACCGGGGAGAGTTTCGATTTTCTTGAGTTCTACGCGCACCCATTTAGCTTTGGCGCCTGAGGGGCTCACACGAACTTCTACGGCCTGAGTTGGGGAAAGTTCGTTATTTGGGTGGGTGGGGTCGAGGAGAGATTTGGATTTGAGGTGAACGTCGTCGGGGTTGGGATTGAATGACGAAGTGCAAGCAAAAGAAAAGCAAAAGATCAATCAGGAACGAATCGGAAGGCAGGCAATAACGAATACATACGCCTTTGACAGCAGCCTGAGGACGATCTCTCGCACCAGGTGGAATACCAGGGTACCCTGATCATGCCCAACCCAGACTCGTGAGTTAAGCATAGGAGCGTGCACAAAAGCATTCTACTCACCAACAACGAAGTCAACGTTGGGAGGTGGTTGGAGAGCACTGGATGGTTACAAGGGAAGGAAGGGACCCGAGTTAGTCAAGTGAGATGGCAAGCGGAGGCATACGTACATCCTGACACCTGACATTTTATCGGTAGAGGTTCTGGTTCTCCTAGCCCCTCGAGTCCTGCCGAATAGTAAGTATGAGAAGTTGAAAAACGCTAGAGATGGAAGAAAACGGTCGTTGGACGGGGATGAGACAGCAAGGACGGATGAAGGAGAGAACCGTGAGCTGCGAATGCTGTAGGTGTGAGCAACTTCGTAGACGGAGGCCTCGTGCCTTGGTAACTGTTCAAACGTTCATGAGCAGACAAACTGGAAAAGCGCAAGGTCCCAACTATCAAAAAAAAACTTGAAGCGCGTGCGCCCATGCGACTGCCAAGTGGGGGGGGGGACCTTTTATTATAACATTACTCTTATCCGCTACGGCGCTACCAGACGTCCGATACACAGCCCTACACACACACACATTTGATGCCATGATCATCATTCCCAAGTTCACAACACACCCTTTTCAACCTCTGCGACAATGATCATTCTCGTGTGTGGCAGAATGTGTAACGGGACCCCAAGTAGGAACTTGTGACTTGAATAAAATATCAGGGAATTACTATCGAGTACAGCACGAGCGCACATTGCATTGACATCAAAGTCAACTGCGTAGGAAAAAGAAAAACGGATCTGAGAGCACACAGGCTGGACAGGAGAGGAACGATGCCGAACGTGAAATTTTAAAACTTGAACTCCTTCCCCCTCTTCGTGTCCCGTTCCTTGTCCATCTTTTGTTTCTTCTTCGCCATCTCCTTCGCCACCATATCAGAAAAGTCCTCTTTTGATCCCGTAACACCCGCAGAACCACGCGAGTGTTGATCATATTTCCGACGGAGCTCTTCTTCCGAAAGTCCTTCCAGTTCTGCAGCGTCCAGCGAAATGTCCACCCCATTGGCTTTCCGCTGTAACACCACCACCACGCGTCAATCAATCAAAACGATCAGACCTAATCCACAACGAGAACCCACCTTCGTCCCTCTCTCATCTCCCAAAACAGGTATAGGCGCTCCAGACCCAGCAACTGCAGCAACATCGTACCCTCTCTCGCTCCCCATAAGTCCCCTCACCAGCGTTTGTTTCTCGGGTACGACCTGATACAACGACCTCGGGCCTGTCTCCTCTTTCTCCCTTGCAGGTGCTGTCTTCCGGAGCTCGAGGAAATCGGGCGTCTCCAGTCCTCCTGCGACGGTCGATACCACAGATGTGAACCCCGAGGGCGTTTCGAGACCCGAGGGGGTTTGAAGGCCGTCGGCGGATGCGCTGGGTTCTACAACTTCTTCGGTTTCTGATTCCTCTTCCTCCTCTTCCTCTTCCTCTTCTTCTGTAAGTGGGTGGTTAGCTGGATCTGGCGGCAGGCGAATGATACTCACCTTCTTCGGGTTCAAGTTCACCCCATGAGTTCTTGTCGATTGGTTCGCCGACCTGTGAAAAAAAAAAACCGTCTTTTGAGTAAATACATTCATTAGTTGAAGCGCATGTGCTTACGTTGACATCGCTGACTTTGGGTAACACTCCGAAAACATCACCATACAGCGGTCGATTGTACTCGTCCAAAGGTGGTTTACCCCAACCACCTGGATGGAAGCCCCACTGTGCGCCCTCTGGTATGGGCGCGTTGAGGCCTGGTATCCGCAGTGTCGGATAGCTTGGTGGAGGACCAAATCGTTGCATACTGATGAGCCACGGGGGAGGAGCGAGTGGGGGGATTGATAGGGCTTCAACTAGCTCAGGTGATAAATCACCTGGTCTCTTCTCCTTTAACGACGTCTCAAACTCTTTACCCTCGTAATACCTATCCACCATACGTCAGCATATCATCACGAGGGAAGACTGTGAGGGCACTCACATCTCCCCAAAACCCGTAACGACAGGCTTGGTAGCAAACTTGAAGAACGCGTCGTGCAGTTTCTGATAATCAATATCCACTTTTCCCATCTTCGGTTGAACCCTCTCCCTCGTTTTTGCTTTGAGCGACATATTCGCCTCTTTCTCCTTCACCGCATCCCTCATCGTCGCAATCCCTGTATCTGCAATATAAGCAGGCAACTGAAACGGTGGCTTCTCGATACCCCTCTTTCCCTGCAAGTAATCCCTCTTAGCACTCCAATGAGCAGGAACAGGTACCGAATTCCTATAACATTTGAGATGTAAGAGTAATCTGGGATCGGCGGCAGAAGGATCAGTCCACTCGACAGCTTCGGGTTTTGGAACAAGTTGTTTGAGTTCGGCGATGGTGAGTCGAGATAGTTTACGTTGTTTCTTTTTGGAGACCGGTTTCTTGGGGGCTGTTGAGGAGTCGGAACCGGCGTCGGAGGCCATGTCGTCGTCGGAGTAGATAACTTCGCCTTTAGAGGGCTCGGAGTCTTTGACCTATGGGTGTATGTGTCAGCTTAGCGTCGGTTTTGACGGTTTTTTTGGAGGTGGGTGGATGGGAATGGCGTTAGAGAGAGACGTTATCACCTCTGTATAGTCGTTAGGAGCCTGGAATTTAGCAAAGATGTCGGAAAAGGCCTCGAGGGCCGGGTCTTTGACATCCAGCTGCTCAACCACGTACTCGACATTGTCATAAGCAAAGTCTACAGAACGTTGTCCTTTGAGGGAGAAGTCGCCGTTTGCGGCAGTGCCATTGCCATTAGGTTCCTGTGTACGACACCAGCGCGTTAGTCTCGACACAGACGAGCAATGCGAATTATGAGGGAGAAGAAGAGAGGAAGACGGACGCACTGGAGTAGCCTGAGTAGACGCAACAGCAGCCTTCTTCTGCTTTGCTTTTGCGCGACGCAACTGGTTTTTGGATTTAATGGCCTTTGCGTTTGCAGCAGAGGTTGCAGTTATACCGTTGAGTGCAGTAGGCATCGTTTTGTTTTTGTAGCTAGCTGTAGCTTTTGTCGCACGTCGATTATTGAGGACCTGTAGCAGAGCGAACGGTGAGTGTGTCCCGAGTTGTCGGAATGGACGACTTGAAAGACGACGAGGCGGTTGATTAGGTAATAGGTAGCACATTAACATGGGGGGTCATGCGTGACGGAGGGGTCGACTAGATCACGTGGCCCAAGTTAATCTTTCACACGGTCGGGTCTATGCGTACGCTTTCCAAAAAGTTTTGAAAGGTTTCTGCTTTCTTCCATCACCAGCATATTCGATTCCCTTTCAATTTACCAAATGGCAAAGAAAAAGAATAAGCAGGTGTGTTTACTTTTGATGTCGTGCTCGAGCCACGAAGTTGATGTTTCTTGACCCTAGATCATCCGGCCATGGTGCTGGTACTGCGAGCGAGAGTTTGAAGATGAGAAAGGTGTGCAGTGTCTCGATTAGTGGATTGGGATAAACGAACTGATGCGTGCTCCCATGTAGTTCTTATGCAGCACCAGAAAGCAAAGCATTTCAAGTGTAGCATGTGTCCTCGTCGTTTGAACACCGCAGGAGGTCTCGCAGTCCACATCCAACAAGTGCACAAACTCGAACCTGAAAAGTGAGCGCACTCTTCTTGGTTCCTTCCTTGATTCCTTACCCATGTAACTCTCCCACTCTCTAGTCTTCCCCGAATCGAAAATGCCCTTCCAGGTCGTGACGGTTATGAAGTCGAGATCTTTGGCATGGAAGGTATCCCAGCACCTGACGTCGCAGACTACAAACGCCGGAAAGAAATCGAGCTTGGTCTCGCAGCAGGTTCAATTTCCCAACCACAACCTAAACGACCCAAAGTGGAAAACAGACCTTTATCAGAGGATGAACTCCGTGCACAGCTCGCGGCGCACAAGGCGCTCATGGGCGGCAGTTCGGGCGATGCCTCGATGGCTCCTTCCACAGGTGCGACGGAGGGTGGGGGAGCGGTGTATGGGGCCCCGCCGCAGGCATATGCGGCTCCTCCTGTGCCGGTTACAGCTATGCCCCCGACGGGGATGTCACCGCCCCCAGGGATGGTTCCAGGTACGCCTCATCCTCCCTTCTTCCCAGGGGGTGCGCCCCCTCCTGGTGTATTCCCAGGTGCGCCTCCTCATTTCCCTCCACCCTTCCCCGGTATGCCTGGTTTCCCACTTGGGTGAGTCCAACTTTTTCCCTGCCAAGTTTGTTATGAATTTGCTCTGTTGATACTGATGATTTTCTTTTGTCGTATCGTAATATATGATGTCACGATGTAGACCTCCACCTGGATTCCCCATGCCACTTCCAGGAATGATGCCACCCCCGCCTGCTATGCTCCCTCAAGGTGCGCCTCCCTTCCCACCAGGCCTGTCCCGGCCACCACTCGGACCTCCTCCTGCATTCGTCTCTGCCGGGTCTGCATCACCTTTCCCCGCACATTCTGTAAATGGGGCAGGGCCGCTAGTCGCTACGCCCCTGCCTGTCCCTTCTGGACGAGGACCGCCTGGGGGATCGGCACCTATACAGCCGCCGCCACTCGTACTTCCCAATCCCGCCATGGAACAAAAATACGCACCATTCAAGAAGAAGACAGAGCTCAAATATGCGAATCCCAATTTCTCCCCTGTGCGTTGTTTTTTGTCAACTTTTCCTCCCCTTTCTTCCGCTCGTGGCATATGTCGGATGCTGACTCATACGCTGTACAGGAAGAGAGACGTGCAAATACGGTCAAATATTACTTTGCTAAAGACTCTACAAACGTGACTGCAATGATGTCTCCATCAACACCGTTGGTAGATCCCGCCGCAGGTCTTGCCACAGAGGAGACAAGGGGGAAGAAACGAGCGAGGGCCGAGGATTTCCTTTAGGCTATTCTCTCCTGTGTTGGTCTTGGTCTTCTTTGCGAACGTGCAGGTCACGATGAGCAGCTGGTTTTTTGCAGGTTTCTGATTCGGGTCTTGTCGAGAAGGATTCGGAGGGGGGGTTCGCAGACGAGACGACGATGGAGACTTGATTACCAGTCCGTCCCGCCCATCTTTACTTTGATTCGCCTCAGAGCACTCCACACTCATCCCACTTTTGTCCTCATCGACATCCACCGCTTGCGGGTCCGCATCACTCATTCTCACTGAAGGATGAACCAACCCCAAACATATGATCAGTGCTCATGTGGTATGGAACACCATTTTCTGTCCCTCGTCTGTTTGTCTGTCTGTCTGCTTTAGTTTCTTACTTGACCCCCTTGTACAAGCGACGAACATAATCATTTGTGTGTATCACGGTCGGTGTTCTTTCCTTCTCTATGGACTGCGTTCGTCGATATTTTTCCCCGCTTTCTTCCCTCCCATCCCCGTTCCCCTTATTCTCTTTTTTGTGTGTTGCGCAAGACAGTATGTGGTCATCGAATCTATATGCAAAGGTTCGTCTGAATAGATCCTGGGTCCTGCGCTTTCGCGTCGCGTCACATTGTAAGTGCAGACCCTCCAAGTTCAGAAGGCGTTGTGTTGGGTGTTTGTTGTTTTTCTGTGGTCGTGTTTCCGTGTCTAAGTATGTCTCTTATATATCATGATGCTGCACATTGAATTCTTGAGTACGGTTGGTGGGGAGAGAGGAATCTGGTGGTGTAAACGATTGGACATGCTGGTACTGCAAGTGAAAATAAGGCAAGGGATGCCCAGCTGTGAAGTGGCTATGGCCATACAGCATCAGCCTATCAGGTGTTTCCAAGTTGACCATACTACTACGGGGCCGAACTATCTTGCAAGTTGTTCGACAATATTAGTGCTGGCTATAATCAATTAGATTATCTAGTGATACTCTCAATCGCTTTTGCGTTCACATTCTCAAGATCGACTTCCCTTGCTCAAACACAAACACCACCATCCATGCTCGGTACTTTCTCTCCCTTGACCACCCCCTCTACTTTCCTGCCCTCATATTATCTCTAGTCGTTGGCCTCACAGGAGGTATCGCAACAGGCAAATCGACAGTCTCCGCTCTCCTCGCTTCTCACGGTATCCCAATCATCGACGCGGATTCGTTGGCGAGACAGGTAGTCGAACCAGGTACGCACGCACACAGGGCGATCGTGAAGTTTTTCGGGGAAGAGATACTTCTTTCCTCCTCGGAATCATCGTCCCCGCCATCTCCAGACACAGATACAGGCCCACACGACTGGCGTATCCGACCCATCGACCGGAAGAAACTGGGCAGCATCGTCTTCAACGACGAAGGGAAGCGTAAGGTGCTCAACGGCATCGTGCACCCCGCTGTGACGCGTGCGATTTTGTGGGGTGTGGTGAAGGCTTGGGTCAAGGGGGAGAAGATCGTGGTGGTGGATGTTCCGCTGTTGATCGAGGGAGGGCTTTGGAAGTGGATGGGGGAGGTGGTCGTGGCGTATTGGTGTGTGTGTTTTTTCTGCTTTCTCTCTCTCTCTCTCTCCCTTATTTTTGTTGTCTGACATGTTCTTATGCATTCTTTTATTTCTGATGTGCCCCACTGTTTTGTCTGCCTCATGTCAGCTCGCCCGACCTCCAACTCCAACGCCTCATGTTCCGCGACAACTCTACTCGCGCCGACGCCTCCTCCCGACTAAACTCCCAGCTACCTATCACCTCCAAAGTTGCCTACGCCGACATCGTGATCGACAACTCGGGAACCCTCACGGACTTGGAAGGCGAGGTGATGTCGTGTATCGGGAAGCTGGAGAGGGCGGTCGGGTGGGGGTGGTTGATGAACTGGCTGGTCCCGCCAGTGGGGGTGTTGAGTGCGGTGTGGTGTTTGGCGTGGAGGGCTTTGAGGCGGAGGAGAGAAGAAGCTCGGAGGAGGACGAAGCGGAGCAGTTAGGAATCGGTGTGTGAGGATGTCGCTTGCATGATGTATGTATGAGCATGTGATGGCCTCGATGTCCTACATATGATACATTGCTAGCTAGTGGTGAATGACATTCATACCAGGATATCGCAAGTCTGGTATGAGCGCAAATTGCCGGAACTCGGTGCAGCATCACGCATCACCTTCAGAACACGGTACCGTCTTTCATCCCTGCACTCCTCGCACCTCCTCAGGCACATACACCCCAAACACCGTTCGGTCACTCGTTCGCTCCCCTGCGCTGACTCTAAAGCATACGAGAAGTGCGGCACTGAGCACCCTATCGATGGCACAAACAAGACGAACAACGACGCGGCGGGCAGCTGCGCAGTCTGAACACGAGCAGAATCTCGAAACACTGGCGGTGGACGTCAACCTACCGCTCCCACCACCACCACACGAGGGAGACGAGACGAGGATCAGGAGGCCGGCGAAACGCGCTAAGAAAGCACATCTACCAGACGAGTCAAAGCCGCCCGTGGCAGTAGACGCTGGAGCAGATACGAACGAGGACACGGGGACCGCAGTCGCCCGTGATAAGCCCTCCAAGCGCCAGCGCCAGCGACGTCGCAACTTGAAGGCTGGGACCAAGACAGATCGTTCTGCTCCCAAGCCATCTGATTTCGCGCCTCGCGTTTCTTCGCCTTGGAAGATCGGCGCACATGTTTCTGCAAAAGGTGGGGTGGAGAATACGATTGTGAACGCTGCGCGTGTTGGGTGCGTTTGTGTCGTGCGAGGGGGCGTCTTGATGCTCACAGGCGACGTCTTATGATATCATTGCAGGGCAAACGCGTTCGCGCTGTTCGTCAAATCACAACGTAAATGGTCGTCTCCGCCTCTGACGGACGAAAACATTGCATCTTTCAAGGCACGTATGGATGAGTTTGGATATGACCCTAAATATGTCCTTCCCCATGGGAGCTACCTCATCAACCTCGGGAACCCTGACGAGTGAGTCCCCATGCGTGTGTGTTCTGAGAACAACCATATGTTGAACGAGGAGACTGGTGTTAGAGGGAAACGTGAAAAATCTTATGGATGTTTTCTTGACGATCTCAAGCGGTGCGAACAGCTTGGCTTGACGCTATACAACTTCCAGTGTGTCTCATTCGAGCTCGCTATGGACTACACCCCTCATTATCGTCCTTTGAACAGCCCAGGCTCAACAGTCGGTAAAGCGACGAAAGAAGAATCTATAGCTCTCATCGCGCAATGTCTAAATAAGGCACATAAAGAAACTTCTTTTATCGTCACTGTCATCGAAAACATGGTGAGCACCCTTTCCTTGTCCCACTTACTTTCCCACCCTGCTTCGTTCCCGTTGGATAACGAGCTGAGGATAAAGGCCCGGGAATGATTAGGCTGGTGCTGGGAACATCATAGGTTCCCAGTTTGCCGATCTGCGGGATATTATCAATCTAGTCGAGGATAAGTCGAGGATTGGCGTGTGTCTTGATACGTGTGAGCCTCGCTGGATGGTTTATGCTGCGGTTGGGTTTGACGTTGAGCTTTCTGATCGGCGCAGGTCATTTGTTCGCAGCTGTAAGTAACTTCCGGTGATTCTGTTCGTGTACATGGAGGGGATTGACGCAGTGGCGTGGCGTGTTGAACAGGGGTACGATATCTCGAGCCAAGCAGCATGGGAGTGAGTTCCGCCTTTGTCCTATTTTCCCGATTAAAGACCTCCTGACCATCGAACTGTGCAACCATCCGTAGTGCAACGAGTAAGTAGTCTCCACTCGTCAAATACACACACATGATGACTTCACGTGGGGCCAGTGGCGACATTTGATGAGCACGTCGGGCTGTCGTACCTCCGCGGTATGCACCTCAACGATTCGAAGACGCCTCTTGGATCACGAAAAGATAGGCACGAGAATATCGGGCTGTGCGTTGTTTTTCTCTCTCTATTTGTCTATTTTGCTCGCTCATTCTTTGCCCGCACGTATCGCTCTGTCACTGTCGCTCGTCGCTCTCACCTACACGTGCAGAGGCACACTGACCCTCCCGACGTTCCTGACCCTCCTCACAGACCCCCGTATCCAAAATATCCCTCTCATACTCGAGACGCCCACGTTTGAAGCTGTGGAGGTGTGGGAGGCTGAGATTGGGGTGTTGAATAGGTTGGCGGAGCTCGGGATGGGTGTAGGAGGTGGTCGTAGTGGAGAAGAGGACACCGGTATGGAGGAGAAGTTGAAGGGGATGGTGAATGAGATTCGGAGCATAGTCCGGGATCACCGGGACACCAAGGGGAAAGGGGGGAAGGCAACTACGAGAGGCAAGTCCGAGCGTAAATCGAAGAAGCGCAAGAAGGCGGGTGGAGGTCAGGAGGAGCAAGACGGAGAAGGTGATACGGATGACTCGGACCCATGTGCAGAGGACTCTGATTAGGCAGGATCGATTGGTTTGAACGAACGATATGTGCTGTCTATTGGTTGGTAAGTTATGTATGTTTTTTTGTATGATCATGCGATGATGATGCTGGGAGGATGGTAGACATACCGACATACAGCTCTGTACCAAAGTTGAACGCCCATGGATCAACGTCAATGCCCAAGCTTGAAGTTTTCCAAAGTGCCGTGTTTCCTTGGAGAATCCCGAACACACCAGATCTGACTGACTGGCCCATGCTGGGCACTCGATTGCGGAGTGAAGATGGTAGCTCTCAACCATCTGAGTCGATAGCGCTGCCCAGACTCGGCCTGACACCATGCTGTACCTGTCAGTTGGGATGGCTCTTGAGATGTCACGCTCCGAGCCCGCAGACCGACAAGTAAAGACCAGCCCTATCTGCAGCAATGGGCGCCAGATCAAGCGTGCTCGGCGTCAACAGTTCTTACAACTTGTATGACTCGTACTAGCACCTGGCTGTCGATAATACTTTGCGTTGTATGTATGGTGGCATCTTTAAGTACTGCTTCATTGTATAGGGGTTTGGGAACGTGTTTATTAGGAAAGGAGCAGCACAGCCACACTTCATCACATCCTCAGCCAGTGAACTTTCATCGCGTCTGCAGAAGGTCAACATGTCAATGCTTACTCAGAAAGCTCGTTCCCTTGCCCAGAGTCGTATTCTCTTTGCTGCGCGACGATCATATTCAACAAGTACCGAACTTCCACGACCACCACCAACAGAGGAGCCCAGTCACGTCCAGACCTTCTCTGCGCCGTCAAAACCTAGGTTGTATTACACCCGACCACCTCAACGTTCAGAACTGCCACTGGTACAGGTAATTTAATTTATCTCTCTCAAGTGTTCCACAGACCTGAAGGTAGAGTCGGTGTGTTCCGTTAGAAACGATGGCCATACATCCTCGCCTTTGCCGCACTTGGGGTTTCTGGATGGGCCGCGTTCCTGCTTGTCGCGATGAACCAGGAGAGATTTTCCAGCTCTGTCGTGAAACAAATCTTACAGACTGCTCGGGAAAACGAAGATCTGAATACCGCATTGGGTGACGCTATACGGTTCGAACCAACCTGGTACCTCAATGGAGACCCGTGGATAAATGGTTCGGTACGTTAGAGTTGACTCGATGCTAGTTTGTCTGACAATAGTGCACCACTTCACTTTGCAGATTAATTTACCTCAGGGGAACGTCGACTTGAGCTTTCGGCTCAAGGGACATCGAGGTGAGTGCAGACTCTTTTTTTTTTAATGTGATTTGACATGACCTTTATACTCTCTAGGAAGCGGGACCCTCTACTTCACTAGCATACGGAAAACGAAAGGAGAGCCGTTTACACCTCGTATGTTTTTTATTATTATTTCTTTCCAAGTCACCAATACGGTATCATCGTCTCACGACCTTGCATGCAGTGCGATTCCGAGTGATTTGTGATGACGGCAAGGTCATCAACGTGTCCCCTTAATCCTCTAACGCCGGAACGCAATCGAAATGAGTCGTTTTCTCTTTCATCGAGTGACCGCTGCTGTTAGGCTGAAACTGTCTATATACACACTTTCGGTCGTGATAAGGACTGACCCTGTGTGGTCTCGTTGAGCATCTAGATGTATGTTGAAGAATGAGATGCTAAAAGTTACTTTTGGACTCTGATTATTTCCGTCCAAGGCTGTGCCCGGACGTCTATGTATATGATAATGAAGGTGCACTGTTGAATGCTTACGCCGTGAGGAAGACGTAAACCTGTCATATATGGGTGAGCTATTGCGCAATTGCTATCACGTACAATCCCATCAACATGACATTGCTGACTGTCGACTGCTGGGCTGAAAGGCACATGGAGTTGGACTGCGAGCAACGCGCATCGATCTGCGATGTCGGATCAGGCCCTGTTTGTGATTACCCATACGACCAGCAATACGGAGCGCCTGACAATTCACTCATCATGAACGTCCTCACAATCAGAGGTGACCCAAAGGACGGTCCCGGAGCAGACATTCTTAGTGGTCACTGGAAAGCTAGATTACCAGCCTGCGTTACTTGCGGACGGATAATGTTGTGATGATCATGACGACAAGCAAGCGCATCGGGTGACAGCGGGGGACTCGGAAATAGCAGCTGGTCGGTATCTAGAAAGGACGTCGTCGCTTGCTTTCTCGTTGAAGGTGTGGTGAAGTGATGGTGAAGCACTGGTATGAACGGAAAGGGGAACCACGCATTCACATAAGATTTGAACACAACCAAAGACAGCGAATTGATACATACAACACATGGAAATGCAACGACTTTGCGGCACGGCTCCCGGACGAGCCGGCGACGGAAGTAATAACTGCGTGCCGCATCTCCCGCTTTTCACAAATTAGCACAGCCCAGACGTCACTACTGTAATTTGGACGCCGATCCGCAGACCAACAATTGTCGGTAATGTGCTGTGCCGAGTACAAGGCAGTGAGGGTCACGTCAACAGTGGTCAACGCCACCAGTACCAACACTGACAGGCAGGGGCATACATGATGAGGGAGCCGTGACGCACGGCTTGTGTAGTATTCACCGACGTGGCCCTAGCCCCTGGCACTGTACATAAAAGGCGGCACAAGGGACCGTCACCAAAACGCAAGTCTACTTTCCGATATGCATCACAAGGTATTAGTGATTGGAGGCTCAAGAAACATCGGGTACCTTTCTTCCATACGACTACTAGGTGAGCTTCTCAGACTTAGCAACCGGATGCACATCGAGGACTGACTGTGAACGCCAGATTCTGGGGCAACTGTCACTTTTCTGCTACGCAGAGTCGAGGCGTTCGACGATAATGAGATCATCCAGAAATACGTGAAGGAAGGCAAGGCTCGTCTTGTCCAAGGCGATGCATTGATCAAGGACGACGTACAACGAGCTTGGGATGAAGCTGTCAAAGGGGACGACAAGCCCGTCGACTTGCTTCTATTCACTGTTGGTATGTCAAACTTTCGTCCCCGCTCTGCTGAGAAAAAAAGAAAGTTGAGCATAGCGTAGGCTCAACCACTGCTAAATTCAATCTGAGGAAGGGCTTCCTCATTTCGCCGCCGAACCTTGTCACTCAGGCTCTGATCAATGTGTTCGATACGATTCCTCCTTCGGATCCCAAGGTCATTGCGATTTCATCGACTGGAGTCACCGATGAATCGCACAGAGCGCTGCCATTTGCCCTTCGGGTCCTATATGGCTACCTCATTGCTCAGCCTCATAAGGATAAGCGCGGAGCGGAGCAGATTTACGCTCATGTGGCCGACTGGCCTTGGGATAAAAAGGATGACGTCGGTTCAGATATCCTAGAGGAGGATTGGCCTAAAAGGGTCCCTCCAAGGGGTCAATATAAGAACCTCCTCGTCATCCGTCCTGCCTGGTTGACTGATGGTGTATCTTTGGCCGAGAAGAATCCGGGAAAGGAAGGATACCGCGTGAAGGATGGGGACATGAATTATGCCTATACAATCTCGAGAGCTGACGTGTCACATTTCATCGTCGAAACGGCGGTGAGACGCTGGGATGAGTGGATGGGCAGATGTGTGAGCATTGCATACTAGAGTACCCCCGCATTTATTCTCAAGTACCCTGATTTCGCACCCATGTTAATTGTAAGCAACACGTTATAGTACAATAATTCGGATGCTTGTGTATCTGTGCATGTAACTTGGAGGCTAGTGCGAAGAGGAATCCCTTTGTTTGGCAAGACCTTCCGTTCCAAACAACACTCTTACAGACTCCTACTTGCTTGTAAGAAGTATCATAAAATTCACGAAACAGTTATGCCTCCAATGATGACGCTTCCAAAACACTTATCGGGCTTCACAGTCATTCCGGTTTCCTATTCTCGCTCAACACACATCATCTACGCCCGCGCTCATGTATCCAAAACTAAAAACCCGACATTTCCGGCAGAAAGGACACTTTTTCTCGTCAACGTACCAGTAGATGCGACAGACCGTGAAATATCGCTTTTCTTCAAGAACTGCGGGACAGTCGAGCGGGTAGTGTACGATCGGGATGTGTTCGATGATGAACAACTCGGGGGAGAAAACTCGGATAGTGATGACGAGGATGAAGACGAAGGGACGGGATCATCTATGGACGTGGATCCTCCAGAAAACACGGAGGGACAACCTCGAAAAAGACGCAAAAGCCGAAAGGACGCAAAAGGAAAACCTGTCCCTCCGACCGTCGTACCCCTGCCTACAGTCCCCCTCCGAACGCTTCGCAAAACTGGCAGCAGTGCCCATATCATTTTTCTTGATGCTTCTTCCCTTGAAAAAGCACTCATACCTCCTCTCAAACCTCGTTCGTGGCCTTCGTCAGAAGAGCCGAAGGGTCTTGTCCACTATGCTGCAGTCTATGATTCTCGGAGACCGCCCCTCGATGCTGTTAGAGCACACGCAGACACGTCGATGGACCTCTTTGAATTTGAACTTGCGAAGACCAAGCAGAAGTCTGTCTACCGCAAAGGAGAGGCTATCGTGGACGAGGACGGGTTCACGCTTGTCACGAGAGGTGGAGCGTACGGTCAAGCTCTTGGCGGTGGTGTGGGCGTAGCAAGCAAAACGTTCCAGGCAACAGGAAGGACAGGGAGCAAGAAGAAGAGGGAGCCCAAGGAAAAGGATGCATTCTACGCGTTCCAGAAGGCGGAGAAACAGAGGAAAGGTGAGATGACACTCCACTAACATATACTGTTGCTAACAACTTTCCCTTTAGCGTTGCTGGATCTCAAGAAGAACTTTGAAGCAGACAAAGCTCGTGTAGAGAAGCTGAAGGAGTCTCGTCGTTTCAAACCCTACTGATTGTTAGTAGGATATGTATAGTTTTTCCGACACAACGATCCGTGCGCAAAGACGAAATGGAGGGCGTACAACAAACCTTCTTGACTCGGGCACTGTCTACGTCTACAAACCGACAAATACGTAGTGACATCCAGCACAGTACGCTCCAGCTCGCTCCTGCTTGGTCTCGTCCTGGGTGACTACAACGGGACTCGATGCTGACGTGACCACCGTCAGATTCGTACTCCAAGTCGGTCGTCTACCATCCGGGTTTTCATAGCAAGATTTTTTGCATCCCCTGTGACCCAGAGACCGCTTCGATCTCCTCCGGATCGCGGGTGAGACCAATGCTCACAAGAGAGGTACTTTCCATCACCTATGACGCACGTTGAGGCAAGGAGCAGAACTCCAGCACGAGGGAAGGCACACCACCTGACACAGATGCTGAGCTGTCGATAAATCAAGAGTTCGCAAGCGCGACTCGATCCCATTGATGGTGACGTTTCTTACAACGCTGGCTTCCGCATAATCGGGTGCCGTGTCGCAGGCCCTCCACGCACTGGTAGACATAGAACAGTGCTAGGGATACTAATGTAGATACATATATGCATACATGACAGAACCTGTCAATATGCGTTGGGGATCGAGCACAGATGATAGCGATGCGAAGGGAGTGACTTATCAAAGCACAGATACGTCTACGATTGACCGACAGACACGTTCTTCAGCAAAAGGTATGAAGATATGCTAATACTCTCAAGCATCCCACCACCAATTCGCAAGCTCCCCGCGGAACATACGCTCCGCGGTATTGGATTGTACGGTGTTCGTAGGTTGACCTATCTTAGATTGTGTGTCTGTCTCAAGGTATGGTTCGGGTGCATTGTTTATGGACGTCGGCAGGTCCGGCGGTTTTGACTTAGTGATGGTGTGTTGGGGCGGCGAAGGGGACAGACACGAGGACGTTGATGATAGCGACGGCGATAGCAACCCGGGTGCGACATTGAGCAAGGGGTCTAACGTTGCCGACAACTGGGATGGTCGTGCATTGACGTGCAAGTGTGGTTGATGAGACGACGGACGTTGGATCGATGATGTATTTGGCGTGACGGAATTGCGAGACTGAGGAGGGGGTGTCGAAGGGATAGGATAAACGAAGGACACGCTATTGTGGGCTGTACCGCTGAGAGGTTCGGCCACCATTGCGCTGACGATAGCGGATTTACCTGTGAGTCGCTGGTATTCCTGTAGCATTTGCATTTCGTCTGGTGACAAGAGGTTTGTCGAAGGAAGGTCCACATTCTGTGATGAAGGCTGTGGGGACGCGAGGTGTGCGTTCTCCGACGGTGGGCGGGACGTAGCATGAGGGACCGTCGAAGGTTTCAGCTGTTCTAGTGGGGAGCTGTGTGCTGATGCCGTCAAGTTTGCCGGGACAGCGGGTATATTTGAGGACGAATCCATGACAACCATTTCAATACTCCCTGGTTGGTTTTGTATCACGGCGCTGTTAGCTGGGGTGTGTGAAGAATCAGGTTTCGCGCCCGCGTTTTGACAATCATCCTCTTCATCTGCTGGAGGTTTTCGACAGTAGAGGAGCATAAACAAGAACCGCTTGATGGGAGTATATCTGATAGGTTCGATGATTAGCCAGTACTATGGTGGTCGTAAGTGAGTTGCCAAACGTCGCTGTACGTTTGAACGTACAGTTCTGTCCCTGCCCGCGGCGACCTGTACAGACTGGACGGGTTGGACCACCTCTCCAATATCATTCTGGGGAATACGAAACTGCGTAAGGCACTCGAGACGAAGTTCAAAGGAAGTAGACAAGTAACGACCCACGTTTTGCGCGGCAATTGCTGGTCTGCGAGCAAATAGGTTGGTAAATATGTCTCCGACTTTGTTGAGCACCCGTTGGTGCATCGGCGAAGCTTGTTGAGCATGATGCGTGGCAGTGCCAGGTAGCTGTATAACATAAAAATCTCGGTTCGTGATTGAAGATATGGATATGCGAATAGAAATATCAAGGCACCTTTGATAGACTGTCCAAAGACTCGTGAATTCCGTGTCCATTGTGCGGTGATGATTCGGCTAGCGGTGGGATTGCTGGTCGCTGTTGAATGGTCGTCAGTGACCTGGGAAGGATGAGTGCAGAGATTGGCGTGCATACGTCAAGGAATGATGAAAAAGATTGTGCGCGTGCGGGTAACTGATAGTTGAGCAGTTAATCCGTTGCAGAGGTAGTCTACTAGTATGTAGGAAGATACCTTTTGGGACAAGTGAATTGAATATGAGTAACGACAAAGTATGGAGACGACAAGCATGAAACTGACCTTGGTTTGATCTTCGAAGGATGGCGCCTCCGTCAAGTAGACCTTGTCATGGCAGGCAGCCGCGATGAACCTCCCAGAGCGCGAGTAGGCAATTCCGCTGACATTGCCATCATGCTGCAATGCCGCGACCTGCTCACCCGTTGAGGTATCGAACAAGAAGGCTGTTTTGTTGTCCCAATCGCAAGTCACCAAGTGAGTTCCCGTCGGTGAGAGCTTGAGTCTGATCCAACCGCTGTGCGCCTTCCAAGTGCGTAGTTGTTCTCCAGTGCGCGAGTTCCAGATGGTGATATTGCCCTGACGTCCCCCGATAATATGCTTGCCATCGAGAGTCCAGGCAAGCGATTCGACCTGCGAGTCTCTGATTTCGAGGATAGGGCCTTTTCCAGTTTCCGCATCCCAAATCTGGACGCTATTTGCCCCAGAAGCAATCCTGTCTCCGTTAGGGGAGAAGCGGACACACCAAACATTACCGTGGCACTTGATTGGCTCAAATGCCAGCTTGCCCGTCTCGACTGACCACACCCGCACAGTGCAATCGTAGGATCCAGACGCTATTCTCTTCGAGTCGGTCGAGAATTGCACTGAATATACGGTGTACTGGTGACCCTCGAAGACGTGCACAGTCTCTCCCGATTCCCGATTCCATATTGTAACCGTTGTATCTGCACTGCCACTGACCACCATCTTCCCATCCCGAGACACATCTACCTCCCACACCGTGCGGGTGTGACCACTCAACACCTCTACCAGCCCCGTCTCCCGGATCCAGATGCGAACCGTGTTGTCATCCGAGCCACTTACTATTTTATTATCATCGGGGTAGAAGCACACGCATGTAACCCAATGTTTGTGCCCCTCAAACACCTGCACCGGCATTCGGTGACTCGGTGACACCGACTGAGACGGGATAGACATATCGAGAGGTGCAAGGGCGACTGGTCACTGGTGAGCGTTGGTAATGGTGGCTAGAAGTGATGGACGGCGTCGGAGGACACGGGAATGGATTACTGAGTTGCGAACATCCCTTCCGGTCAATTCATCCAATATATGCTGCCTGTGCGCCTCGTATCTTCCACTGACTCGTATAGCAAACGTACACTTCACGACATTCCTGGCATCGAATTTCATTCCTATCTCCTTATCGTTCTTTACGTGCCTCTGGTGTATTCTTCCACGTCTTCTATCATGGACGACGTCTCAGCTTCCCAACCGACCATTCGAGGTAAACACCGATGTAGGTCATTTCGTGCAGATGCGCTTATTGACAATACGTACCGATCTGTCGCCAAACGACACAGCAACCTGCTCCCAGAACGTTCTCACAGTCATCTGCGTGTCGTAGACGAATACCAAGTACACCAGGTCCCGAGAAAGAGCACCCACGTGCCTCGACATTCGGTCATACAAGTGACTATGGTGAGCGTGAAACAGCAGCTCCATCCAGATTCCACCGCCAATATTCACGTAAACGCTTCTGCCTTGTTTGCGCCCAGGTCATTGTAGTAGTGGAAATATGAATATGCAAGCTTCCCGACTTAGTGACGGGAGTTTACATCACGGCTGACGTTTCCCCCCCTTTTTTGAGTCGACTCGGGTTGTTTGCGCTTGCCTTGCGCCACGTCCTGCCTACATTCCCAGTGTTCTCTATCACGGGGGCCCAAGCACGTCTCTCGCGTATCGCAGTCACTCTCACCGAAACTCTGGAAAGTCGGACTGACCGTTCATGAGCCTAATTTTGGACTAACATGGCGCTCTCCCGTCCGGCAGAGAACCGCATCGGGAGCTTTGACGATCACTGTACAGAGAACGCAGTGTAAATGGTCCAGGCCTCCGCTGGCCCGCCAGGGTATATGTCATTCCATACAGAAACCAATCACGTGATGGGTTTAATACGACGTGAGTCAGTATGGTCCCTTCAAGCGCTGAATGTATGCCCAGGCCTTCACGGGTTGTCGACGGTGAGTTCACGGCTTTCCTCTCCTGGGCTAAGTGTGGTGGACGATCTATCAAATGAGGGAGTCAATTCCTAGCAAATATGACTGCGAAAATCTGTATCATAGATGATCGACTACCACAGGACTTGAGTAGAGTGTGGAAGACATTTATTTTAGGGGGACCATTGACATGTACGTAGACTCGGATATGATACTGGTAAATAATGGGTGTGATGCAAAGCCGTGACTACTCACGCTAGACCGAAGCCCATCTTCCCGTCCGATCCAAGGACAGTTGCCCCAATAAGCCCTGAGGCTTCTTGACAATTGCTGAGATCCTTGGGTTCGTGTTCTGCGTGACGTTCCTTTGTAACTTGGCGTTCATTACTTGAGCAACATACTAAGCGACACTACCATATCTTCCCTCCCCTCTCCCATCAGAAGTGCGGTATCCAGGGAAGGTCAATAAGCAAATTAGACAAATGAAAACACGGCATTGGAAGGACGAGAAGAGGAAAAGCTGTACAAATTAGGTATTGGCGGAAGCACAGAACGATTGTCATTGTCGGTGATGATCGGGGTAGGGGGACGTCAGATGATGGAGGCGAGAGAGCCGTCAACCATGATATGCATCAACACCAAATATTGCCATCGTCCGCTTCTTCGAACAATCGATCCTCCCTGTGCTCTGCTATGCACTGGAGCGGTGCATGGCTGGATCTCTCGATTGGTGAAGGGCTAGGATGATGATGCGAAGTGATCGGGAAGGGTGCGGTAACTAGTGAATTAATGTTAAAGTGAACCATCTGATTGGATTGTACAGCGGAGAAGTAGAAGCTGGTGATCCCCGCTGAAGTCATACACCAAGGCCTCAGACCCCATGGCGATCTGTGCTTCACCGTGTTGATGAGCCGGGACATCTGTGGGATTGATATCCAGCAAGCTAAAGGAGCGTCTCTTGCACGTCACGGACAGAAGTATATACAGGCCATCAGATGGCAGCCCATCGTTACTGGCGCTCCGTCCAAATTCTCCCCAGCCCGGGTTTGGTTGAATGCGACGCCGAAGCTCAAAAACTGTTAAATGAATGTTTGCAGAATAAGGTAAAATTACTGATAGGCTACCTCAAGAGGTTTAGTCTGCGCGGCGTACAGCTCGAGAGCGAGGAATCAACGGCTGCCGCCGCGTATAGTATGCTTGCAGTGTGGCCCTCAAGACAGTCAAGGGTAGTGACGCCGATGTTTCGTACATTGATTACACAAATGGCGGCGGGTCCACGAGATATGTAGAAGCCGGTCCTCCAATCCTCCAATATACATAGATTGGATTGTTCTTCACGTGCCAAATTCGTTAGCGAAGTCGAGCCAATTTTGCTCAGGAGGCGGGCATGGCGCCCCATGGCTGGACAGGGCAATTGGGTACCGGAGGTGCTGGCTTCCAGGTAACGGCGGCGCAACAACAAAGGGATCGCACCGGCAGGGGACATACAAACTCGTTCCTTCAGCGGCTATGGTCATCAGACATCAGCTGCACATGCAGAGCGGCAGACCCCTGCCGCGGAGCGACAGTCGTAGCAGGAGCAGCCATGGAGGAATACAGCAGCAAATGTCTGCGGTTTCAAGGCCGCAGAATTCGCGGGAAGATTGCGCTCTGCACGGCACTGGCTGTCTGCAAACATGGGAGGCGTCAAATGAGTTCAAAACCTCCTCACTGTTTGATGTTGCTGTCACTGCGCTGCGGCGTTTCGGGTTGCATCAGAATATTGAACTTTGTCCGGACTAGCCTTGGTTGATGAATCACGGCATCTGCAGTAAATTATTAAGTATCCGAGAGCCAAGGACAAGGGTGGAGCTGACGCTGCCAGTGGGCTGTCTGAGCAACAGACTAAATGGACTTGTGCCCACACAATGGTGTGCGTGCATACAGCAAAAAGGACGCGCCTGCTGCACGCTTTATCTGCACTACATAAGTGTCATGCTTTGTATCTGTGATACTGATGCTGCCTCAGCAATGACAACATCAACGAGGGTCTGATAAATATTTATCTGTCTTTACCAGGTTCATCAAGAAAACTTCGGGTGTCTTAGAATGACCTGTAAGGCACCACATAATGTAGTCATGTTGTCACGTTCCATACGGCTGGCCCGGGGCGGGCCCGTCGCTTAACTGTGGGGAGATTGCCAAAAGTCGAGTGGGCCCGCGAATTGCTTCTTGCATCAATGTGCAACATATAGGCGGGCCTGCAGAGTGCTTACTGTACAGTAACATCAGTAGCTTTAATCAAATGAATAATAAACATTAGGTAGGTACTGTGAATATGTGGGAGGGCCTGAGTAAATGGTGTTCAGTGCATGTGCAATGGATAGGTGGGCCTGTTGGAAATTCATAGGAAAATGTTGAATAAATGTGGGTAGGCCTGCATGAATGT
Organism: Gyrodon lividus; assembly: GCA_014904945.1. NCBI lineage: Eukaryota > Fungi > Basidiomycota > Agaricomycetes > Boletales > Gyrodontaceae > Gyrodon > Gyrodon lividus. The sequence goes on from MU127448.1 coordinate 385,342, forward strand.
TGTATGGTTCATGTCACATCCTGAAACTTTCCCTACCCATATGACATGTTTCCAACCCCTTATGATCAAATCCCAAACCCCGGACTTTACCTTAGAAGATTTTCACCTCGACCTCATATCCTGACATCCCAACATCCCAAATCCCATATTCCCTGTCCTGGACTTTCATACTCCTATCTTGGCTATCTCTTGACATATGTTCCTTTCCTTTGACATCCCTTGACACTTATAGTTCCTATCAATAATTCCCTTCCCCCTTGCTTCACAATTATTGTGCCATTGTCCTTAGTTATAATTCCATCATTCTGATGCCATTCTGATCATCCCCTTACTATACTCCAGAAACCTGAAACCCCAACTCATCCAACACTTTAAACAGTTTTATATCTTCCAGACTCTTCAGTATAAAAACCTGCTTATACTCTGTGATATTTCCTTGGTTCGAATATCAACTAAATCCTGTTCTATCCTTTGAAGTCTTTGCTTCACTCTGAAACCCCTCTCAGTCCTTAAGTTGAACTTAGGATTGCCTTCTAAACCTCTGTCTCAAAATTAAGTGACAGGACTCATACAAGGGCGCAGCACATAAGCTGAAGCCAAAGTCCCTTACCCCTCTGACCCCCTCATGGATTCCTGACCCCTTTATGCCTTTCCCTGCCCTCAGGACCTTTTGGAAATTCCAGGATTGAATCTGGACTTGACAGTTCATCTACAACAGATGGGTGGGCCCATCTGTAATTCATAGAAATGTGTTGATTAGATGTGGGTGCATCAGAAACTTCACACACATCTTATTTCATCTTATGTGTTTTAGTTTCATCTTATTTGGCTTAAGCAATTCACACAAGCCAAATAAGATGAAACTAAGACAAATAAGATGAAATAAGATGTGTGTAAAGTTTCTGATGTGGGCCTGCATGAATGTTGCATGACTCATCTATAACTAATGGGTGGGCCTGTTGTAAACTCATAGTAAGACAATGAATACATGTGGGCAGGCCCGTGGTAAACTGATCAGAGGATCACATATAAAAGCGGGTGGGCCCGCATGAATAGCATGTAGGTTATTTACAACAGATGGGCAGGCCCATTGGAAATTAGTAGGAATGTGTTTAATAGATGTGGATGGGCCTGTTAAAATTCAGAGGAACATGTGGAATACATGCAGGCAGGCCTGTGGTAAACTAATTGGAGGAGAATGAATACAAGCAGGCGGGCCCATGTGAATAGTAGGCCATTTACAATGGATGGGCAGCCCCATTAGAAGTTGATAGGAATGTGTTTAATAGATGTGGATGGGGCTACACAAATGTTGCATGGCACAGCTGCAACAGATGGGTGCCACTGGGGGAAATTCAGAGGAACATGTTTAATATATGTGGACAGGCCTGCTTGGATGTATTGGGACCCATTCACAACAGACTGGTTGACTGTTTACAATTCAGAGGAATAAGTTGAATTGACGATAGATACATGTGGGCAGGTCCATTTGAAATTTATAGGAACACATGTAATAAATGCAGATGGGCCTATATGAATGTGTCAAGTCCGGGTTCAATCCTGAAATTCCTGGATAAGTCCGGAGGGCGTGGAATGGCGGATGTCGGTTGGGAATCCCTGAGGGGGGTCGGAGGGGCAAGGAACTTTGGCTTCAGCTTATGTGCTGCGCCCCTATACAAGTTCTGTTCCTTAATTTCAGGGCAGAGGGTCGGAAGACAATCCTAAGGTCAACTTAAGGACTGAAGTGGTTTTCAGAGTGAAGTGGAGTAGGAGAGAACGGGATTTAGTTGATATTTGAACTAAGGAAATATCAGAGAGTACAAGCAGGTTTATATACTGAAGAGTCCGGAGGATATAAGGATGTTAAAGTATGTCGGATGAATCAGAGTTTTGGGTTTCTGGAAGAAAGTAAGGAATGAATTGGAATGGTGTCAGAGTGGGAGAATAACTGAAGGCAATGGCACAATAATTGCGAGGCAAGGGGAAAGGGAATTATTGATAGGAACTGTAATTGTCAAGAAGTGTCAAAGGAAAGTGACATACATATGTCAAGGGATAGCCGAGATAGGAATACGAAAGTCTGGGACAAGAATGCAGAAGTCTGGGATGGGAAGTACGGGGTTCGGAATGTCCGATGAAAGAGGAATCATTTAAGGTAAAGTCTGAGGCCCGGGATTTGGGATTTGATCATAGGGGTTCAGAATTGGGCCAGATGGGTTAGGGAAGTTTCGGGATGTGACAAATGGTTTATGTACTCTTAGCTTGAGAGGTGGAATTTCAATGAAATGAAGGGATAGCTGCAGTTGTTTGGTGCTACAAGAAAATATACACATATAAATACTATGTCTGAAAAAGTTCACATGCCTCTTTCCTTTCAACCACAATTATCATGCAATCCCTCTCTGCTACCCAACAGAATACCATCATTATTATGCTTGACTCTGCTCATTCTGCTCATTCTATTGCCACATCCACTGGTTTTCATACCTCTACCATCTCTAGGCTTCATGCAAAGAGCACTCAAAGCTGCAGAAGTCCACTGGAGGTCATCCATCCAAGCTTTTCCCTGCTAATGTCTGTCATGCTATCCACCTCATCTCTACTCACAAGGCAGAGAATGCTGTCCAGATCACCAAAACCCTTACCAATATCATTAATCAACCCCTCCACCCTAATACTGTCTGCCAGGCCTTGAAAAAAGGTTTAAAGGCTGTAGTCAAGTGAAAATGCCCCCTTCTCTCTGTCAAACATTGCAAGGTACAGTTGGACTATGCCTATGCTCACAAGGACTGAACTGTGGAGGATTGGAAGAAGGTAATATGGTCTGATGAGACTAAAATCAATTGCCTAGGGTCAGATGGATGCAAATGGGTGTGGAAAAAGCCAGGAGAGGGGCTCAGTGATAGGCTAGTAGAGGGAACAGTTTGGAGGAGGTTCTTTGATGATGTGGGGCTGTATGACTTGGTAGGGAGTTGGATATGCTGCCAAGATTGATGGTAGGATAGATGGTGACCTTTATCTTCAAATTTTAAAGGATGAACTTCATGATTCCCTGAGGTATTATGGTCTAAATCCTCCTGACATCATCTTTCAGCAGGACAATGACCCCAAGCACACATGCAAGAAGGTCAAGAAGTGGCTAGAGGAGCAGGATTTTAGGACCATGGTATGGCCTGCACAATCTGCAGAACTTAACCACATAGAACATGCCTGGGGTTGCCTCAAAAGGAAGCTTGCAGAGTATGAACACCCTCTTAAAGGAATAGAGGAATTGTGGGAGAGAGTTCAGGTGGAGTGGGAGAAGATTTCAGCAGCAAAATGTCAGAAGTTGATTGAAAGCATGCCTAGGAGGGTTGAGGCAGTGATTAAGGCCAAGGGAGGCTATACCAAGTACAGATATTTCCCAAATACAGTGTCTCAAAGAGAAAATGCACACATGGTAATTTTGATTTGTTTCGCTGCATTCTGCTGCAACAATGGACATCCGGGCCTTATTTCAATACCAATGTGTTCCCTTATGTCTCTACTACCTGGCTATGCAATCTTATCACTGTACATCAAATGGGCAATGAGTTGTGACAACAATAGTTGGAAAGGTGCTATGCATTACATATTTGGACCCCCTACCCTCCTATAAAAACCCAGCCTGCTGCAACCTGGCAAAACTCTGGCACATGAGGCATGCCCACATTTTGTTTGTGGTGCTTGTCACCACCTCTACACTATGACAAAGTATACCTCTCTGACAAAGAAAGCTTGTATTTGTCATGACAGGGTTCTGGGATGGCAGATGCTGACATCACCAAAAAGTACTCTCTCCACTGCACTACTGTCAAACACATCTTTGAAAGATATGCTAAATACAAAGACTTCCATCATATCACTCAGAAGCCTGGCCAACAGTGCTTATTCACTGCCCATGACACTCGCTATGCTGTCCATGCTCTTGCTCGTGGTGATGCACATGATGTTTCCAACCTTCAAAGGAAATTTTCCCCTCATCCAGTGCTGAGACCATCTGAAATAGACTCTGACAATGTGGATTGAAGGCTTATGTGTGGCATATGAAGCCTCTTTTGACTACTGCACATCAACAGAAGAGGTTAGACTGGGCGAAAGCCCATGCTGACTGGACTGTAGATAACTGGCAGGCAGTCTGCTTCTCTGACAAGTGAAGATTCAATCTTTTGGCTCAGATGGTCGTGAATGGTGTTGGAGGACACTGGAGCAAGCTTTTGACCAAATGGATGGGTGACCAGAAGGTCTTGGGTGGGCTGAGGGATGGGTGACCCGTAAGTGTTGGATGGGCTGAGGAATTTGTGACCTGTAGGTCTCGGGTGGGCCAAAGGAGGGGTGATCCACAAGTCATGGATGGGCCAAGGGAGGGGTGACCCATAGGTCTCAGGTGGGCCGAGGGATGGGTGACCTGTAGGTGTTGGATGGGCCGAGGGATGGGTGACCTGTAGGTGTTGGATGGGCCGAAGAATGCATTACCCATAGGTGTTGGGTGGGCCAAAAGAGGGGCGACCCAAAAGTCATGAATGGGCCGAGGGATGGGTGACCAGTAGGTCTTGGGTTGGCCAAGGGAGGGGTGACCCACAGGTGTTGGATGGGCCAAGGGATGTTTTTATTTTGATAGGATTTCATCAGTAATGGGTGGGCCCATGGAATGGTGGTGAGGGTGTACCATGGGGATGGGGTGAACCGAGGGATGAGTGATTCCATAGGTCTGCAGTGGGCCGAGGTATGGGCAACCTGTATGTTTTGGGTAGGCTGATGGATGGATGGCCCAGAGGTCTTGGGCAGCCTGTCAGTATTGGATGAACCAAGTAGTATCCCAATCTGCATTTCACAACAAATGAGTGGTCCCATTTGACTGGTTGTGACAGTAGGCTGTGTGTATGAGGTGGGCTGAGACATGGCCCCTAGGTATGGGATCAGCTGAGGCAAGGAATCCCATCAGCTGCAGGGATTGGGAATCCCACTGTAGTCCATTGGAATTGGGCTGAACAATTGGCTGCTGAGTTGACAGCAGCCCTCTTGGCTAAGTGATCTACATTCCATTCAATCTACCTCTACAATGGACATTTGTTAAGTCCGGGTTTGTTCCCAGAATTCCCAGAATGTCCGGAGGTGTGGAGAAGGCGGGGTTTTGCGGGAATTCCTGAGGGGGGTCGGAGGGGTAAGGAACTGCGGCTTCAGCTTATGTGCTGTGCCCCTGTACGAGTTTGGTTCCTTAATTTAAGAGCGGAGGGTTGGAGGCTGGTCCTAAGGTCAACTTAAGGACTTAGAGAATTGGAAGGGAGAGGATCAGGAAGGAACAGGATTTAGTTGATATTTGAACTAAGGAAATATCAGAGAGTACATGCGGGTTTATATACTGAAGAGTCCGGAAGATATAAAGATGTTAAAGTACTATCGGATGAATCGGAGTTTTGGGTTTCCAGAGGAAAGGAAGGAATGAATCAGAATGGCATCAGAATGGTAGAATGATGACTGAAGGCAATGGCACAATAATTGCAAAGAAAGGGGGAAGGGAATTATTGATAGGAACTGTAAATGTCAAGAAGTGTCAAAGGAGAGTGACATATGTCAAGTGATAACTGAGATAGGGATACGAAAGTCCGGGACGGGAATATGAAAGTCCGGGACAGGAATGCGGAAAGTCTGGGATGGGAATGCAGAAAGTTCAGGATGGGAAGTGTGGGGTTCAGAATGTCCAATGAAAGAGAAATTGTCTAAGGTAAAGTCTGAGGGTCGGTATTTGGGATTTGGTCATAGGGGTTCGGAATTGGGCTGGATGGGTTAGGGAAGTTTCGGGATGTGACAACTCTCCATCTCATTGGAGACTTCACATGTCTGATATTATTTCTGAATACATGGTCAAGCAATTCCTGGAAGCCATTGGTCACCCTACCCAACTGACTCCTGCACTACTCAATACATGCATTCCTTTACTGGCTCTCTTCCAAGCTGATAGGATAGTCAATTTAATGGCAAGGGCTGATCAGAATCAAAGCTAGTGATCTCCTAGCACATAGATATCTATTA
>MU127449.1:0-16126 GCA_014904945.1 Gyrodon lividus
TGAAGCTCGACAATCCCATCAACAACATGTCCCAACTGAAAAAAGCTGTGAACTGGCAGCTTCAACCACTAAGATGACTGGGACTCGTTCTTGCCCTCCAAAAGATCCAAAACCTTCCATCAAATCCAAAGCTCAGAAGCAAAGGGCTGTCACTAGTGATAGTAAATCAGAACAAGATGACAACATCACAGAGGACACTGACAAGGCAGAAGAACGTACGCGTACCTCGAAAAAAAAGTCAACGGGTAGAGTAAGAGGAAAACGGCCGCCTCGGAAGAGTCAAACCTCCATTGAGGAGATTCTTGATACAGCTGATCAACTTGAAAGCGAACCAGAAAAAGTCATTGGAGGGGACAAGTCTGAGGGACGAGTTGTCATAGTTGAGACAAGTGAGGACGAGGTATGTCTGAGTCTTCTTGTTTGCCAATGAGACCTGTGAATAGTCCTTCAACTTACTGTGATGTTCAGGATGGGTTGCGACAGGAACACCGCATCACAGTGCCAGCTCTCTGAAAGACAAGGAAAAGAAACACAAAGGACTTGCTTACAATATTCTCCAAGCGAATAAAAAGAAAATTTGTAGTATCGGATGGCACTGTAGAGATTCTTGTCAGTCACTGGTGCACGATATGCAAGTAAGTAATATGATCGGTTTCAGATTAGCATGGCATAACTCACCTGATCACTGTAGAGAGGACAATAGATTTGTCGCAAAGAATGGCAAAAGAAAAGCTTTCCATGTTGGTGGTAACTCCTTGTGCCGCCAGCATATCCATGGTCACTACGAGTTGTATCATGAATGATGCGCTGAGGAGAAGATCGAAGAGAACCATCATGCGATTCCACGAGACGTGCTGAATGAACTGCAGGAGAAAGAGAAGACGAAAGGTGGCAAGCAAATGAGTCTCGAAGCACTATTTCCTGCAGTTTCAGGTCCACAAGCATTTTCACGAGATGATGTCCTGAAATCCGTGGCAGAATTTGTTGTTTGCGATGACCAGGTATGTTTTGCTCATAGTATTATTTGGCCACCATCAGCTGATGAGTCAGCAGTCACTTGCTGTTGCAAGCAAGCCCACCTTTCGAGACTGCCTTGCAGCAATGCGGCCAGCCAGCACAAAAGCTGATCTTCCTTCAACTCATGACGTTTCAACTTATGTTCATAACAAGTTCATATTGTTCATAAAGAAACTCAAAGATGAACTGCAGGTAATGTCTTTCAATGCTGTATTTATTTTCTTACCTTTCTGACCTTTGCGCCAGTCTTCTGCAACAGGCCATGTCTCCACCACCACCGATCTCTGGTCAGTCAATCAAACGAAAGCTGCCTTCCTCGGAATCACTGCCCACTGGATTCATGCCGACAAGGAGACGGGTTGGAAGCTGTGCAAGGAGGTCATCACATTTCGTGGTATCTCTGGAGCGCACAGTGGCGGCAATCTGGGAAGGTACTTCATTGGACTATGTGAGCGTGCCGGTATCATAGATTCACAGGGCACAAGCAAGGTATGTTACAGCTGATTTTGACTAATCAGATTGACTGATCCTCTTGTCTTAGCTGTTCTGCATTACAGTGGTCAACGCAAGCAACAACAATACAACATGCGACAAAATTGAAGCTCTCCTCCATCGCCATCAAATCTACTCATTTGACCCAACCCAACACCGCCTCCCATGCCTCGCACACGTCCTCAACCTCTCCTTAATCAGCATCATGTCCGACATCACAAAGATTGCCAACATCGAGACTGCAACTGCCATATGGGAGTTCGATCCCTCCCTCCCTGACAACCGGATCCTTGGGGACTCATTGGATGTTGTTGCGGCAGTACACACACTTGCTATCAAGGTATGTATAGTTCATAACAACTAATACCCTTTATTGAGACGTCTCTAGATACAGTGTTCTGGTCAGCGTATCGAGTACTTTGAAACCCTTCAAGTCAAATGCGGCATTGAAACCCCACTCTCTATCCCCCTTCAAAGCAACATCCGGTGGGGAACCGCGGACGGAATGCTGGGGCGCTCACATCATCTCCGTCTGGTATGTGCTAATATTTACCTTGAACTTTGCTCACAATAATTCTCATACTCAGCCCATCAATTTATTTATCAACTCGGCCGATGAACTCTATGGCCTGATCACGACTATCAGACAAAATGGAAGTGTCGTTAAGCACATCCCATGGACCGCCTTCTCATTCAAGCCATCTGATTGGGACCGAGTCAATGACACGAGGACCGTCATTTCGGTAAGTTTGTTTCCATCCGAGTCATCACGTTCGCAGCGGGTGCGTTAACAACCTTATGATTGGTTTAGGATGCGAACAACATCCAGCAATATTTCTCTGCCGATGTACATCCAACACTCTGGCGAGCAATTCCAGCCCTCGAGGAGCTACAAATGGCATGGAAGGCAAAAACGGTGAACGAGAAATACAAAATATACAAATGCGCCATCAAAGGAGGGCTCGACAAGATTGGGAAGTACTATACCAGGTTTGATGAGAAGCTGGTGTATATTCTTGCTCTCGGTAGGTCTCCTTTTACGCTTCAACCTACATTGTCATCATGCTGAGTCTTCATAGCTCTACATCCCTACTATAAGCTCGGTTATATCAAGATGACGTGGGGTGGACCTGAGGAGCAAGCAGCAGAACACGCTGCAGGCAATGCTGGAGCAAGGAACTGGCACAACGAGGCTTTACAGGTTGTTGAAGGCGTTATGGTGGATTACTGGAAGAAGTTGATGACTGCCGAAGACGTCGAGATGTCAAACACGATGCCATTGTGTGGTGAGGCAGGTGTTGAGTCACTGGAATCTGAATTTGACCAGCACCGCCGCTCACTCATGGAGAAAGCAAGCCGCACAAGCACCCTTGGGTGGGCTGCTGAGCTACGTTGCTACCTCAATGATCTTCCATCCAATGTCTCAAAAGACATGGATATTGTTGCATGGTGGTCGGTGAGTCACATTGTCACCGCATCAAGGTTTTGAGACTGATGAAAGGACAGAAGCATTCATCTATCTACCCAACCCTTGCCAAGATTGCTTGAGATATTTGTGCCATTCTGGCGTCATCTGTCCCTTGCGAGCGCCTCTTCTCTGCTGGTGCTGAAATTGCAACTGATCAACGTTCATGCTTGGGTTCAGAGTTTTTGAGGAGCTGCAGGTCTTGAAGCATGCTTGGCAAGGCACCATCACTGATTGGGTTGCAGCAAATTCACTGGGGTATGAGGAGGTTGTCATTCGAGATTATGAGGAGCTGTATCACATTGACAAGGAACTCACAGTAGCTGATTGCACTCAGGATGAGGTCATTGTTCTCTGAGTTCATTATTGGATAGACTAGTACTACTGCCTGTAACTGTATACTACATGTAACTGGTCCTGTTTGCAACCGGTCACAACCAGTTTCACCAGTTTTCCATTCCCCGGATGTTTCAGGCAACCGAAACCGAAACCATGAAAGACCGAGACCAATGGTGACCAATATTTGGTTGCTGACGGTCCTAGTTCAGTTTGGTTGTTGGTCTTCTGAGGTTCCCCAACCGGACTTTCAAACACTAGATCAAATTCCCTGTGGGGCGCGAGGGTGTCAGCCCTGCGCTTACTGAAGACATCGGGGAAATCGTGATAGTCCGGAGGGATGGAGGACAGATCAACTTCTTTGGGGGTTTCGTAAATTCCTGAGTCCCAGGATACAGAACGGAGTTTGGAGTCCTGGGGACAGAGGTGAATGCTGAACTGCTTGGAACCATTGAGTTTGCACATGCACACAAAGGTGGCAGCATTGACAAACAAGATGTGAGGAGCTTCGCGAGGCGGCTTGTCGGGAGTGTCAGAGTGAGATAGGGGTCCGGGGTCCAGGGGCATTGACAAGTCTTGAGCTGGGGTTCAGAAAGTAATACTGCCCAGTACCCAGTCAATCAACGGATTGTAGCAGGTGAGCCAGTTGTGTCCTAGAACAAGGGAACAAGATGAATCCAACAGAGTAACATAAAATGTATCAGAGGTGACAAAGCCAGAAGGGAAACAAATGGAAAGGTCAACAGCACGGGTAATCGTAGAATTGGAAGTACCATCAAAAAGTTTCAAAGAAATAGGAGGCACGGAATATGTCGGAAAATGATGCTTGTGAATGAAAGTAGTATCAATAAAACAATCAGTAGAACCACAATATAACAAAGCAGGAAAAGCAGAAATTTTGGAAAAGTCGGGAAGAGAAACAAGCAGCATAAGGGCCTTGGGATCATAAAGAGCAGACACATTGAGACGGGTCTCCATAGGTGCACAGTGGGATTCAATGCAGCCTCCTTCCCGTGCGGAGTCCAGAAGGCTGTGCCCTAATTCTTTGCCTCAGGGGAAGAGGCCTCCGGTTTGGCTTCTGGAGTGGGGGAGGTCTTTGCTGTGTGGGAAGTGGACTTCTGGCAGTCCTTAGCTACATGTCCGGCAGCTCCGCAGAACATGCACAGCTTGAGGTCAAAGCGGTGTTTGGCATCACCCACAGGGTCATGGGGGCTGAAGTTGGTCTGGAGCTCAAGGACAAATTCCCAATAATTGTCTGTCCAGTCCGGACAAAAGTCCAGATCGTCCATCTGGAGGAGGTCGGGCTTGAACCATTCAACGGCCATACCTTTTAGGTAAGACTGGGCGAAGGTGACTTTTGCGCAGTCAGTCCTGGAAGTTTAGCTCGCATTGGACCAGGAAGGCCCGCAGCTTGCAAGGGTCAGTCCTGTCGAAGGTGTCAGGTTCCCGCACCTTCATGTGCAGAGATGAGGAGTTTGTGGATTCATGGTCACGGCGCAATAACTCAGCAGGGCCGCGAACTGTGTTTGCAAGTGCCATGATAGGGTTAGGCGGGATTGCATCGGAGGGGTTGGGGTTGTTGCTGCCGCTGTTCCCGTCATCAGAGGGGTCCAGGGCGCCCCCGGAGGGCTGACAACCTGCGGGAGTAGGGGTGAAGATGATTTGAGATGGAGGTCTCGCCTGAGATGCAGAGGTTGATGTATGACAAGCGGAAAAGCTTTGGAATTGTTCGGCAACATTGGGGCCTCAATGCGAGGTCATCAGGGAGTGCACGGCGTCTTCTCGGGCTGCCTCCAACTGAGCTGCATTGATGCTTTGCAATGTTTGGGCACAAGTCTGCATAGTTCTCGACATGCAGATAAAGATATGATGTTTGCGAACTCGTAGAGGTTTGTGTTCGAATATACTGTCAAGTCCGGGTTCAATCCCGGAATGCCTGGATAGTCCGGAGTGCGCGGAAGGGCGGAGTTTGGCGGGAATCCCTGAGGGGGGTTGGAGGTGCGAGGAACTTTGGCTTTAGCTTATGTGCTGCGCCCCTGTACGAGTTCTGTTCCTTGATTTCGGAGCAGAGGGACGGAGATCAATCCTAAGGTCAACTTAAGGACTGAGGAGGTTCAGAGTGAAGCAGATCAGGAAAGAACGGGATTTAGTTGATATTTGAACTAAGGAAATATCAGAGAGTACAAGCAGGTTTATATACTGAAGAGTCCAGAAGATATAAAGATGTTAAAGTATGTCGGACAAATCGGAGTTTCAGGTTTCTGGAAGAAAGTCAGGGATGAGTCAGAATGGCATCAGAATGGGTGAATAATGACTGAAGGCAATGGCGCAATAATTGTGAGGCAAAAGAAAGGGAATTATCGATAGGAACTGTAGATGTCAAGAAGTGTCAAAGGAAAGTGACATACATATGTCAAGAGATAGCCAAGATAGGAATATGAAAGTCCGGGATGGGAATGCGGAAAGTCCAGGATGGGAAGTACGGGGTTCAGAATGTCCGAGGCTTGGGATTTGGGATTTGATCATAGGGGGTCAGAATTGGGCTGGATGGGTTAGGGAAGTTTCGGGATGTGACAACTCATATCACACAAAACCACTGCATATTGACCCACCCATCACTCAAAATACCCTTACTAAAATAACCCCTCAGCTGGCTCATATCACATGGAACTTTTATTACATCTCGGCCCATCCGTGCCCTACAAGTGCAACTCATAGGTCAGCCGACAATTGGCTGGCCCATGAGCCATGGCTATTTGTCAACCTTGGCTGTCCATATACTATGGTACCAGAGCACTACATTATGTGAATGGTAAGCAAAACTTACATTGTCATTCTCCTTCCCCAAACTATCTTCTGACTTAAGTTTCTTCTTCCATGAGGCAGTCCATGAGATGATCTTCTGCTTTCAGATCCCCATCTGGTGCTGCACATTGAGATGTCATTTCCAATCTCTGTTGCAGGTGTCTCCACCCACTCAGCTAGCAGAATCATTTATGAAAATTCAAATATTTTCCTGTATTCTCTAGCTACATTTGAACTGAAAACACACAAATGTACAAAATACTTTACTTAAACATTGTGCAATCAAAACAACTGAAAGGCGTGTTTTGAATTCTTATTAGAATTTTACCTTTGTAACTGCAGTTGTAACACTTTGTCACATGATGTAGGATGAACCCGCACACAGGCTACCTTATACAAATTCTGTTTGATTATGAAAATCTATCTTTGTCTATATTTTTCCACCACAGGCCCTGGCCCAGGCCCGGCCAAGCCCAGGCCAGGCATTAGGGCCTGGCCTGGGGTATCTGTAAGCCCAAGCCCTCTCAGGCCAGGCCAAAGGCAGGGCTTTCAGGCCAAGCCAGGCCCGATGCTTCACTACAGGCTACTAGTATGATAGGAGTTATAGGCATAAGAGATATCTAGATACCTTCGCATGTTAAGCCATGTAAAGCCAACTGACTTGAGTCTGACACATACCTTTGCATGTACTGTAGACAACAGGTTGTTGTTGTAATGTCATTCATGGTTGTATTCACATTGTATGTGTGTGGTAGGCAATGTTGAGGCATTGAGGATCAGTGTTCTGCCAGTCAGTAAATGCAGGTTACAGTCATTGACTAGAAATCATGGGAAAGTCGATGAACTTCACCATTGTTCACTTGAACATGTCTTTGAGCAGTTCCATGGTCCTTCTGTATACAGTAGATACACCAGCAATCTTATCAATTCCCTCAACCCAGATTCACCTCATTGCAATGCCCCGTGTGAGTATTAACAAGCAAAGAACATCTGTTTCGAAAGCATGCTGCATGCCCACTACAATCACTGTGAAAACTCACTGAACTTAGAATTCCTCTCAATGACCAGTCAAAGCTCCAGCAAGAAGCATTCAAACAGAGGATGGTGGTGGGACCACTTTACTGAACACCCTGGGTATGCGAACAAAGAAAGTGCTTCAATGGTCAGTAGTAAGACAAAGGTAATATGTACTCAAATTTACAAGCAGCACATTGCTCAAGAGCAGAAAATGGACCAAGACCAAATCAACACAGGGCAGCGTGACTCTCCTCGAGACCTGTCAGTGATCACTGGAACTTGAATGTCCAACCTTTCTGTCCAATCATTTTGTGCTGACCAGTCACATACAGTTTTGGTTACAGCACAAAATGATGCCCATCATATCTGGCTGATCAGTTGGCCCACCACCCTCCTTTGCCATCTCCATGACTGTGAGCTGCACCCCAATGATGTCCGTTCCTGAGCCCAATGGGAACACCACAAATCGTACTCACCTCACAAAGGCAGTTGCCAACACACAGTCTTTCCAGCTGCTGCTACCATACAGCCCTTAACCCTAGCAGCAGCACCACTTCAAAGTGGACTGCATGAGGCTGGTAGTTTACATCCACTGCCCACGCTGCCTCTACTCCCCACACTATCAATTCCAGTCATGGTGGCATCAATGTCATCCAACTTGGTTGGTTTGAGTGCCTATGGCTCTGTCCCAGCCAGTCCATCACTATCCAATTTCTCATCACATCACTCCAAACATCAACAGCTCAATCAAACTGGCCTTTATTGCTCTATATCAGGCTCTTTTGGCCCTTCATCAACAGCATCACCCTCCCTGAGCCCAGCTTTCCACTGGCCTGCTGAAGTTGTTTGGACCCCCGCTGATCAGGCTGATTGGGAGACAGGGCTTGCGAGGCTCACTGCCAGCACAGGGTTACCATTACAATGGATTGAGAATCTGGAATGGAAGAAGATATGTGACCAGTTCCTCTCAAAATGTCACATCCCGAAACTTTCCTAACCCATCCAGCCCAATTCTGACCCCCTATGATCAAATCCCAAATCCAGAGCCTTGGACTTTACCTTAGAAGATTTCTCTTTCATCGAACATTCCGAACCCCATACTTCCCATCCCGGACTTTTGCATTGCCGTCCTGGACTTCTGCATTCCCATCCTGGACTTTTGCATTCCCATCCTGGACTTTTGTATTCCTATCTTAGCTATCTCTTGACATATGTCTTTTTCCTTTGACACTTCTTGACATCTACAGTTCCTATCAATAATTCCCTTCCCCCTTGCTTCACAATTATCGTGCCATTACCCTCAGTCATTGTTCCACCATTCTGATGCCATTCTGATTCATTCCTTACTTTCTTCCGGAAACCCAAAACTCCGATTCGTCCGACCTACTTTAACATCTTTATATCTTCCGGACTCTTCAGTATATAAACCCGCTTGTACTCTCCGATATTTCCTTAGTTCGAATATCCCGTTCTCTCCTGATCTGCTTCACTCTGAATCTTCTTCAGTCCTTAAGTTGACCTTAGGATTGACCTCCGACCCTCTGCTCTGAAATCAAGGAACAGAACTCGTACAGGGGTGCAGCACATAAGCTGAAGCCAAAGTTCCTTACACCTCCAACCCCCCTCAGGGATTCCTGACCAACTCCGCCATTCCACACGCTCCAGACTATCCGGGAATTCCAGGATTGAACCCGGACTTAACACAAAAGCAAAAAATCCCTTATCAAAAGTTCTTACAAATCAGATCATTCCAGAGGTCCTGGATGGGCTGAAGTCATCAGCCCAAGACAAGTGTCGAGGTTCGGAGGCCACACTACAGTGTGATGGATGGATGGGCAAGAACCACCATCATCTGCTTGGCTTCATGATGACTGCCCAATGAGAAGTAAGTCTTGTCTTCGTCATTTTCAGTCAAGATTCTCTCATGGTCTCTAAGTTCAAGCTCAATATTACCTTTTGGTTGCAGTTGCACACTGTTCGGGTGCACAATGCCTCAAGAGATTCCAAAACAGCCGAGGAACTCCTGAAGCAGATGTTGCTAGCTATCAATATCATCGAGACCGAGTGGGGTTCAACAGTGATTGCATGCACTATGGATGCTTCGGGTGAGTTGCAGAAAGCCCAATGCCTCCTTCAGGAGACGTTTCCATATCTGGTTGTCCTGGACTGCCTCGCTCATCAGGTGCCATATCTATCTGAACTATGAGTTCTTAAATTAATATGTTTCATAGTGGAACCTCATCATTGGTGACCTTTTCAAAGTTAAGGATGACTATGGGGAGTATGGGGATATGGCACAGGAACTAATCACGTGGCTACGGAGCAAAATGCAAGGACTTGCACTGCTCTGCAAGATACAAATGGCCACAATCGGAAAGACACTCGCAATAATCTGAGCTGTTCTAACCCATTGGCTATCCCACTATCTTGCATATCAAAGACTCTTGGAAGTCCGCCCTGCTCTTGAGCTTCTCATTATGAAGCACAAAACTACTTTGCTAGCATCTGGGAAGAGGGTGGCTCATGAGAAGATGGAAACAGCAATTGCGACCATCAGGGATGCTACATTTTGGCATGCAATGGCTCGGTAGGCCTTACATATTGCTTGCAAGTCAGGAACTCACACTCAATGGTAATATAGGTGGAAGAACCTACTTGAACCAATTACACTCATGACAAATATTCACCAAGCTGCTCATGCCCAACCTGAGCACATTGTGATCTTGTTTGGATTTCCGGTATTCCAAGCTTAGTGATGACCTTGACACTCCTGCGCGGAGAGCTGTGCTCAAGAGCGCAGAGCATCGATGGGCAAATTGTGACCAGGAGGTCTTCATTGCTGCTGTCATTGCTAATCCCTTCTATGGAGTGGCTCCATTTAATAAAATATCCTTGACCACTTGTGCTGGCCTGGCAGCTCTCTTTGGCTATCTTTGGCTACGTTTTTACAAAGAAAATGCTCCAACTGAGCTTTTCACTGATTTAGAGGGTTACCTCACATCTTCTGGTGATTTTGCATACATGAACATGTATAAAAACTCCTTGTTAGCTCGTTCGGAGGCCACTATAAGTGAAATCTTTTTTTTGATTTTTTTTCTTCTAAATTCTTTGCTAGCACACCCCTGTTCATGCACTGGATGTATGGAGTGCTTCCTTGCACCCTGGTACCAAACCCAGGCCACTGCACAAAATCACATGTCGCTTACTATCCATCTGTCCCAATTCAGCATCTTGTGAACGACTCTTTAGTGTCTTTGGTGGTATATCGACACAATGGCGCAATCGGTTGTCAATGGAAAACCTTACTCGTCTAGCAGAACTCAAATTATATGTGCACAAAGAACACGTTCGTGATGATGCTGTCAAAAAAAGGCTCAAATGCAAGCATGCCGACATCATTGAAGAAAAGTTGGTTTGGGGGGATGCATCATCTTGCAGCGGCGGTGAAGTCACAGTGGCAGCAACCAGCAACCAGCAAGAAGATCCCGCCAGAGATAGGCTAAGCCCAACTGCCAGGAGCCAAGGAATCTGGGAGGTTTCCCGAAGCCTAATTCAGGCAGTGGATGAAGAAGAGCAGGAGCCTGAGTATTCAGCAGTGGAAATGAGCACTGCCATGTCGCAGTACAGCTGATACCTATCAAAGACCTATTGGATTACTCACATGCCAAGTTGTGGCTTGGTTCATTCTATAAGACTGCCATTCAATGCTTAGATGATGACCTCGAGTTATACCAGCTTCTTGATCTAGATGCAGAGGGTATTGATGACCCAGATCACTCACAAATGGAGGACATGCTAGCAGAGTAGAGTATATCTGATTTAGTTGATTTGTACCACTATATCACTCTACAGGATGGCTTGAACTTTATGATATCCAAAGCCCTACCCCTAATTAACCCAGCCAATCAGCTTGGATTATCTAATTTTCAGCTCTGACTTCTGACACTGCACGCGTTCAGTTCACTTGTGTCTGTGGGAAAGTTCACCGATGAATATTCAGCAACCGCTGTGAACGTGCACTGACTGGCAGAACACTGTTTTATTTACACCTGCTGTTTCACTTTGCCAAGCCTGTCCCAGTATGCTTTGAATTGATCTCCCATACCACCAGCAGCAGAACTCTTGCCTTTGAATTGCTGCAACCAACAATGGGCACATAGGTTCCTAAGTGGGATTAGTACTCCTGAAGGAGTGTAGTATACAGGGTTGGTACTTACTGTCCATTATGCTTTGGACTGACATGCATCTTGCTGGCTTTGGCAGAAGCATTAGTGTCATTTCAATTGGGTATGGGATGTTGTGGGAGGACCATGACCTGTGTAAGGACGGGTGTTTGAATGGGAACTGATGTGGGAAGGATAGCGTCAGATGGGGTCTCTGGGTTACATGGTGACGCAGTGGTCACATTTGTGGCAGTCGTAATGGTGGCACTTGGGGGCATGTGAGATGTCGTGGGGGTGGGTCTAGTGATTGCTGAGGGGATGACAACTCCAGCAGCAGCCAGGGATAATATAGAGCTAGAACAGTAGTTAGAGCATAATCAACAGAATATTATGAGATGTACAGAGGGTTGATTACCTCAATTGGAACCAGGACTTTGCCATCAGATGACAAGTCAGATGATCCCACTTGAGGTGATGGTGGCCATGAATGTGAGCCCTCAGACTTGCTGACGGGAGCCTGAGACTCATGGGCAGAAGGCTGGGATATTGACAGTGATGGTGGTGGTCCAGGTGAAGGTGAACACAATGACTCAGTGGGTGGGTTTGTGTCGTTTGATGACTCTGGTTTTCTGGAGCCACTACCTGCTAGGGACAGTTAGATGTGTCATAAATAATGAGGATTACGCACCTTTGAGATGCTTATTATTGTCCTTGCCTCTAATGGTGGCCTTCAATTTGCACTTCTTTGACTTGCTGTCGTCCTCAAGCTTGCCTTCGTCTTCACTGGTCTCTCTCTTGGCAACAGAGCTCCTCAGCTTCCAATTACCCTGCTCATCCATGTAACTCCTTTGCCAAGCAGAATATGTTGATGTTGCCAGACGATCAAGCTTCCATCCGTTATCTGCAAACTTGAAGATAGGGTGAGCATTCTCAATGAGTGTGTGAAATATTTGGCGCCCTGAGGCATCCAACCAGCCCCAAGATTGTGGGATGAGTTTTCAATTGACAAGTTTGGCCCATGCATTGCACATAGACCGCCGGATCTCAGTGACCATTTCAGATGATATGTTGTGGCCATTTTCGTCCTGGAGGTAGTTGAACTTTCCGCACACACCAGCATGAGACTCAGCACTGCTATCCTTCCAGATAGTGTAGTCAGAGCAGCTCCAGAAGCAGATCTTGGGATGGGATTTGCATGTTGGACGAGGGATGGATGATACAGGCAGAAGCAGTGGGTCAATGTTTGCATTATCCCCACTGCCACATCACAGAGTTGTCTGCAGCTGTTGAAAAAAATGGCACTGTAGAGTTGGAATTGATGAGCAAAAAGTAGAATAGAAACAAATTTTACTTGATCATATCATCACGCTCAGTAGTCAGCGCAACTACTTGGAGCTCTAATGCCCTGCAACGTTCCCGCCAGGTTGTGAGTTCATATATATATGTGGGCTCATTACGAGGCCAGTTAGATTTAGAAAAGACTTGTGTAAAAATGTGCATATACACACCCCTACCTGGTTTAGACCACCCAAAGGCTGTGATCCTAAAATTAGTAGACTATATGTGGCCCCTAAGGGCACCTACCATGTTGTATCCCTTAGAGAAGGTGTGAATGAGTGGTTTTTGACTGAGGAACTGGATGTGGGATTGAGGAAGATGTCACTGTTGAGCTGAGGCACAGAAATGGTGTTTGATAAGGGTGGGGAGGGCGTGAAATCACTGAAAGATAAGGGAGTATGTGAGCCTCCTTCACCAAAATTATAGGGAATCATGATGATTAAAGTATCTTTGAAAGAAAGGAAAAACTAAACAAACAGGCAGGAGGGGGGCAGGATAAAGAGAGGGGAGATGGACTTGTTGATTGCATGATGCACCGACTCAGCCGGTATATTCCAGGAGCCTTCAATGATTGGATCATGTGCAGCCTATATGCCTTTCAAACACTATATATCACCATCAAACCCCTTTCTTTCACAAAAATACAATGCCTCCTACTGGTCCTTCCCGTGGCGATGTACTAATTCTCATTGTTGACAATATACTCTCCAATTGGCCAACATACGTGATAGATTTTACTGTCGAAAACCCAGGACCCATGGTAAGCAAGATCACTCTGCCTGTATCTTTTGTATCATTGACATCTTCACAGCTAAGTGGTGCAATCCGATGACCAGGAACAAGTCCAGTTTTTCGGCTTGTTGGGTCCTGGTATAAACCCCCCTGGTAGAACATGTATCTTACGATATCACTGGTCCGGAGAGATATTGAGGATGATCCATATGTAAATCCAAGAATCAGATGGTTTGTCCTTGTAGAGCTGTGTGCCATCAAGTGAGGACAATGTCATTATCTTTGATGTCGCTGTCAAGTGATCCACCCAGATAATCCCAGCCCATAACGACATCTTCAATGACGGGTATTGCATGTGTGCGCCGTATCTCGTTGATAACCTCGCGAGTTTTTTCTTTCAGCCAGGCCATATCCCGAGCACTGTGAGGATTGCAATAGCGTGCCTGTAACTGTGGACCTAGTAATATGGTGGGGAATTGCTTTTATGTCGACCATTGCTTTGACGAAATTTTGCCTCGTCCCAGCGAGATTTACCACATGTCGGACAGTTGTCAAGGTCCTCGAACGGCCCAGTAAAGCCAAGACATGAGTCTTCGCACATGTCGTGTAAAACATACTCAATGCCGGTGTAATTCGCAATGAAAGCCTCGATGGTCTTGAATAAAACCAGTCCTGGACACCCTCGGCTTGTGGAAAGTTTCTGCAAGTCAATTTGATGACACCGTCATATGCCTTTTGTGAGGCATGCTCAAGCAACAGGTAGCAAGAAATTCTATGGCGAATACCTGGGCTATCGATGTCAACAGGCCCTTGAGGAGGGTTTCTAAGCCTCTGGATAGACTCAGGAGTCATTTTGGCGATGGGGTCATTGAAGGTCACATTTTTGATAACAAAGGTGAAGTCCATAGCTTCTCGAAGCTTCGGCAGAATGACAACCTCAGACAGGTGATTGAGATCAATCTCGGGGGGCCGTCTGCGCTTATAAGCAATCGGGGCATTGTCGTTTGGCGGCTGTTGTGGTTGGGGAGTTGGAGAGCGTTGTCTATCAGGTGTAGGGTCTTGTTCCGGTGGTGGATCGTGCGGGGGGAGGTGGGTTGAGGAGGTGGTGTAGGGCCTCGTTCCAGTGGTGGATCATGTGGGGGTGAAGGGGGCGGAGGCGGTGTAGGGTTTTTGTGCAACAGTTGATGGTGCTGGGGTGAGGGGTGCAGAAGACTGGCACATCTTTGCTTCATGTCAGTAAGTAGACGACAAATCTAGTTACCAAACTACATACCTCTTGGCTACCTCCTGGCTCGTTTTTGTCCTGAAGGCCCTGGAGTAGACTGCAAGTGAGCCTGACCTTTGTTAGCTGGGCTTTGCGCTCTTCTGTCTGTGCTAGAACTCAGACCCGGCTGACTTTCATAATGGCGCATGAGATTTGTCACATCTTGCAAGGTGAGGGCCCTATGGGATCGTATTTTCTCCTTCTCAGCTTCTCCACTTACCTGGCCAAGGTGTCGAAAGAAAGTCGCCTCGGAAACCTGGTGAGGCCATCCAAAATTGAACTTGCTGCAAACACAGACCCATAGATAGGGTCTCTTTGGGGCATTTGAGCTAGGTATTATAGAGCAGGAGGTATATTATTAGTCGATATAATGGTGGTGGGTACATAGGAGTTATTGGTAGGGGAGATATCTATATACCTAGTGAATGTTAAGTAATGCGTAGAGATACGAAGAACTCTAACACGTACCTTTGCATGTATTGTAGTCGTTGCA
Source organism: Gyrodon lividus (assembly GCA_014904945.1). Lineage (NCBI taxonomy): Eukaryota > Fungi > Basidiomycota > Agaricomycetes > Boletales > Gyrodontaceae > Gyrodon > Gyrodon lividus. The sequence goes on from MU127449.1 coordinate 15,123, forward strand.
ATGTTGTATGGCTGCGTTGTATGTGTGGAAGACGTTGAGCGAGCAATGGACGTCTAATGGACAACGTTGGTGTAGCGTGTAACATGCGACTTCACTGATTTCACACGACACCTGATTTTATCACATCTTAGAAAATCAATTCACATTGCGCCTCATGTGGACCTCTCCGGTCACAACCACTTCTCACTGGGCTTCAAGCTTCAAGCATCTGGACGATATACAGGTTACGAGCACAAAATTTGGTGCAAGAGAACGACTCCGATTTTCGTGCCTTGCGTGGTCGCAGAGCAGCCCAGTCCGATGTTGGACCTACATATGCTCCTGAAATCATTTCTGTCTTGGCAATTGGGCGTGTCATAACGTTTCGCATCTAGCTGTAAACGTGACTTGCCTCGAAAAACTTACATGCTATGCTCAGTGTGCTGCGCTGAGTCGTGACTTCCCGTAGTGCCAACATGGTCTCCGCTCTTCGTTCACTAATAGTACACAACGCAGACTTGCACATGGAGTTACACCGTTCCACCCGTCTCGACAGCCCTAATCCCATCTCATGTTCATTCTCGCACCAGCCTCCTTGTCTTCCCGTCATTTTTTAGGCATCTGTACCGAACACCAGTAAGCGCGTGTTGGTTTTGAAGCTCGCCGTACTCACCCCAATACTGAGAAAGCGCGCCAGTCTCCTCCTGTTCTGCTTGGGCGAGACCAACGGGACTCGCTTGCACGGAGGGTGCCATGAGGTACGGCAGCAGAGCAGCGATGTACAGATAGAAGACTTTGAGCTGCATGGTTTATGTGTTTCGACTCTTCGAATAGCCTGGTGGGTGTGGACGTTCAATGGAAAGAATGCTGACTCTTATACTCTTTCGACGACCTCTTGAATATCTTACACCACTCCGCTGACACTTTGATTTTCGTTCAGCTAACCAAGGCTTCCCGCGGTGACTCGGGGTTAACCTTGATGGATGAAACACTCGGTTTTGCGGGCCGTCTGTTCAAAAGGAAGC
>MU127449.1:17596-35431 GCA_014904945.1 Gyrodon lividus
TGGTGGTGTATCTCTGCACAATCATCGGCTAGGAGAGTGTTCTGCGTGCCATTTTCATTTGAAGATTACTAGATGTAGATCGGCGCGAACACACGCAAGTCATGCTTCCTACGCCCATGTCACTCATCGGAGGCCGGTTTATGCGCAACGTTCCACTAGCAGAACAGGCTATGATTCGATCACAACAGGTAGCAGAGGATGACAACTAGTCTCAGTGCTCCCTTCTCTTTCCGCATCTCTTCGTCGCGTCACCTGTAGTGTACTTATGAAATTCACTTCTTCCCCATTCATTTGGCCGCCCAGTCCAGAATCTTTTCAAAGGTCTTGCAACGATGAACGGTGCTGGAATGTCCAAGCGGAAACAGTTGTCTGTGGATCCCAGTAATAGCTCACCATGATCAGGTCGGGGTAACACGTCAAAGCTTGTTGAGTAATGTCGACCATGTATCTACACTGCGTGTTGTGAAAAAAATCCGCTGGTGGCGAAGTGGCGGGGAAGTGAGTACAAGAAGGAGGGGGTTAGCATTACCGTTCAGAACTGCCTGCTCCAACATGGCTTGAACTCACGGTTATAGCTTACGAAGAATTCTGATGGAGGCCATCAGCGAGATTCAGTACTGATCATTAGCGTTCCCGGAATTTGGAATTGGGCCAAATTCACCCGCGAGAATTCATCCGCACTGGTCGTCAGGTCATATTCACCCTTGTAAATTCACGCTAATTCACCACTATCTATTCTACGTTACTGTCCTTTTCAAGCAACTTGTCCATATGACTTTTTACACCCAAAAACACCTGTCATCTCCCCTCGACTCTGTCTGCTCGACGCCTCATTGGAATTTGATGCAAAGGGTACCATTCTACTCCGATGAGTGCAGAGAATCCATCCCATGTGGATCAGTTGGCAAAGAACAAGTTTTTCCAAGATCAGCATCTTAGCCCTCGGGATGAATCCCTGAGGGGGGTCGGAGGTGTAAGGAACTTCAACTTCAGCTTATGTGCTGCACCCCTGTACGAGTTCTGTTCCTTGATTTCAGAGCAGAGGGTCGGAGGTCAATCCTAAGGTCAACTTAAGGACTGAGGGGGTTCAGAGTGAAGCAGATCAGGAGAGAACGGGATTTAGTTGATATTCAAACTAAGGAAATATCAGAGAGTACAAGTGGGTTTATATACTGAAGAGTCCGGAAGATATAAAGATGATAAAGTATGTCGGACAAATTGGAGTTTCAGGTTTCCGGAAGAAAGTAAGGAATGAATCAGAATGGTGTCAGAATGGTGGAATAGTGACTGAGGGCAACGGCACAATAATTGTGAGGCAAGGGGAAAGGGAATCATCGACAGGAACTGTAGATGTCAAGAAGTGTCAAAGGAAAGTGACATATGTCAAGAGATAGCTGAGATAGGAATGCAAAAGTCTGGGATGGGAATGCGGAAGTCCAGGACAGGAAATATGGGGTTCAGAATGTCTGATGAAAGAGAAATCTTCCAAGGTAAAGTCCGAGGCTCAGGATTTGGGATTTGATCATAGGGGGCCAGAATTGAGCCGGATGGGTTGGGAAAGTTTCGGGATGTGACAGTATCCCCCTCTTAGGCACGAACCCTTGAGTGCCAGGATAGGAGTCCAGAAGAGGCTGGGGGCGTCAGAGTGAAAGGGAAAGGAGAGGGCAGATGGTGAGGGAGATCAGGGAACAGATGGGGAAATGGGGATGAGGAAGTAGTGTAGTGTACTTGTTTCTGCCCTCATCCGAGAGAATTAAGGGGTCCGGACTTTCTGGGATATGCGGAGTGAAAGTCCAAGATGAGTTCCAATGCATGAGCAAGCTTGGTCGCAAGGATCCAGGAAGTTTCTTCAACAGTCCCTTTGTAACCCACCCACTTTACCAGGTACAGGTGTTGGCAATTCCTGCATTGCCGGTTGATTTTGGAGTCTAGGATTTCGGAGATTTCATGCTCAGGTTCTCTGTCAACTTTGACTGGGGGAGGTGGGGGTTGGACCCAATTCGGGATGGTGTTCAGAATTGTGGGTTCCAACTGAGAGACATGGAAGACGGGATGGACAGCGTGCATGGAGTCCGGGAGTCAGAGGGTGAAGGACAAGGGTCCGGCTTGGACGATGATGGGATAGGGGCCGAGGTTCTTTTCTGAGAGTTTCATGGAAGGGCGAGTGGAATGGAAGTACTTTGCCTTGACAAACACTTGGTCTCTGATCCAGAAGTCCGGTGCAGGGAGCCATCGGGAGTCCACAGGTCCTTGGTAGCATCGTTGAGTGCAGGCCATTTCCGTGTGTAGGAATTTGTGGAGTTCCTGTAGGTTGACTGCATATTCACAGGCGTGGGAGGAGGTTAGGTCCCTTTTGGGGTAGACCGAAACATTGGGGTGGTAGCCTTTGTTAGCGAAGAACAGGAATACTCCTGTGGTAGCGCTAGGGGCATTATTGTAGGCGAATTCTGCAAGGGGTAGGAGTTCCAACCAATTGTCCTGTTGGTAGTTGCAGTAGATTCGGAGGTACTGCTCGAGGGTTTGGTTCACCTGTTCTGTTTGCCCGTCACCTTCAGGATGATATCCTGAAGTGAAGTGAAGTCGGATGTCGAGGGCTTTCCCAAGGGAATGGAAGAAGTGGGAGATGAACTCGGAACCCCAGTCAGAGGTGATGTGGGAGGGAACTCCGTGCTTGGAAAACACGTGGAGCAGGAATAATTTTGTGAGGCTCAGAGAGTTGATAGTGTCGTGAGTGAAGCACCACAGACAAATCACAAAGCAATGTCCTAGGAACAACACTCAAACAAGAATGATGATGATGAGAGGCGACAATATCAACAGTCTGCAAAGCAGTGATGACTTAGAGAGAAGACCAAACTCGTAGTCTGTAGGATGAGACCCAAGTGAACTAAACTGGAGTTCCTTGGTTGCTATATTGAATCTTATATACTACTAACTAATGTCTACCCTAAAGTGTCTGAGTCAGCTATCAGTCAGCCTATGATGTCATAGTGGAGTATCATAGAATGTCATAGAACATTAGAGAAGAAATTGATGTCATGTAGAAAGAACTGGAATGCACATGCATAGGTCATGAGGTATGATGTCATAAGAGGAAAGGAGGTCACCTGACGGAAGCAAAAGCAGTCGCAAGTAGGTCATGTGACTAATCATGTGATCGTAGAGTAAAAGAAAAGTAAGAGATATAAAATTCGTAACAGCGAGTGGGAATGAATATGGATTGCTTGGAAAGGCGGTCGATGACTACGAGGATTGCGGTATATCTGCCGGAAGGGGGTTGTTCGATGAAGTCCATGGAAATGGAGTTCCAGGGCTTTTCAGGGATTGGAAGCTGCTTGAGCATTCCATAGGGGCAGTGTCTAGGGGTTTTAGCTCGGGCGCAGGAGGTGCAGGAACTGACATAGTTTTTGACAAAGGTGCGGAGTCCTGGCCAAGTGTATTCCCGGCGGACGAGCTTGTATTGGAGGATGTGAAGACGAAGGTCCTTAGCTTCTGGGACAAAGATATGATTGTTGAGCGTCAGGAAACCGTCGGGGTTGACAGCCCACTGGGAGTCCGACAAGTCCGAAAGATGAAGGGAAGCTACAGGGTCAGAGGACAAGGAATTTAGGATGTCCTTGTGAATGTCTTCAATGTCAAGGAGGGACAAGGCCCAGAGGACTGGGGCGAGTAGGATAGTGGCTTGTAGGGACAAGGCGAGTTGTTCCTGAGTAAACACTGGGCAGAGGTTGTGGGGATTGATGCGAGCATAGTCCTTATCCCCCTCTTTTGGGTAGACATCCCAGTGTCTAGTGAGGGAGTCAGGCTTGGCTCCTAAGTGGATGATGAGATTGAACTGGGATAGGAATTCCAACCAGTGGGCTTGCCGGCAGGTCAGAACTTTGGAGGTGGAGAAGTATTCCAGATTTTTGTGGTCAGTAATGACATCGAACTCAAACCTCTACAAGTTTGCTAACATCATATCTTTACCGCATGTCTAGAACTATCCAGACTCATGCCCAAACACACAGTATGCAAAGCATCGATGCAGCTCAGTTGGAGGCAGCCCAAGAAGACACCCTGCACTCCCTGATAACCTTGCATTGAGGCCCTGACATTGCCAAACAATTTTGAAGCTTCTCCGCTTGTCATGCATCAACCTCCGTCTCAAATCATCTCCACCCCTACTCCCACAGGTCATCACCCCAGACCCCTCTAATGATGGGAACAGTGGCGACAACGACCCTGACCCCTCTGATGACGACAACCCCGACAATGCAATCCTGCCTAACAATCATGGTGCTTGCCAACGCAGTTTGTGGCCTTGCTGAGTTATTGCACTGCGACTGCGAATCTGAAAACTCCTCATCTCCGCACACCAAGGTGTGGGAACCTAACACCTTCAACGGGACTGACCCTTGCAAGCTGTGGGTCTTCCTGGTCCAATGCAAGCTGAACTTCCAGGACCATCCCCATGCATTCCGGACTGACCCCGTGAAAGTCACCTTTGCCCAGTCTTACCTAAAAGGTATGGCCCTCGAATGGTTCGAGTCTGACCTCCTCCAGATAGACAATCCGGACTGGACGGACAATTATTGGGAATTCGTCCTCGAGCTCCAGACCAACTTCGGCCCCCATGACCCTGTTGGTGATGCTGAACACTAACTCGACCACCTATCCATGAAAGACTCCCAGCATATCAACAAATACATGGTGGAATTCAATTGCCTAGCCTCCCAGGTCCGGGGTTATGGCAAGGGAGCCCTCTGACATCACTTCTACAATGGACTTCCAGATTGCATCAAAGACAAGCTTTCCCACATCAGAAAACTGTGCTCCCTAGGAGAACTCCAGACTCTCTCCCAGACTATCAATGGGAGATATTGGGAATGCAAGTCCGAAGTTGCTCACCAGATCAGACCCTCTGGAAACCAGTCCTCCACCTCCAAAAGGACTTCCACCACCTCATCTCCGAAATTCACCACTTCGTCCAACACTTCCGTGTCCTTGTCAGCAAAGTCCTCTGCCTCTACCCTGAAACCCACATCTGACCTCTCCAGCAAACTCGGGAAGGACGGATGCCTCACCTATGAGGAATGCAAATGCCGCTTTGATCTCAAGCTGTGCATGTTCTGTGGAGCTGCCAGACATGTAGCTAAGGATTGCCAGAAGTCCACTTCCCACACATCCAAAGCCTGTGCAGTGAAGACCTCCCCTGCTCTGGAAGCCAAACTGGAGGCCTCTTCCCCTGAGGCAAAAAAATTAGGGCGCAGCCTTCTGGACTCCACATGGGAAGGAGGCTGCATTGAATCCCACCGTGCACCTATGGAGACCCATCTCAACATGTCCGCTCTTTATGATCCCAGGGCCCTTATGCCTCTTGTTTCTTTTCCTGACTTTTCCGAAATTTCTGCTTTTCCTGCTTTGTTAGATTGTGGTTCTACTGATTGTTTCATTGATACTACTTTTGTTGACAAGCATCATTTTCCGACATATTCTGTGCCTCCTATTTCATTGAAACTTTTTGATGGTACTTCCAATTCTATGATTACCCGTGCTGTTGACCTTTCTGTTCGTTTCCCTTCCAGCTTTGTCACCTCCAATACATTTTATGTTACTCTGTTGGATTCATCTTGTTCCCTTGTTCTAGGACACAACTAGCTCACCCGCTACAATCCATTGATTGACTGGTTACTGGGCAGTATTACTTTCTGAACTCCGGCTCAAGACTTGCCAATGCTCCCGACGTCACCTCTGGGGGTTCCGGACTCCATTCCCCTATCATCTATATATATATATATATATATATATATATTATTATCTCACTCCGACATTCCCGACAAGCCGCCTCACAAAGCTCCTTGCATCTCGTTTGTCAATGCTGCCGCCTTTGTGCATGCATGCAAACTTGATGGCTCCGAGCAGTTCAGCATTCACCTCTGTCCCCAGGACTCCAAACTCCGTTCCATATCCCAGGACTCTGGAATTTCCGAAACTCCCAAAGAAGTCGATCTGTCCTCCATCCCTCCGGACTATCACCATCTCCCCAATGTCTTCAGTAAGTGCAAGGCTGACACCCTTGCACCCCACAGGGAATTCAATCTCAAGATTGACTTAGAGGAAGGTGCTTCCCCTCCTCTCAGGACTGTTTACCCAGTTTCCGCTACAGAACTTGAGTCCCTCTGGGAATTCATAGACAAACACCTCAACTATGGCTTTATCCACCAGTCCAAATCTGCCCACAGCACTCCCGTCCTCTTTGTCCGCAAGAAGGATGGATCCCTATGCCTCTGTGTCAATTTCTGAGGACTCAACAAAATCATGAAAAAAGACTGCTATCCCTTACCCCTGATCTCCGACCTCCTCCTCAATTCCCCTAGCCATGCCAAGGTATACACTAAAATTGACCTCCACCATGCATACCACCTTGTCTGCATCACTCCCGGGGATGAATGGAAAACTGCCTTCCGGACTTGCTATGGCTCATACGAGTGGCTGGTGATTCCCTTCAGGCTCACCAATGCCCCTGTGGCCTTCCAGCACTTTGTCAATAGCGTCTTTGCAGACCTGCTAGACGTCTGTGTTGTGGTCTACCTTGACAACATCCTCATTTACTCCAACGACATGGCTTCTCACAAAGAACATGTCCAGGAAGTCCTCCGGCGCCTCCGGAAACATGGACTTTATGCCAAACCGAAGAAATGTGAGTGGCGCTCGGACTCCGTCAAATACCTGGGCTACCGTCTCTCCCCCCAGGGATGGACTATGTCCCCGGAAAAAGTCCAGGCAATTTGAGATTGGCCTGAACCTCGGAAAGTCAAGGATATTCAGTCCTTCCTCAGGTTTGCCAACTTCTATCATCGCTTCATCTTCAACTACTCCAATATTGTTGTCCTGCTCACCCGACTCACTCGGAAAAACACCCCCTGGAACTTCAATGATTCCTGCTGCTCTGCCTTCATCCAACTCAAAGACGCCTTCACCCGAGCCCCTATCCTTACCCACTGGATCCTGGACTGTCCTATCACGGTCAAAACTGATGCTTCTGACTATGCTATCACGGGAATCCTCTCGATCCGGTGCCTGGACGAGGAATTCTGCCCCATTGTGTTCTACTCCTGCACCCTGACAGCCCCAGAACTCAACTATGACACCCATGATAAGGAACTCCTCGCTATCCACGAAGCTTTCCGGCATTGGTGTCATTATCTTGAAGGTTGCGGCACCCCTATCAATGTCATTACTGACCACAAAAATCTGGAATACTTCTCCACCTCCAAAGTTCTGACCTGCCGGCAAGCCCACTGGTTGGAATTCCTATCCCAGTTCAATCTCATCATCCACTTAGGAGCCAAGCCTGACTCCCTCACTAGACACTGGGATGTCTACCCAAAAGAGGGGGATAAGGACTATGCTCGCATCAATCCCCACAACCTCTGCCCAGTGTTCACTCAGGAACAACTCGCCTTGTCCCTACAAGCCACTATCCTACTCGCCCCAGTCCTCTGGGCCTTGTCCCTCCTTGACATTGAAGACATTCACAAGGACATCCTAAATTCCCTGTCCTCTGACCCTGTAGCTTCCCTTCATCTTTCGGACTTGTCGGACTCCCAGTGGGCTGTCAACCCCGACGGTTTCCTGACGCTCAACAATCATATCTTTGTCCCAGAAGCTAAGGACCTTCGTCTTCACATCCTCCAATACAAGCTCGTCCGCCGGGAATACACTTGGCCAGGACTCCGCACCTTTGTCAAAAACTATGTCAGTTCCTGCACCTCCTGCGCCCGAGCTAAAACCCCTAGACACTGCCCCTATGGAATGCTCAAGCAGCTTCCAATCCCCGAAAAGCCCTGGAACTCCATTTCCATGGACTTCATCGAACAACCCCCTTCCGGCAGATATACCGCAATCCTCGTAGTCATCGACCGCCTTTCCAAGCAATCCATATTCATTCCCACTCACTGTTACGAATTTTATATCTCTTACTTTTCTTTTACTCTACGATCACATGATTAGTCACATGACCTACTTGCGACTGCTTTTGCTTCCGTCAGGTGACCTCCTTTCCTCTTATGACATCATACCTCATGACCTATGCATGTGCATTCCAGTTCTTTCTACATGACATCAATTTCTTCTCTAATGTTCTATGACATTCTATGATACTCCACTATGACATCATAGGCTGACTGATAGCTGACTCAGACACTTTAGGGTAGACATTAGTTAGTAGTATATAAGATTCAATATAGCAACCAAGGAACTCCAGTTTAGTTCACTTGGGTCTCATCCTACAGACTACGAGTTTGGTCTTCTCTCTAAGTCATCACTGCTTTGCAGACTGTTGATATCGTCGCCCCTCATCATCATCATTCTTGTTTGAGTGTTGTTCCTAGGACATTGCTTTGTGATTTGTCTATGGTGCTTCACTCACGACACTATCAACTCTCCAAGCCTCACAAAATTATTCCTGCTCCACGTGTTTTCCAAGCACGAAGTTCCCTCCCACATCACCTCCGACTGGGGTTCCGAGTTCATCTCCCACTTCTTCCATTCCCTTGGGAAAGCCCTCGACATCCGACTTCACTTCACTTCAGGATATCATCCTGAAGGCGACGGGCAAACAGAACAGGTGAACCAAACCCTCGAGCAGTACCTCCGAATCTACTGCAACTACCAACAGGACAATTGGTTGGAACTCCTACCCCTTGCAGAATTCGCCTACAATAATGCCCCTAGCGCTACCACAGGAGTATTCCTGTTCTTCGCTAACAAAGGCTACCACCCCAATGTTTCGGTCTACCCCAAAAGGGACCTAACCTCCTCCCACGCCTGTGAATATGCAGTCAACCTACAGGAACTCCACAAATTCCTACACACGGAAATGGCCTGCACTCAACGATGCTACCAAGGACCTGTGGACTCCCGATGGCTCCCTGCACCGGACTTCTGGATCAGAGACCAAGTGTTTGTCAAGGCAAAGTACTTCCATTCCACTCGCCCTTCCATGAAACTCTCAGAAAAGAACCTCGGCCCCTATCCCATCATCGTCCAAGCCGGACCCTTGTCCTTCACCCTCTGACTCCCGGACTCCATGCACGCTGTCCATCCCGTCTTCCATGTCTCTCAGTTGGAACCCACAATTCTGAACACCATCCCGAATTGGGTCCAACCCCCACCTCCCCCAGTCAAAGTTGACAGAGAACCTGAGCATGAAATCTCCGAAATCCTAGACTCCAAAATCAACCGGCAATGCAGGAATTGCCAACACCTGTACCTGGTAAAGTGGGTGGGTTACAAAGGGACTGTTGAAGAAACTTCCTGGATCCTTGCGACCAAGCTTGCTCATGCATTGGAACTCATCTTGGACTTTCACTCCGCATATCCCAGAAAGTCCGGACCCCTTAATTCTCTCGGATGAGGGCAGAAACAAGTACACTACACTACTTCCTCATCCCCATTTCCCCATCTGTTCCCTGATCTCCCTCACCATCTGCCCTCTCCTTTCCCTTTCACTCTGACGCCCCCAGCCTCTTCTGGACTCCTATCCTGGCACTCAAGGGTTCGTGCCTAAGAGGGGGATACTGTCACATCCCGAAACTTTCCCAACCCATCCGGCCCAATTCTGGCCCCCTATGATCAAATCCCAAATCCCGAGCCTCAGACTTTACCTTGGAAGATTTCTCTTTCATCAGACATTCTGAACCCCATATTTCCTGTCCTGGACTTCCGCATTCCCATCCCAGACTTTTGCATTCCTATCTCAGCTATCTCTTGACATATGTCACTTTCCTTTGACACTTCTTGACATCTACAGTTCCTGTCGATGATTCCCTTTCCCCTTGCCTCACAATTATTGTGCCATTGCCCTCAGTCACTATTCCACCATTCTGACACCATTCTGATTCATTCCTTACTTTCTTCCGGAAACCTGAAACTCCAATTTGTCCGACATACTTTATCATCTTTATATCTTCCGGACTCTTCAGTATATAAACCCACTTGTACTCTCTGATATTTCCTTAGTTTGAATATCAACTAAATCCCATTCTCTCCTGATCTGCTTCACTCTGAACCCCCTCAGTCCTTAAGTTGACCTTAGGATTGACCTCCGACCCTCTGCTCTGAAATCAAGGAACAGAACTCATACAGGGGTGCAGCACATAAGCTGAAGCCGAAGTTCCTTACACCTCCAACCCCCCTCAGGGATTCATCCCAAGGGCTAAGATGCCGATCTTGGAAAAACTTGTTCTTTGCCAACCGATCCACATGGGATGGATTCTCTGCACTCATCGGAGTAGAATGGTACCCTTTGCATCAAATTCCAATGAGGCGTCGAGCAGACAGAGTCGAGGGGAGATGACAGGTGTTTTTGGGTGTAAAAAGTCATATGGACAAGTTGCCTGAAAAGGACAGTAACGTAGAATAGATAGTGGTGAATTAGCGTGAATTTACAAGGGTGAATATGACCTGACGACCAGTGCGGATGAATTCTCGCGGGTGAATTTGGCCCAATTCCAAATTCCGGGAACGCTAATGATCAGTACTGAATCTCGCTGATGGCCTCCATCAGAATTCTTCGTAAGCTATAACCGTGAGTTCAAGCCATGTTGGAGCAGGCAGTTCTGAACGGTAATGCTAACCCCCTCCTTCTTGTACTCACTTCCCCGCCACTTCGCCACCAGCGGATTTTTTCACAACACGCAGTGTAGATACATGGTCGACATTACTCAACAAGCTTTGACGTGTTACCCCGACCTGATCATGGTGAGCTATTACTGGGATCCACAGACAACTGTTTCCGCTTGGACATTCCAGCACCGTTCATCGTTGCAAGACCTTTGAAAAGATTCTGGACTGGGCGGCCAAATGAATGGGGAAGAAGTGAATTTCATAAGTACACTACAGGTGACGCGACGAAGAGATGCGGAAAGAGAAGGGAGCACTGAAACTAATTGTCATCCTCTGCTACCTGTTGTGATCGAATCATAGCCTGTTCTGCTAGTGGAACGTTGCGCATAAACCGGCCTCCGATGAGTGACATGGGCGTAGGAAGCATGACTTGCGTGTGTTCGCGCCGATCTACATCTAGTAATCTTCAAATGAAAATGGCACGCAGAACACTCTCCTAGCCGATGATTGTGCAGAGATACACCACCATAGTTAGGCGGACAGAACCTAAACGCTACCTTAGTGATTGATTGTACAAAACCAAGGTCACGATAAGATGGAAGATTACTCGAAGACCGTTCCCGGATGTTAAGTAAGGCAACCAGGAGTAGGAAGAACATTCATTCAGAAAAGAAGTCATCCTCCGGTATTTCCGTCGCATCCCCAAATTTGACAACGTGGCTCGCCAACACGTGAGCATTATATTGATCAGACCACCCTATGATCTTCTCGTAGTCCACGCATTGATGCACGGTGCTGAGGTTTGGATACGGATCGGCGAGACCCTGCACCCAATCATAAGTGACCATCGTGAGGTCGGCGGTGCACATGAGCTTCTGTCTGATTATTTCAACACAGTGACCTAACAGTGTTTGAGTGACTTGTTCCTGTATACCAGCGGAAAAGATGTGCTAACCAAGATGAGGCCGAAGCTTACTGCCGAACGACACGTCGAAGGGCGCGTAATAATCGCGTCGGAGGTATTTTCTCAACAGGTCCTTTGCATCCATAGCGAGATTAGGCCACGCTCAGTATCAAGCTTAATCTCTTACCAGGCAATGGATCTGATGATAGACGTCGATCTGAGACATGTAGCCCCCACCATCCTCAGGTCGGAACTTAGTCACAGAGGTCGTATCGTTTCCCCCGACCATCAAAAACTGGGAGCGAGATAATCGAGTAGCCTTGTCTGCAGAGCGAAGGGCTCGATCTGAATCTGGAGACAAACAAGTTCCGCAGAGGGAAGACTCACTATCAACGCTAATCCTCTTCCAAGCGGCGTCGATCTCGGGGCTGGCATCTCCACGGAAAATGGAGGAGGACTGCAGGCTCCCGTTAAAGTGTATCTCTACGTACTCCACCGCTTCATTGACAGGCGCTATGTGGAACGGTCAGGTCTCGCAATGCATGCGACGAGAATTTTACTTGCAATATATGAGAAGTGGGTCTAGGGGGCAGGACGTAATGAGGGTTGAGGTGATCCATAAGACGAAAAACGTTGCAGCTAGCATAAGGAGGAGTGCATGAATAACGATGGACCTCTTTCTGTGCACCCCGCAGAAAGGTGCATGTGTCCCGGGTTCCTCTGCTACGTCTGCATTCTCTCTGCTGTCTTCCAGCAGAGCCTCCAGACTACCATCGTGGTCACTATCAGTCTTGCTACTGTGTGAACGGTTCGGGAGATAAGCCATAGTAATGTTGCGAGAGTGACCCTCGTCCTAAACGTTTGAACCTTGGAAATTGACCAGTGCCGCGATAACCACGGTGTTTCGGCACAGAAATGCATACAAGATCTGAAATATGTTTTGTGACGGTCCGAAAATTACGCTGGTAGGATTACTTCGCCTGCTATATCGAACGGAAAGCCTGCCAATCTGCGCAGAGGGGCCCCATATGCCGAAACTCTTCGTGACGTTCTTTGAAGGTTTCAGCATGACTGTATATGGTTTCTTATTTAACAGACGGCCCGCAAAACCGAGTGTTTCATCCATCAAGGTTAACCCCGAGTCACCGCGGGAAGCCTTGGTTAGCTGAACGAAAATCAAAGTGTGAGCGGAGTGGTGTAAGATATTCAAGAGGTCGTCGAAAGAGTATAAGAGTCAGCATTCTTTCCATTGAACGTCCACACCCACCAGGCTATTCGAAGAGTCGAAACACATAAACCATGCAGCTCAAAGTCTTCTATCTGTACATCGCTGCTCTGCTGCCGTACCTCATGGCACCCTCCGTGCAAGCGAGTCCCGTTGGTCTCGCCCAAGCAGAACAGGAGGAGACTGGCGCACTTTCTCAGTATTGGAGTGAGTACGGCGAGCTTCAAAACCAACACGCGCTTACTGGTGTTCGGTACAGATGCCTAAAAAATGACGGGAAGACAAGGAGGCTGGTGCGAGAATGAACATGAGATGGGATTAGGGCTGTCGAGACGGGTGGAACGGTGTAACTCCATGTGCAAGTCTGCGTTGTGTGCTATTAGTGAACGAAGAGCGGAGACCATGTTGGCACTACGGGAAGTCACGACTCAGCGCAGCACACTGAACATAGCATGTAAGGTTGTTTCGAGGCAAGTCACGTTTACAGCCAGATGCGAAACGTTAGATGTAGGTCCGACATCGGACTGGGCTGCTTTGCAACCACGCAAGGCATGAAAATCGAGGTCGTTCTCTTGCACCAAATTTTGAGCTCGTAACCTGTATATCGTCCAGATGCTTGAAGCTTGAAGTGCCACTCGTGTTGTCCTTCAGAAATGCTACCGTGTAAACCTGGATCATCATCAATATGTACATGTAATGCCTTACATCTCTGCTAATGATGTGTTTCCAAGGGCACGTGATTGTCTGAGTATTGTACATGCAGGGTTTTCCAATCGTAATACATATTCATATTTCCAAATCATATCGACAAACCTCCCAACGTTATTGTCAGTCGTTCCTGTGAATGAGCCGCTATCATATTCATCCGCTGTTTCTTTGCAAAGATATCCAACTAATCTGGTACTTCGAAAAGCTGGCATTTCTGGTAATGTTTGGAAACGGCGTGACCGACGTCGTTCCTCACGGCGGACTGGACGATCATACCACCGCAAAGATAGCAAAAGTGACTGTTGCATCCTGGCGAGATACACTTATGAAAGCCGCAGGGGTGAGCCTCCTATCGTACAAAATAAGGAGAAGATGAGCCCACCGTCATATGATTGCAGCCAGTGTCTTTCTGGATTGGGGTCTTGCAATCTGGCAAAATAGGGCTCATGAGTTCTGGTATTAACATGCGGAAATGAAGGAGACACGTACTTGGACAGTACTGCCATCCTTTTTCCTTCATAAGATGGTCGAGTTCAGACGATCCGTCGCATGAGTGCTTCGGGCCTCCGGGAACGATCGTCTGCTGGCACGCCTTGCACCACACATGGTTACAGCCACGCAGAGGGCACACGATGTTGTACATTTCCTTGTGATCTTGACGGTCGACGAAGGCGGAGCGTTTGCAACTGACCACATTCAATGTTATTGTTCCGCAACAGAATAAAGCCAAATGCTTACTTGCGACAGTGGATCAACACAGATAATTGTGCTAACTCCATTTCAATCCAGATTTGACATTGCTGTTCTGTGATGCCAATCTGTTCGGCGAGGGACCTTGAAATCGCTGTACGCAATTGAAAATTTTTCAACGGACTGGTAGGGACGATGATGCCTACCAGCAGGGTTGGGATTATTACCGACCGCTGTGCACATGGGACACAAGATCGGGAATCGATGCTCTTCGACCTTCGAGCGCACAAATTCCCTCAGACAACTCCTACACATAGCATGCGAGCAGCCGTCTATCTTCGCAACGTTGTCCTCAGGCTGGTCTTCGAGGCAGATGCCGCAATGAAACGTGGCTTGCATGCAGCTAGCAAGTTCTACAAAATGCCGACGAAGCTGTCTATCTTCTGCATCGTATTTGTCTTGGAGCTGACGGGCCATGGTTAGAGCCTGACTCCCATTTTCATCGTCTTCCATCTGCATTCTCTGAGCTACCTCGTTGTCTACGTCGTAGGTGGGTAGCCTTGTGGCAGGAACTGGAGGTGGGTTATCAGCGAAGATGCTGCGTGCACCACCTGATTGCCACACGCGATTGACGGTGAGGTTAGGGAGCCGAGAAGGGCCAGCAACAGCGCTGCTGTATGTGCCAAAAGAACGCATGGGACGCCTTAACTCGGAGGCTTGCTGAGCAAAGACGGCAGCTTGTTTGGCTTTTATCTGTGCTTGGCGTGCAGCATCCTTGAGACCATCGACCTCGGCCTCAAGCCGCTCGTTCTCAGAGCTCAGCGACTTGTTTTGGCGCTTGAGCTCTTCGACTTCTGCGCGGAGAGCGAGCACCGCTAGACTTGACTGAATGACAGATTCCTCGGCATCCAGACGCTCATTCTTGGCGACGAATACGTGCCCTGAACAGTTTGCAAGGAGCTGGGCTTGCCACTGAAATTCAGGGGATGCAAGCAAATTCTCGTCGACAGGTAAGATATGGCTCAGCGTTAAAGCCGTTTGCTCTATGGAGGTACTGAGGATGAGACCTGCTCCGTGGGGATGCAAAGGACGGGGGTGGGAGTCGAACACGATGAACACGGTTCTGCCAGACGTGGCATCTGCGAGTTTGAAACAAGCGATGATTTCAGGCGGACGGGTGATGATTACCACGGCAGATGTCTTGATCGCTTGCATGTCTCTGAGAATTCAGAATGAGCACCGTTGACGAAGACATGGAAATGATCTATGACGCACTGTAGGATACGCTTGAAGTGCTTTGGTCGTGGAAGGCCATATTTGGTGGTGACAAGTTTGAGAGACCTTTCGAAGAGAGGTACATGTTGGATGTCCTCGACTTCTAGGTGAAGATTGCTGGACCATCCAGCACAGATGGATATGATTTCCTTCGCATAAACAAGCAGGTCAGTATCTAGTGTTCGTTACGCTGGTCCGCGTGAGAATCAGGACGCGAGATTTATCAGACTTTTGGCAGCCGATGTGGTTCGCACGAACTCATGTGTGCCGCTCACCTCGACGATCTTCCTGCTGCCAATCTCGCTCAAGGCATTCCATATATTCGCTTTGTCCTGTTCAATCTGGAATACGATTCTGGCGAAGTTGAAGGCGGCAAGACCGCACGCAGAGACACCTTGAACACTGAATTGACTTGTGCCAGCGAACGAGACAATGTGATCACGTCCTGCCAGAAGGTCCTCAGATAACGAGGGCATCTTGCGATTCTGAACGCCTTTCGACGTTAATATCGTTGGTGATGTTGACATGTTGGGAATCCTGCAGGTGGTGGAGTGCTGGACGTTTCCATGCCATCTGGGATTAAGCTGGGCCATTGCAGGGCGTCACTCCTATACGGCGTGCCGGCCCAATTCTCCTGTGCCGAGCGCCTTTCCTCAGTATATGTCACTCGATTACGAGGGGATCAATTCAAGAGAACTTGTGCTATGTAGTATGTACCAATTGTTGTCCAGTGACCCCAAGTGATAGCGCATGTTGAAGCGCAGCGAGGTGCATGCCACCTCATTGCCGCACGAGAATGTTACTGGCCGAGGCTATCATACTATGAGCAGCAACATTGTTCAAGAGGCATTTCACGCTTGGCCGGTTAATCCTGTTGGACTCCCCCGTACTTGGTTTCGTGATCAATTATTTACCTGCGACTGCTGCTAAAACGGGGTTCGACGGATCTCTGAATACGAATGCACCGCGTTTCTTTCGTTGGTCGAGGTGAGGTATCCATTCGGAGCTGTTGCCAGTGGCGACCTTGCTTTTGATCCAAGTACACTGGTGTTTTGAATCACAGGACCGTGTAGGTAGAGGCTACTTGACTAAAACTTCGGAGTGACCTCATAACTCACATGACGTGAACAATCATGATCAGGGAGACGGAGCACTGTATGGGTGGAGGACGAGGAAGTTCTGACGCAGTGTCGAGACGACTGAGTTTTAGCATGGGGAGCTTTTGCCCTCTATGAGCTGTCATTATGTTGAGTAGTGTGCGGTGTGTTGTACATATCATAGATCTTCTGCTGGACAACGGTACCACTCAAATGGTGTACCTGAAACTCGGCGCTCGATCGCCCATTGGCTTGTCTCCTTCCTTTGCATCACTCCTCAGCACCTGTTGTTGCCCGAGAAGTTCCTCACGATCTCTCTGAGCGTTGATAAGTTTGTAAGCAAGGACCGTGATTGGGACCGTCACGAGCCCCATGCCGATAAACATGATCTCCAGGCCATCTAAAGGTTATCAAGCTTAAGACCTGGAAAGAAAAGGAAAAGGTCGTATTCAAGGCTTACTTCCAAGGAGATACCGTGGCTGGTCCTGAGTCCGGAAGATCATGCTTGCAATCGCTCCGCCCAAGTTACCCACAGTGATCTGCAGCGCCATGCCGGCAGCCCGCTTGTACTTCCCTCCGAGGTTATTGGCCAGCCTGTCATCATAAGCGGTGTCATTTAATGAGCTTACTGCTCAATCGCATAGGCTTGTATGCGTCGAAAGACGGAATGCGACTAACCAGGTGATAGTTCCAGGACCTCCGGAGCTCCCAAGGAGGCACAAGTACAACCCGAAATACTTGACGTGTGATGGGGCACCTGAGATGTTGATGCTATATCCCGCCAGAGCAAGCAACTGTGCAACGAATATGAACGGCCAGCGGAGCTTGAGCTTGTCCGAATAGTGTGCGAACGACAAAATGACAATGGCTCATTGGGACGTTAGGTTTCATTCAAGTTATACGACCTCAATTTTCCGCTCACTTGCGACCACATAAGGAGGAATAGTCAACAGCTGGCTAACAGATGTACTGTATCCGAAGCTGCTTGGAGGTCAGTGGAGAGCGGTACAGTGAATGACCGGAGACATTACTCGTTGATGAGGGTCCTGTCGAGCAGTTCGTTAGACGATGTTGGCCATGATATTCCACAATGCTTACGGTAAGAAGTACGTGATCCCGTATACTGTGGTGCGATCAACACCAGCCATTCGACGCTTTCAAAGTGCTTACTAGGCGCTGCGGCAGAAAGCAGGACGATAGATAAGGCCCACACCTGCGTAGGAGTGCTGTGTTCATCATTTCTCGGCACAGAACAGACTGCATCATACCTGCCAGTCAGTGAAGGCGGCCCAAACCTGTTGGGCAGCATGATGGTCTTCATCCTG
>MU127449.1:36246-95077 GCA_014904945.1 Gyrodon lividus
GAGTCAGACCAAGGGCCCACTCACCATGATCCCCGGCAACCATCTTGTATCTGGGTCAGACGATGAAAATAACGAGTGACATACACTTGCCTTGATGGTCGTATAACTTGTATGATGAGACTTTATGGAATGTGTATGCGTATGAGAAGAACAGGACGGCAGAGAGAACACGCACTTTGATGGGAGTTCACAAAGGCAATATGGCTACGACGCGCTCGTGGATGAATTAAAATGTGTGTGTGATGAAATGACTTACTATGAAGTACACCATCTGTAAACACATCCATCAGCAATCCATATGGAAGCGCCAGATGACGGACTGACTAAGGCAATGTTATACTTGTTTCCGGTGAGATTCAGCTGAGTCATTAATCCCTCGAGTTTTGCGTTGCCTATGAGGGCATTGAGTAAAGGTTCAGGGTACATCCAGGGTTTCTTCGCACCAATATTGCCTACGTGTCAAATGCGAATGAGTCCGAAAACCTGGGCAATATTACAGGACACCCACTCCTGTCCAGGAAGGAAAGAAAGTACATCAAGGCTATAATAGGGATGAGCCGCAGGTCGATTTTGCGCCAGAGTTTGGTCTCTTGTTCTGCTGTGAGGGTAGGAGCGACAGAGATTTCTGTCTGCTCTTCGCTACCACTTACTTCCTCCTTTTCCGAGCGGGCTATGAAGTCAGGTTCGCCACGAGGAGGGGTGTATAGATCTGCGTTGAACAACGACATGATGTTCACTAGAGGTTTCACAGCAGTGGGAAGGATTGAAGCCCAGATATCATGCTCCTGGGCTTTTGAAGCTGGGTTGTTGGAAATTATCACGGCGAAACTGGAAAACAAGCATCCAATGTCGGCTGGTTAGTTATTCGAGAAGAGCCGAGGCTACGGCGGGGTAGCTCGATGTAGCATGAATGGAGACGAGTGCGTTGGAGGCCCCACATCGCAATCGTCCAGTGGGGTCCAGACAAGTAGAAACATGTGCTTCTTACCCCACTTACTGGCATTTGGCTCAAATCCACAGCTACTTGTAGTTAAATACAGCGAAAAGATGGTTGGTTGAAGTGCCAAATCCGATCAAAGGGAACCAACTGGCTGCCAGCAGCGTGGAAGGAGACCATTTGAGGGTATGAGATTGAAGCCTCAAATGGGCGACAAAACGTGTTTGAGCTGGCGTCCGCACTATGTTCCGACGTCGTGAAACCAGCACAACTTGGCTGTCAGTGGCAGAAGTGTGGTCAGATTGCGCCAGAAGTGCTAGACGAGTACCACGAACATTCTATAGCGTAGCAGCGCAGAATCCTGACGCGGACGTCTGGGCAATCGATCACATGAATGATCCCAAGACTAGTACGTCGCAACAAGTGTACTGATTATAAATCGCCGATCAAGGGGAGGCGTATAGTCATATGCATCCAAAAGCGGAAAGTTTTGAATTGCCTTATGTAAACTACCTTTAAAGGCTATGCATTCTGAGATCATGATCAACTGCAAGTAATCGATGACGCGGTGACACGTATCCCTCGCTACATCACCCCTGGCCTGTCTGGCGCATCTAATCTAATCAATAAATCATATCATAATAGTATTTAAATGTTACTGTATCTGTAGTTTAATTTTCGCATTTTCATTTTTGGCACTGTGGAATTGTTAGAAAATCGAGGATATCTCACACTACTATTGTATGTAACTATATCCATATGCACCATTGGGTGAGCTGTGTGATGAACTACATCAAGTTTCTCCACCACACCCTGACATAGTCATAGTGACGAATAAAGTGTGGCTACTGTACAGAGTCCTTGATAATGGAGGATAGTCCCCGATGCTTCTTCTTATCAATAAATGCTGGGCAGCCCTCACCCCCTAGATCTTCCCGTTGCTGTGAAACCGAAACCTCTATTAAACCTCATGTCATTGTTCCAGACAGCGCTTATATATACCCCCTGAGGGTGAATCTGACTTTTGTAGCCCACCCACAAAAGGAGCAGGTAGGTGGCAGCGAAGATCAGGCAGAAATCAATCTCTGTCGCTCCTAACCTCACAGCAGAACAGGAGACCAAACTCTGACGTGTTTCCAGCTGTGTCATTTATCCCTCAAGTTTTGCGTTGCGAGGGCATCGAGGCTAGATCCAGGTTTCTTTCGTGCCAATATGGCCTGCATGTCAGATACGAAATGACACCAGACAACTCCTGTCCGTGTTGAGTTTTTGTTACGTCTCTCCAAACAAAGGAGGGTGGCGCACTGGCAGCACTTTCACTCTCGGCAGCAGGCTGTAGTGACGTGGTTTAGGGGGTTTTCAGGGTAGAAAAGAACTTACTGATATTTTACATGAAGACAAAAAGTACATACCCCGAGTCACTGAATACTGTGGATAGCGGTTTCGGTGACTAGTACAATGAATAATCACTGTATTTATTTACTACCCACAGGGTTTGATAACCGAAAAGTTTACATGCAACGCACTGTAAACGTGACCATGATAGCTCACGGCGGTCATCGTCAGCGTTGCCAAAGCCCTGGAAGCAACAGAGCACAATCCCACTATCAAAACGCCCGCTAAACTCTCACTCATATATACATATCATATATCTTCTGCAGGACAACAGTAACACTCTCAAATGGTGTACCTGAAACTCAGCGCTCGATCGCCCATTGGCTTGGCCCCCTCCTCGGGATCAGGACTCAGCCCCTGCTGTTGCTTGAGAAGTTCCTCACGATCTCTCTGAGCGTTGATAAGTTTGTAAGCAAGGACCGTGATCGGCACCGTCACGAGCCCCATGCCTAGAAACATGATCTCCAGGCCATCTAAAGGTTATCAAGCTCAAGACGTGGAAAGAAAAGGAAAAGGTCGTATTCAAGGCTTACTTCCAAGGAGATACCGTGGCTGGTCCTGAGTCCGGAAGATCATGGTTGCAATCGCTCCACCCACATTACCCATAGTAACTTGCAGAGCCACGCCGGTACCGCGCTTGTACTCTCCTCCGAGGTTGTTGACAAGCCTGTGACCATCGGCGGTGTCGTTTAATGAGCTTACTTCTCAATCGCATATGCTTATATGCGTCAAAAGACGGAATGCGACTAACCAGGTGATAGCCCCAGAAGCTCCGGAGCTCCCCATAAGGCACAAGTACAACCCGAAATACTTGACGTGTGATGGGGCATCTGAGATATTGATGCTATATCCAACCAGAGCCAGCAACTGTGCAACGAATATGAAAGGCCAGCGGAGCTTGAGCTTGTCCGAATAGTATGCAAACGCCAAAATGGCGATAGCTTATTGGGACGTTAGGTTTCATTCAAGTTGTACGACCTCAGTTTTCCACTCACTTGCGACCACATAAGGAGGAATAGTCAACAGCTGGCTAACAGATGTACTATATCCGAAACTGCTTTGAGGTCAGTGGAGAGCGGTACAGTAGATGACCGGAGACATTACTCGTTGATGAGGGTCCTGTCAAGCAGTTCGTTAGACGATGTTGGCCATGATGTTCCACAATGCTTACGGTAAGAAGTACGTGATCCCGTATACTGAGATTCAATGAACACCGGCCTTTCGACGCTTTCGAGGTACTTACCAGGCGCCATGATAGAAACCAGAACGATAGATAAGGCCCACACCTACGTAGGAGTGCTGGGTTCATCATTT
This sequence comes from Gyrodon lividus, assembly GCA_014904945.1. Lineage (NCBI taxonomy): Eukaryota > Fungi > Basidiomycota > Agaricomycetes > Boletales > Gyrodontaceae > Gyrodon > Gyrodon lividus. The sequence goes on from MU127449.1 coordinate 39,893, forward strand.
CTCGGCACAGAACAGACTGCATCATACCTGCCAGTCAGTGAAGGCGGCCCAAACCTGTTGGGCAGCATGACGGTCTTCATCCTGTGTGGCACCATACACTGTACACACAGGTAGGTATTGATGAAGTTAACGGTAATGTGACATTGAGGCGCTACCTCGTTGTTGGTCGACGAATGATCGCTCCTCAGCCGTTAGGAACTTTGCAGTGGACGGGTAATCGACCATGACTTGAGTGCATGAGAGTAAGTCACGGGGTGCAAATCCAAACCCAAAGCGACGCTCACCGAGAACTGCGATTAATCCAGCCAGTATGGTGGCAACACCTGCGATAATCTATACAGAAACTTCAGCACTCCAAAGATAAATCACATGAAGAACCTACGAAGATCCAAGACCACGCTTCGAGACCCCCATAACCATTCATAGAGTTAATAAGAGATGTCAGGAATCCCGACAACGCGCCTGAGTGTGCAGGTCAGCATCCCAGCAACAGGGACGGGTGTCACAATGTTACCAGCCAAAGTCGCCGCCCCGGAGAACAAAGCAACGCGGTACTGGTACTTGTACTTGGGATACCACAATGTGAGACTGTGATATCGGGTTAACGATTTGAAACACAACCGAAATGCACTTACTAGTACGCTACGCCGGGATACAGGCCAGCTTCTGCAACACCAAGACATACACGCAGACCTACTAGTTGCGGGTAGCTGTATGGTGATTAGTGCGAGTCAAATCGATGAAGTGGTACTCACGTCCTCACGAAACCCATGAGCATCCTTCAAACAGATTAGGTGACGAGTCCTTCGGAATTACGATGAGTGAAGGAGTCTTACATCACAAGGCCCCATACGACCTAACATTGGAGTGAGCCTTGCACTCGAGTCAGACCAAGGGCCCACTCACCATGATCCCCGACAACCATCTTGTATCTGGGTTAGATGATCAAAATAATGTGTGACATGCACTTGCCTGGACGGTCGTATAGCTTGTATGATGAGACTTTATGGAATATGTATGTGTATGAGACGAACAGGACGGAAGAGAGAACACACACTTTGATGGGAGTTCACAAAGGCAATATGGCTACGACACGCTCGTGGATGAATTGAAATTTGTGGATGAAATGACTTACTATGAAGTACATCATCTGTAAACACATCCATCAGCGATCCATGTGACAGCGTCAGATGACGGACTGACTAAGGCAATGTTATACTTGCTTCCAGTGAGATTCAGCTGAGTCATTAATCCCTCGAGTTTTGCGTTGCCTATGAGCGCATTGAGTAAAGGTTTAGGGCACACCCAGGTTTCTTCGTACCAATATTGCCTGCATGTCAAATACGAATGAGTCTGAAAGTCTGGGCAATATTACAGGACACCCACCCCGGTCCAGAAAGGAAAAGAAGTACATCGCGGTTAAAATAGGGATGAGCCGCAGGTCAATTTTGCGCCAGAGTTTGGTCTCTTGTTCTGCTGTGAGGGTAGGAGCGACAGAGACTTCTGCCTGCTCCTCGCTGCCACCTACCTGCTCCTTTTTCGGGTTGGCTACGAAGTCAGATTCGCCATCAGGAGGATTATACAGCTCTGCCTTAAATAACGACATGATGCTCAATAGAGGTTTCACAGAAACGGGAGGGATTGAAGGACCAAGATCGTGCTCCTGGGCTTTTGAGTCCGATCACGGCGAAACAGAAAAACAAGCATCCAATGGCAGCTGGCCAGTCATTCGATAAGGGCCACGGCAGGGAAGCTTGATGCAGCATAAACGGAGATAGGTGCGTCCACATGACATTCATCCAGTGGGATTCAGACAAGGAAAACCTGGTGCTTCTGGCAGTTGGTTTGAATCCATGGTTACCCGTAATTAGATACATCAAGAAGATGGGTCAAGTGCCAAATCCGATAAAAGGGAACCAACTCACTGCCAGAAACGCGGAAGAGGCCTATTTGAGGGTAATGGATTGAAGCCTAAGGTGACAGAGTCTCTTCGAGCTGGTGCCCGCCGCCTGGGCGTGTCCGAACGTTTACTGTGATCAGTGCAACGATACTGCCTATGTGCCAGGAAGACTAGCATATTCCAAGGTGAAGCCAGCACAACTTGGCTGTCGATGGTGGTAATATCATTATGATGGTATGGTCAGATTACACCAGAAGTGCTAGGTACGCCACGAAGATTCTATAGCACAACTTAGTAGCAGCGCACATCACGAGGTCCGGGCGGTCGCTCACATGAATGATTCCAAGACATCAACTACGTCCGGAGGTCGCAATGTGACACACCATAGCTGACGCTCACTTCCGTGTCGCAGGCGGCTTCAAGATTTTAGTACGAACTTCGGCGGGATAGGCCGGGGTCATTTGCCAAAGAGGAAATCCTGACTTGAAAAGAACGGATAAATCGGAATATCTCTTGACCCAGTAAAAGGCCATGCATTATGACCTTTTCAACTGTAATCTTGAATGACGCCACGGCCCCGTGCTGACTCGTAGCATCCCTACAATATGGCCGTGCTCAAAAGAAGAAGAAGCATGGGGTCACTGGTCTCCCCTTGGTCATAAAATCAACCTCCATCAAGACAGTGGCAAGTATCAAGATTGGGTCGGCAACACCAGCAAAGTCCAGCTTGTTGTTGCAACTTTCCGTACTACAGTAGTCAAGCGTTCTCAGCAAGTTACAATCCTTCCAGTTTGCACTGGGCCAACAGTTATTTGTATATTCACGACATTACCCCGCAAGAGTGATCGATATGAAAGGCCAGCGGTGCTTGAACTTGTCCGAGTAGTGTGAACTTGTCCGAGTAGTGTATGCGGATGTCAGAAGGTCGACAACTTGTTTTGCGGTAAGGGCAGGAGCAACAGCGCTGTCCGCCTGCTCTTCGCTACCGCACATTTTCCCCCTTTTCTAAATGGGCTCTGGAGCCAAGAGAGGGACATCTAACGCTGCCTTGATTCTCGATGACATGGCGTTCGTCAGAGGCTTCACAGACACGGAAAACTAAGACTATAACCCTGGGCTTTTGAGTCTGAATTGTTTGGAACCCATCACGGTCGAACCGAAGCATAGGCTTTTGTACGCGCGGATGAATGCGTTGGAACCTTCAAGTGGAGACCCCACATCAATCGACAAGTGTAATTTAAACAAGTGGTACTGGCACTACGTGGGGAAAGAAAGAAGAAACTCCCAAGGTTCAGCGGATATGATGGTACGGTACCTATAATTCATGAAGAATCCTGATGGCAGAGACAGGAGCAGTAATGATCCTATCAGAAAGACACTGCGGACCACTCTAACACGCACATACATACAGTATCTTGCACAGATGAAGTGAGGAAGGTGTGATGACCACGGCTCGCAAATTAAAATCACGCAGTCCTCGCATAAGTCTGACTATCTGATAGTAAGCACCTTCACAGTAAATTGAATGAATACCAATTTTTCGATGAACCCCCCAAGTCCAACATCATTTGTCTCCCAGATTTTTATTTTCGGAGAAGCTAAACAACTTGTCCGTTTGAATTTAGATCAAGTGTTTGTGTAGTGACCGCGATGCTGCGTGGTTCGTTCTACTAGACAAGAAAGCCAAGTTTCAATCCACATACGCTTTTGGGGGGGATTTCCGTGTAACCCTGTGGCCAGTAGCTACGGCGATCAGATCAGAGGAAGTAAAATGAATGTACATGCACAATAAAGGTACTGAAGGAAATCTCTGGGCTTCAGACCCATTTTCTGCTAGCTTTGTAATCAGATCGTCTTCCGTCCAATGAGATTTTTGGAGAATGTTCATACCGATTATCGCCTTCGAAGGCACTGAGAATTATCGCGGCATGCGCTTCGCGTTCGAAATACTAAAAGCGATGTTTAGATGGCATTACTTCCCCTAGATTTGTCAAATCTTCTGGATCTGAGGGTTTTAAAATTTACCGCAACTGATGACCATGTTGCTGAGCCTTATTTTTCTTCCCCTGCGCTTGTTTGATATGGCTTCAAGTTTACGGACTGACCTGACATTCATTCTACTCCGAAAGGAGGTCGTTGTATCTTGTCATTGTGTGAATTCGCACAATGTCAGTCCTCGATTGACAAAAATGAGGCTGACCGTAAGAGTTCCGCGACCTGTGAATGCTAGGGGGAAGTCTCCCGAGAGCCTCGAGGTGGACAGAGAACTTCACTACAATTGGAAAGTTGAATGCCGCGCACCTTGTTCTCGAAAGGAGAGCCACGCCGAGCATGGATCGCGTCTTAGTCCAGATAGAGCGCACTGACATACTTTGAGTTCGTTTGTCAGTCACAACCCCGCAAATATGCCTACTCTTTTATCATTCGAACATTACAACACTCAGGCTAGTAGTAGTGGCTACACCGCTTACACTAATACTATGCCTATACCGTGTTTGTACATGTTTTGTTATTGCCACGTCTAATACTTGAACAGGGCGTGTCAAATCTCACAAGCTCTCAACGTTGTTTCTACTTTTCTACTCTCAGCCGCTCCTTGGCTTCTCCTTACAATGAGCGGGTGTAAGTACAACTTCCTTGTATTCGACATTCTACTCGCTCCTGAAGGTGCTAACATTCTTCGTGAACAGTCCGGTTTTTGAATCTTGTCCGACCATTCCTTCCACTTTTGCCTGAAGTCTCTTCTCCAGACCGAAAGGTGTGTGACGACCACTATTCCGTGTGCTTTTTAATTGATACCTCCCCAGGTGCCGTTCAACCAAAAGCTACTATGGACTGCGGTCACCCTCCTTATTTTCTTGGTCTGCTCACAAGTTCCACTCTATGGAATCATGTCCTCCGACTCGGCTGATCCTCTGTACTGGATGCGTGTCATCCTTGCTTCGAACCGTGGTACACTGATGGAACTCGGTATCAGTCCAATCATTACGAGTGGAATGATTATGCAACTCTTGGCCGGCGCAAACCTGATCGAAGTTGACTTCAGCTTGAAGGAAGACCGTGCTCTTTTCGGTGGTGCTCAGAAACGTGAGTACTACCATTTTGACGATGTTTTATCCTTAGACTCAGTGTCGTTTCGATAAACTCACGTCTATCTTTTTTTGTGTTTCTGCTACACGTTTTGCTTCCGACCAATTCCCAGTGTTCGCTCTCATTATCTCGCTTGGCCAAGCGACGGTCTATGTCCTCACGGGTCTCTACGGTCAACCCAGCGAATTGGGTGCCGGTATTTGCCTCTTGCTTATCGTTCAGCTCATCGCCGCTGCTCTCATTGTCATCCTGCTTGACGAACTGCTCCAAAAAGGTTACGGTCTCGGCTCTGGCATTTCCCTATTCATCGCGACCAACATCTGTGAGACTATCATTTGGAAGGCCTTTTCGCCTACCACTGTCAACACTGGTCGTGGCCCAGAATTTGAAGGTGCCGTTGTCGCCCTCTTCCACCTTCTCTTCACTTGGAACGACAAGGGACGAGCACTCCGCGAGGCTTTCTGGCGAGACCGTCTTCCGAACGTCATGAACCTGATCGCAACCGGCGTCGTTTTCGCCGCTGTCATTTACTTGCAGGGCTTCCGCATTGAAATTCCCGTCAAGAGCAACCGCTTCCGTGGACAGCGCGGCTCGTACCCCATCAAGCTCTTCTACACGTCGAACATGCCCATCATGCTTCAGTCTGCTCTTACCTCCAACGTGTTTATCATCTCTCAGATGCTTGCTTCGCGTTTCCCTTCGAACTTCTTGGTCAAGCTTATTGGTGTTTGGGAGGTGAGTTGAAAGGCTTCCATGGTTAGTGTTAATAGGTTCGAAATCACGTGACCGTTTAGCCTGCCGAGGATTCGCCCCAGCTCCGCGCTGTTTCTGGCATCGCTTACTACATGTCCCCCCCGCACACCATCAAGGAGGCCCTCCTCGACCCCATTCACATGGCCCTCTACGTTGCCTTCGTCGTTTCTGCCTGTGCTCTCTTCTCCAAGACCTGGATTGAAGTCTCAGGAAGTGGTCCTCGGGAGGTTGCCAAGCAACTCAAGGACCAACAGATGGTCAGTCTATGACATCAAGTTCATGGTTCCTTGAATATTAAGCAGCAGGGACATTACAGGTTATGGCTGGCCACCGTGAAGGTTCGATGTACAAGGAGCTCAAGCGCGTCATTCCCACCGCTGCTGCCTTTGGAGGCGCCATCCTCGGCCTTTTGTCTGTGGCTGCTGACCTGATGGGCGCGATTGGTAGTGGAACCGGTATTCTTATGGCGGTGACAATTATCTACAGTTGTACGTTCTTTTTTTCAATTTCCTGCAATCCTTTTTTGAGAGCGAGTACTGATGATGAATGCTTTTTGTAGACTGGGAAATTGGGATGCGGGAATCTGGAGGGCCTGAGATGGCCGCACTCGGTGACTTGCTGTAAAAATGGAACCTCATTTTATTTTTTTCCTCCCTTCTCAACTTACTGGCTCCATTAAAGCCAGACGAGATAGATGAGTGGCGGGGGAAAACAAAACAAAAGGGACTGGCGGTGATGCCTGACTCTAGTAATGACGACGTCCGTGCACGAGACTCTTGGAGTGAATGGTGGAGGGCTTTTGGATACGATATGGATTACGTGAGGGAATGCTTGGGGCGCTTTCCTAGATAATTAAGATAATGTGATGAGAGTCTGCCGTTACTATTGTCTTTTTCAGGCAAGTCGACCACGTGACTTTTACGCGCACACATATTTCCTTTTTTATTTCTCTCTATTACACAAAAGAAACATATCACCTTGGCTCGACCATATCCTCAACAGGCTCACCGAAAATCAGTGAAAACTAGATGGCTAGAGTCGTATAAAGTCTCAAGGAATCAATTCCGCAAAAATGACTGAGTACTGAGTGACCCAAAAAAAAAAAAAAAGAAAAAAAAGAATCCTCGAAATTAATGGTGATGACCATGAGATCCCGAGTGCTGAAATGAAATGGCCGATCTTGTAAAAAATAAAAAATAAAAACCCTGTTCTTTCTTTGCCAATCAATCGACACGGAATGAGTTCTCGTTCTCTGCATTCATCGGAGTAGAACGGTACTGTTTGCATCAAGTTCCAGTGATCATGATCATGAGGCGTTGATCAGACGGAGTCGAGGGGGGGGGAGATGACAGTAAGCCACTCGTCGGCTTTTGCGCTCTTTCGTTACTCTGATGCTGCTCCTTGCCTCGTCCGTCCAAAGTCTGCAAACTCTCGATGGTTGGTGGCCCGCACTTGGCGCTTGCACGCAGGCTCTAGAACTCACATAAAAGACACAGCAAAAGAGAGAAAAGATGGACTGACGAGCACGTGTTGATATCGTCAACGTCAAGAGAGAGCCCGACAACTAACGAATTGGCAACCGTCGAAGCAGATATGATACAGACGTTGTACCCAGCCATCGATGTTCTGAATGGTACTGTACAAGAAAGAAAAAGCCCCGCATCAGCGTTAGGCCAAAAAATCAGATCTCGTATCCCCCAAGAGCCCCTGCCTCCCGTCTGGGGCTGCGCGACCATGCGCGCCGTGACGAACCTCCAAAAGCGACCACCTCAGCATAGATGACACCTACAAGGCCGAGGTAGGGACATGCAAGCGGTACCATGGGCCTCGTCTTGCAGGGGTACACCCGTAATGAAATCGTATTCAGCAGTGCTGAACCCGAGTTTGTGCTCAGCAGCAAGATCGAGCACTATCTGCAGCCCGTCGAGAGCTTCTTTGTCCGTGAGAGGCCATCCACAGCTGTCTTCCAGGATCCATCGGTCGGTAGGGACGAGTGGACGGTGTGTTGGGCTGTCGCGGTCGCAGGGACGGTAATGCGCTGTTGGGGAGTGTCGAGCGATGACTGAGGTGGAAATGGACGCGGGGCTTACGGTCATATCCGCGAGCTGCGACACGGTCCCAGTCGATATTTTGAAAGTAAGAGTGTTGCTTCACTTCGGACCACTCGGGTCTTGCGTCAGGATCTACAGCTACTAGCTGCAACAGAAGTGTCAGTTATGCAGGCCGCGACGAGAGGCGCGAAGCATACCTTGGTGATCAAGTCCCATGCTTCCATATCGAAAACATGCTTCTCTAAAGCGGGATGTACAGGTGACGGTTTGTTAGGCCGAAAGTCTTCTGGGAATCCCACTCTCGGGATGTGGCTGAACCAGGCCTACAAGGTGTGGTCAGAAACCCACAACACGTTCTCAGGGCTACGACGGTGCGCTTACATCTCCATCACAGAAAAGGTCAAGAAGCAACAGGCCAAATGTATACATGTCCACCTTATAGTTGTGTTTCCCGTCATCGAACTGTTCTGGGGCCAAGTAGCCGAAAGTCGATTCTCCAGTCAATCCACCCTCTTTGAAATGCTCCAGAGTGCGTTCGTTGCCGTGGTACATGTATGAATTGCCAAAATCGCAGACCGCTATGTGACCATTTGGAGTAATCAAGACGTTGTCGGTCTTTAGATCGTGGTGGACGATAAAACGGGCATGCAGGAACTCGAGAGCTAGAACCTGGATTGATTTGGTCCCCGTTGCTTCAATATAGCGTGAGTAGCGCAAAGTTGACATACCAATTCGGCAGCGATTAGTCGTATTTGAGGTCTGTTCAATCTATATGCTTTGTTTCGAGCTCTTTGTCGGAGGTTCTCTGGGTAGTATCTCTATGAACCAATTGCGCATGAGCAAAATCCTGAGTAAAATCAGAGGGAAAAACGCACCATAGCCAAATAAAAGTTGTTGCCCGAGCGGAAGGAGTGCAAAAGGGGAGCGACGAACGGAGACGCGTCATCACCTGTCAGACACTCGAAGATGTTGATTTCCTCCTCGTACACTTGTCTTAGGTTCTCCACGTCTTCAAGCAGCTTGATTGGCACCCGCTTATTCCTGGCTATAGTCCTGAGCGTGTTTCCCGTGAGGCTCCTGGCCAAGACGAGTTTCATGCTGTAGACTTTTATAGCAACGTTCATCGGTCCTGTGCCGTCGCCTTGATTGAGTTCGCCGAGCCAGACTGTACCGTTACCACCCTTTCCAAGTGTCCTTGTCGCGTGATAGGTGTACCGAGGATCAGGTTGGATCGTAACAGTTTCATGAACGACTTCGGGTTCACGACCGGACAACTCCAAGGGGCTCGGGGGCAGAGGAGGGAAAGGGACTCTAGCATTGGGGGTCGGAGCGAGATCGGGCTTCGGTAGACACTTGGCAGGTCTAACGTTTGGAATGGTTGGAACCAGTATGGAATTATCATTGAGCGGGGCATTGGAAGTCTCTTCCCCCGACGGGAATCCGAGGCCGGGAGGATGCTGAGGAGCTTTCACGTGCACATTCACAGATCTGTCGGGAGAAATATCGAGTTTATAGAATCGGTTAGGATTGTGGACGGCGTAGTAGGGACGACCGGGAGCATCAGGGGTGCCAAGTAGGGTGGACGTAACTTGAGTGGTAGGAGTCCAGACCAGAGAGGGCATTGCGTGGGTGGGACGCACGCGCGTCCGCGGGGTTGGGTCGCCGTTTGGAACATTGTGTTGATGAGGGGAGGTCCTGATTTCGGGACAATCCGGTTCGGGCAAGGGGGAGAAACCGATTGGAGAGCGCTGACACTGTTGGCTGTTGATGGTTGCTGCCTGTGAGATCACTCGAACTTTGGAAGGGTCATCTCGCATGGTAGATGTAATGGTAGCCGACGCGTGCAAAAGCTGGTTCGTGATGTTGTTTTCGACTGAATTTGGCCCAAAGAGTATCGACGAGAGGTGGCCTTGGATGGGGAGGCTGCGTACAGCAACGTTGGGTGATGAGCCAAATGCGAGCGCTGTGGCAGCACCCGCAAAAGGAGGGACAGTGGATTGCACGCGAGATATCAAAGCAGATGGCGTTATTAACGTAACAGAGAGTATAGAAGGCCTCCAGAGGATAACTTGCCAAGCGGAGGGATTGCAATCGGATTTGAGGGGTGTTATCGATATTTCTTCAGGGGCAGCAGATGCCGCAAGTAACGAGTCGATGTTTACTGCAGGAATGACATGTCCTTCTTCTGAAGAGGTGGCGGCGGCGATTTGACGAGAAAGTTGATCGACTTTCTTTGACTTGTATTTGCCTTTGAAAAGGCGGGCAAAAAAGTTATTGAGAGGGCCCATCAGTAGGGCAGGAGGGGTAGACTTGTTCGGTGGTCTTGACTGGTGGTAGAGAGGTAGCTCCTGAGGATTGTGGAACTCCTTAAATAACAACAAAAGCGTCTGTGGACCCACGACCTGCCAAAGCGACGTAGGCCCAGCGACGGTCAAAGCGGGGACGCTTTGACATGGTCATGGTCGGCATGGTCGAGCTTTGGAATGAATCATAAGCTTTATCCATGTCCTTTATCATCTTTGAACAGGTCCAACATGATCAACATCAAGCCTTGGAGCAGGGAGTTCAGGTTTGGAGACAAGTTCATGAAACACAATGCCAGTGACTTACGTAACCGCAGGACCAACTGCCAGATGACCCTCATGCCATCCTTCTAGTTCCAGGCTACCCTTCAGATCTCCAGAGACGGTACAGGCCTCTTAGTTCCATCCAGAAGCTTGAATAGTGCAGGGTTCCAGGTGGTCGACGCTATCCTTCCAAGTCTCTACAACAAGTCATCAAACCCGTCATTTCCTGTGCAAGAGCCGCCCTCGGATTCATCCGCCGCCGCTTGCAAAGACCACCAACTAATCAGATACGGCGAAAAGCTGGCATCGACCGTAGTGTACGGTAACGGCACGGCAGACATGTTCCCTCACGGCGGACTAGACGATCATACCACCACTGCGATAGCCAGCAACAGCATTGCTGTGTGTATATATGCCCAAAGAACGCATGAGACGCCTTAGCTTGCAGGCTCCCTAGCAGATGTAGCAGCTTGTTTGGGCTTTATCTCCTCCTGGCGTATGGTATCGTTGAAACGATTGGCCCTCGACTCGAGCCGCCCTTTCTCGGAACTCGGCGACATGTTTTGGCGCTTGAGACCATCGACTTCTGCATGCAGAGCGAGCACCGCTCGACCCGAGATAACATCATCAAGTTCCTCGGTATCTGGGCGCTCATTCTTGGCGACTAATATGTGGCCTGAACAGTTTGCGAGAAGTTGGACTTGCCCCCGAAACTCAGGGGACGCAAGCAAATTTTCGTCGGCAGGTAAGATACGGCTCAGCATTGCCAGACGTGGCAGATGTCTTGATTGCTTGCATGTCTCTGAGGATTCAGAATGTGCACCGATTGCGATCGACATGAAAATATCGAAGTAAAACGTGGTGCTTTGATCGCGCAAGGCCACAGTTGGTGGTTACAAGTCCAAGAGACTTTTCGAAAATAGATAGACGTTGGATGACCTCGACTTCTAGGTGAAGATTACTGGGCCATTCGGCACAGATGGATATGATTTCTTTTGCAGAAGCAAATAGGTCAGTTCGACTCGGGTCCCCCTTAGAAGTTGGCACCAGTACAACAATTTGACCCACTCACGTCAACGACCTTGGTGTTAATCTCGTCCGAGACATCTGATATGTTTCCTTTATCCTGTTCAATCCGGAGTACGATCCTGGCGAAGTTGAAGGCCGCAAGGCCATACATAGATATGATGTGAGCTTGAACACTGAATCGACTCGTGCCAGCGAACGAGACGATGCGATCACGTCCTGCCAGAACATCCGTAGACAACAAACTTATGTTGCGCTTCTGAGCACCTTTCGACGCTGTTGATGGTTTTGACATGGACACGGTACAGATGCTCTAGGTACAATACTGTACAACCAATGTGTGCCCTGACGACCTACACGACTAGACAAGTCTACCACTGGCATGGTTCACGCACGGCCTGTTGCAAGAAGGGTATCCATCGCGACGTTTTGAGGAAATGTTCGCCGGCGCTTGAAGCCCAGCTTAGCTGTTACATAGGAGAGAAACGAGTATCTCGAGCAATCTGAACTTGCCATTTGCGGCACGTCTAGACAATGATATGGTCCTGCTCGGATAACCTCTATGCCGGACCCCACCTTTCATCGCCCAAAAACTTCATGCTTTGACTTCTACAACTTGCCGGAAGTAAGTCGAAAGATCACCCTCAATTGGCCCATGCGGCGGAGTGACTGTCTGAGTAGTTGTACATGGTCCTTAGTCCGAATTCCTTCCCTAATTCCAACTCAAATAACCTATAATCTTTTCGTGTCCTGTGGATCAGCTTCCATTACATTCATCCACCATCTCTTGGACAGATCACCAACTAATTCGCTACGTCGAAAAGTTGGCATCTTTCATAGTGTGCGGAAACGGCGCGATTGATTTCGTCCTTCACGGCGGACTGGACGATCAGACCACCACAAACATAGCAAAAGTGACTGTTGCATCCTGGGGAGATGCACTGGTGAATACAGCAAGTGTGAGTATCGTACAAGGTGAGGAAGAGAAAAAGGGGCTCACCGTCATGTGGTTGCAGCCAAGGTCTTTCTGAATTGGGGTCTTGCAATCTGGGAGAATAGGACTCGTGAGTTCGGGAGTCTACACGCGGAGATGAAGGAGGCACATGCTTGGACAATATTTCCAGCCTTTTTCCTTCATGAGGTGGTCGAGCTCAGTGGTTCCATCGCATGAGTGCTTTGGGCCTCCTATGACGATCGTCTGCTGGCACGCCTTGCACCATATATGGTCACAGTCCTGCTCAGGGCACATGACGATAGGCATTTCCTCGTGATCTTGACGATCGACGAAGGCAGAGCCGTTGCACCTGATAGAGAGTCAGTGCTATTGTTCACATCAGAATGAAGGCAGGTTCTCACTTGCGACACTGGATGAATACGGAGAATTGTGCCAGCTCCATCTCGATCCAGACTTGATACTGCTCTTCTGTGATGCCAATTTGTTCGACGAGGGACCTTGAAATCACTACAAGCCATTGGAACTTCGATCTACCGGGAAGAAGGTGATGCTTACCAGCAGGATTGGGATTCTTATCGATGGCTGTACAGAGTGGACACATGATCGGGAATCGATGCTCTTGGATCTTCGAGCACACAAAATCCCTCAGGCAACTCCTACACATGGTATGCGAGCAGTTGTCTACAGTGGCGGCGTCGTCCTCCGGAAAGTCGTCGAAACAGACGCCGCACCGGAACGTGACTTGTATGTGCCCAGTGAGCTCTGCATGCTGCCGGCGAAGTTGACGATCTTCCGCATCATATATATTCTGGAACCTGCGGGTGATGGCTTGAGCTTCGGCGGCTTTTTCGAGTTCCTGGATCTGCATTCTTTGAGCTAGTTCGTAATCTGGGTCATGCGAGGGTAGCTCTGTGGCAGGAATAGTAGGCGAACTATTAGCGGAGGTACCGCCTGACCTCCAAATGCGATTGACGGTGGTGCTAAGGAGTCCAGAAGGACCAACAACTGCATTGCCGTGTACACCAGAAGAGCGTGTGCGACGCATTAGCGAAAGCCTCCTGGGCAAATACAGCAGTTCGTTTGGCTTTTATCTGCTCTCGAGTAATCAAACGGAAATCAGTGCTTGATTATGAGGGGGCGGGAGGGGACAAAGTAAAGTCTGTTTGTGGTCCACAGGTGGGGCTGAGAGCATGCAAGGCAGTGATAACGAAACAACGGTTTTGACGCTGACGACTTTGCTCAGCAAAGCCTTGACGCTGATGTCACGAGCTCGATCACTTGCAGGCTGACAGGGACATTGTTAGTACTGTCGGGTGTATGGGCCAAAAGACACATAGCAGAACATTGTAAAAAGACGATGAAATCTTCTTTTCGTTTGTGACAACGGACCCTGATATGTCTCACTGCTATTGTTTGTTACATGTCCAGGCGTGTCGGACAGTCTGATCATCTTGGTTCACATGTCACGGGCATAGTACTTGTCGGTGAGTGTCTCTTTACCAGGGGCGTGTATTCTCGCAGTATAATAAGTCGAGGTAAGGTACCAAGCAAAGAAGACGATGAGCATGTATGGATTGACCAAGAAGACAACCAGCCAGTCATGAGTAAGTGTTGTTAATTATTAAGCCAGGTCACTGCATGAGCAGTCCCGTTCTATCTGTCATACCAGTACACCTTGCCACACTCGCGATCTGCGACACCTGTCAAGGTTGCAACTCGTAGACTTTCCTTGTGTGACAGCGGCTGCCACGGTTCACTAAACCCCACACTCTGACATGTAGAGACAATCCATGATTGGCTGGCCCACACCGTTCGCCATTCCCAGATCGGGTCCACCTGCCATCTCTGGTGCGTAGCCTTACTCAATGAAGGTGCGCACTTAAATGTCAAACAACCTGGACGTCAATCAGTTGGATCCGACTTCCTGAAGCAACCTTCTCTCCCTCTTGCAAGAATTCCATGTCGCCCTCACTCGAGAAAGAACGTGGCAGCGGGTCTGTTCAGAAGCAAGCTTCGGACACCCAGCTCGAGAATGCTGGTCCCATGAACGATGTCGCGGACGCGCCACCCATACTGACTCCAGAACAGGAGAAGCGACTTTGGCGAAAGGTTGACCTACGACTTATGCCAATCTTGAGTTTGATGTATCTTCTCTCCTTCATGGACCGAGGTATGTTAACATGTCGGCCTTCATCTGGAAAATATTGTAATCTGTCATCAGGCAACATTGGTATGCTCTGATTAAACAAACTTTAGCTCCGTTCTCAAGTTCGCGAAGGAAATGCTAAGCTCGACGGTTTGATAACTCAACTGGATCTTACTGGAAACAAGTACAACATTGCTCTGGTTGGTCTATCCCTCCTCCATTAAAACCTTGTACTGACTTGGTTATAGACCATGTTTTTCATTGTACGTGTTCTGTCGTTGGCCCCAATCGCAACACTGATGCCATTTCTCCCCCAGCCATACTGCCTCTTTGAATGTCCTGCTAAGTAAGCGACCCTTCGCTCATTGAGCGTAACGTTGACGTACGCCATTAGTCTTCTTTTGAAAGTATTTCGGCCGTCAAGGTGAGCTTCGAGTCCTGCATTCCATTTCGCTGATTCACGTGCCCTGCAAGATGGCTCCCAGGTATCATGGTCAGTTGGACTCGCAGACTTCGGGACCCTTGACTGATCACAGACACATGTAGGTGTTATGGGGAGTCGTTATGTATGTCATCTCAGCTGTTGCTTGTGTCTGAGCGCAAGACTCAACCTTCCCCTCCTCCAGGACTTTGATGGGTTTGGTTAAAACGTATGTCTTGTGTTGTTTTTGGGCCGTCTCGGCATTCATGTGTGTACCTTAGATACCCTGAGCTGGTCGGTGTACGAGTTTGTCTTGGCGTTGCTGAAGCTGGGTTATTCCCTGGTGTTGTATACTAGTGCGTAGCGATCAAGCACGTAGTCGTCTAGCTGACGGTGATACCTACAGTCTTACCCTATGGTACCCAAGGCACATGCTTCAGTATCGTGTCGGTTTGTTTTTTGGAGCAGCAACGATAGCGGGTGAGGAGCTTCTCTTTTCAGCAAATAGAACTCATTCTAACCCATTGTTGAAAGGAGCCTTTTCCGGACTCCTTGCGTTTGGCATAGGATATATGACAGGCGTTGGTCATTTAGAGGGCTGGTCATGGATTTTCGTAAGGTGTTATCTGTGCCTGCGAACCGTAATTTGATACTCGCCTGAACAGATTCTTGAAGGGATCGCGACTGTCGTGGTGGCAATCGTAGCATTTTTTGGCTAGTTCTAAGCTTTTTCTTAATCGGTGAAGCGCTCACTTTGGTGCCCAACAGTGCTTGTCGACTTCCCAGACACTGCCAAGTTTTTGACTTCAGAGGAGCGCGCGTTCCTTATATGGAAGAAAAGTACTTCACTCAATTCTCTGGGATATCATTCACAACCTGACACTTATTTCAGAATTTGACAATTCATCTGTCGGGGAGGAAGAACATTTTGCTGCACGGCACGTCTTGGCTGTCTTCACAGACTGGCAAATCTGGCTGCACTTGCTCGTGTACTACTCGATCATTGCTCCATGTGCGCGACATTTCTCACATCCTGAAGAACAAAGTTAACAACTCTCGCAGTATATGGCATTACTCTGTTTTTACCGTAAGTTGTTTCACAGCGAGTTTGTTCTGTCACTCACGAGTTCTTCGTGGTGGTTTATAGAACGATCATTGAGACGTACGGTGGTTCTCTCTTTGCTCCACGGCAGCCTGCTGAAGTCAACACCCAGCTTTGGCTACAGCACTCCCATTAGTCAACTTCTCACAGTCCCTCCATATATTGTGGCCAGTGAGTCTTTCTCGGACCGAAATTCCTACTAGCTAGGTTACACGTCTATCCAGCGATTACACTTCTCGTTTTCGCGCAATACTCGGACAAGCTCAAGCTCCGGTCACCCTTCATCTACGCCTGCCTCGTGTTCCTCCTCATCGGATATTCCATCAACATATCCAAAGCCCCAGCCGGTGTCAAGTACTTTGGGACATTCTTCGTCGTCACGGGTAGCTATGCAGCGTTTCCTGGTGTTGTCGCCTGGTACGTAACCTCAACCCACCTTCTTCGACGACAATTAGTAAAGCAAGCTCAATTAGGCTCGGTAACAATCTCTCTGGTCAATACAAGCGCGCTGTTGGGATGGCGTTCCACATCGGTATCGGAAACTTTAGTGGAGCTATTGCTGCGAACATCTACAGATCACAGGACTCGCCACGGTTCATCCTTGGACGTATGTCATTCTATTCCCTCTCATGCTCTCCCTACCAATCATAAGGAACTGATTCCATATGGGCGGTTAGATGGTCTGGAGCTGATGTTTGTGGGGATTGGGTTGATTACTGTACCTATCTTGGTATTGTTGTACAAGCGCGTCAACGCATCGAGGGACGAAGCAGAGCGGCTGAGGTTGGCACGAGGAGAGAAGCTCCAGTTGTCTGCCCAGGCTCTGAGAGAACTTGGGGATCGTGCTCCCGATTTCAGGTATACATTGTGATCGCGATAATCAACACGTATGATACGATGATGCATGCAACGATGACACGATGTAGTCTTTCGATCACTCGGAATTCGAGATGTGGTCGCCTGTCCAAGGACAGCGGGTATCAGTCCAGCAAGTTTCATCCAAGCCATTGGCCTGTTGTATCGTTCGTTCATCGTACCCTTCTGTGCCGTATTCGTTCGATGACGTGCACGACTTCATTCGACACGAGCGTAATAATCTCTCCTGCATTCCTGCCCTGTATCGAGACTGACGCGCCGTCCGCGCTGATACTAAGTTGTCGGCCAGCGAGCGAGACGAGGCGTCGCGTCGCGTCGGTTCGGAAGTTCGAGCGGGTAATGGGTGCCAGAAACTAGAAACGGGCCTAGACTCCGAGCCCAACCACCACCCTGGAAATTGCTGGGGAGAAAGAGTATGCACGTTTCCCATAATCATAATTTGCGCATTCGATCTTTATCCGGATCCCACTGTGAACCCCCCCCCCCCACACACACACACACCCTCGCGAGCGCGGTTCAAGTTTCCTATCTCACCGTAGGTAGTTAGCTCAGCCGCCCCATCGAAGTAGCGATCACCGGTCTTTTCCGCCAATGGATTGTATGTAAATTGGGCGGACCTTGGGAAATAGGTGTTGTCGCGTTTCGGTGGGAGGCGCCGAGATTTCGGGCCACGAGACTCTGGCAGAAGAGGAAAGACACGGGCACAACAAACCACGCACCCAGAGTCATCAAGAGTGATTCCGTCGGAAGAAGTCTTCGTTTCCCGAAAGACCCAATTCCAAGAAAAGAGAGGAAACGGGTGAATATAATATGGAGGAAGCAATATCCTTAGCCATGAGAAGCAGCCCGGCGGAAACTTGTCTGTGGAACTTCGGAAGCATCCCAAGATCAACGCAGACCAGCGTATGTAGACACCGCGGAGAGATGCCGCACGGCTTTCTTGTAGAGTGAACAAAAAGGTCGCTGAACATTTATTCTACTTCGCATGGAATTTACTGGAATCCACCTAGAACAACAAATCGACGTGTACTTCAAGGAGTTCAGCGAAAATTAGGCATTCGTTGAACTTGCGGTGAGGCAAGAGATGTACGCGCCGCAGTGGTTCGTAGCGTCATCCGGATTACTCACTGGCGCTCTGTCTCGTAAATGTGCTCCCAGGCCAAACCTAAGGCCTAAATGGTAACTCCCTTGATGAGTTGCGGACATTCACCGAGGCTTCTGATTTTCGGGTTTTATTATTATGCACGCCTGTTTGGCTATGGGCGAGTTTCAAGATCTACAGCGAGCAAGCTACTTACCCCGGGCGGAGATCCCCGTGCGCAGTTTGCGTCTTCCCGGGATCTGAAGCGATGATGTGTACCTGCTTGGAGTGCTCAGGACGTGGTGTATCTAGAAAGGGTTCTGCGCCAGCAAACTGACCGCCACATCACCACTTATAGACGTTCAGACGCCAACAGCTTGGCTGGCATGGAAATATGTTGCAAGTCTACTAATTCAGGTAGACGATGCGTCCAGCTGATCGCGGGACAACATTGGACGCACCTAGGTAGATGCTGGGTTGGGAAAGAAGTGGTAAAAGACATTTGTCGTACCTCCACATTCAACCCTTTACCTTCCAGAACAGTGATCGCCTCGCTGTATGCCGCAGCCACGAGATGAAATCGCAGGCAACATGAGGTCGAGCACTCAACTGGGATTACGATGGGCGATTGTCACTGTTTGTTGTCGGATCCGTTACAGGCTTCACGCATAAATAAGCTACGGACGACTAGCCAACATTACCAGCGACTGAAAATGAAGGTCAAACAATACAACTTGAAAGCGCCACAGTCCACCTTAATGATTAACGTTTAACATCTAGGCTACTAGATGTAGATCTGGGCTCTGCTGGCAGGGACCTTCCAAAGTTTATGAGACTTGACTCTGCGGATAACTTTACAGTTGGTAGTGGATGACTAGTGTAGTGAGGCGGTGAACGCCTTTTCCAGGAGTCCAACATGATTACGAGTGTCTGATTACTAGAGGTACTCACAAGGAGCCAATACCGCAAGAGATATCAACTTGAGTGGCCATCACTGGACCGAAAACAACTAGACAGTGCCATGTAAGGTACTTGCAACGTATGCAAGTGCCACAATAAGTGTTACCGGTAAGGTGATCCAAGGGAATCTATAGGACAACCTTAGTATTGTCGTTGCATCAATTCCCAAGCAAACTCAACAAGGCAACCTAATTTCACGGAACCGTAACATTAATTGCAAGTCGTTCCAGTTTACAGCCAAAACTCCAGCCTTATTATCCTGCTATTGAATGCAGTTTCCATGGCGTGTCGTTCTGGGTCTGTGCAGCGCGGGTGCGTCGTTGAGCGTGTGGGTGCACCGTTTTTCGTGACCACTTAAATATAATATTTCTCACATGTCCATAAGGGGTACATACAATATAATATTTTACAATTCCATTTTGAAATGTATTCTAAGCCGAAATCCTGTCACAGGGTTTGAAGATCATGTTGTATTGGGTGTCACATCACGTGATAAAATCAATGGTGACTGAATCTCGCTGATGGCCTCCATCAGAATTCTTCGTGAGCAATAACCGTGAGTTCAAGCCATGTTGGAGCAGGCAGTTCTGAACGGTAATGCTAATCCCTTCCTTCTTGCCACGTAGCTATGCCATCGTGTGTATCTGGATTGGAGGATTGCGATGCGGCGGAACCTCCGACCCATTCATCTCTGTTGATATTACACCGCGCCACCGCGAAACTTGAATAACCCGGAGGCCGGTATGATGCACTCCAAACAACATAGGCTCAAAAGCCCAGGACTTGTGCTCTTTGCGCTTACCTTCTCGCTTCTGTAAGACCTCTGATGAATGTCATGTCATCGAGATTCAAGACAGCGCCAGATACTTCTCCTCAAGGCGAACTTGACTTCGTAGCCCACCCGGAAAAGGGGGGAATGAATGATAGCGAAGAACAGACGGAGGTCTCTGTCGCTCCTACCCTCACAGCAGAACAAGAGACAAAACTCTGGCGGAAGATCGACCTGCGGCTCATTCCAATTATCAGCTTGATGTACTTGCTTTCCTTCATGGACAGGGGTGTGTATCATGCACTGTCCAGGCTTTCGTGCTCCTCATTTTATATCTGACGAGCAGGCAATATCGGTGCGAACAAACCTGAATCCATCCTCGATGTTTATTTGATGACCCCATAGGCAATGCAAAACTGGACGGATTATTAACACAGCTGCATCTCACCGGAAACAGGTATAACATTGCCTTGGTCAGTCGGACATTTGATACTGAAATATGGAGTACTTATGGATTTGTTTACAGACCGTGTTTTTCATAGTAAGTTGGTTCTGGTTGGTACTTTTTGATTAATTCACGAGCGCGTCGTTCAGCCTTATAGTCTTTTTGAGCTCCCCGCGAAGTAAGTCCTCCCTCTTCCGCTCCTTTCGTCTCATACCCACGCATACTTCGTAAAGTCTTGCTATTCAAGTCATACGACCATCCAGGCAAGTGTATGTCGTACATTATTTTCGCGGTCTAACCCAGATACAAGATGGCTGCCAGCAATCATGGTAAGCGTGTCATCGTTCGTGGTCGAGTGCAGAGCTCACTCCGATGCCAGATCACATGGGGCCTTATCATGTAAGATTTCTTCACTCATCGTAACTCCGAAGCGCTCACCCCCCAATCTGTTTGAAGGATGGTCATGGGTTTCGTCAAGACGTGAGTACAATTTCATCGGATGGACTCGCGCTAATTGCCGTACAGCTACCCGCAACTAGTAGGTCTGCGTGTATGTCTTGGTGCTGCAGAAGCTGGCCTCTTTCCCGGCGTCGCGTACTAGTAAGTTCTATTCTATGTTTTATAGTGTAGTGTTAACCTCACTATCACAGCTTCACAATGTGGTATCCCAATCACATGTACCAATACCGCCTGGCTTTATTCACGGGGGCAGCAACTTTGTCTGGTATAGCTATATATCTTTTTTTGTTTGTTTCCGGGATGCTTACTTGCATATTCAGGCGCGTTCTCTGGACTTCTAGCATTTTCCATTGGTTTTATGAGTGGTGACGGTGGCCTCGAAGGATGGTCCTGGATCTTTGTAGGTTTCTGTTGTGATTTATCCTCAGGATACTGAATATTCCCTACAGATCTTGGAAGGTCTTGCAACAGTACTGGCTGGGTTAATCGCAGCTCTCGGTGAGCGTGACTTTGGGTTTGGATTTGCACCCCGATGACTCACTCTCATGCACTCGAGTCATGGTCGATTACCCGTCCACTGCAAAGTTCCTGACGGCTGAGGAGCGATTGTTTGTCATCCAAAAACGAGGTAGGACCTCAATGTCACATCACCGTTAACTTCACTTATGCCTACCTGTATGTACAGCGCGTGGTGCCGCACAGGATGAGGAGCACGGTGCTGCCCAGCAGATTTGGGCCGCTTTTACCGACTGGCAGGTATGAGGCGGTCTTTTCTGTGCCGAGAATGGATGGACTTGACACTCCTACGCAGGTATGGGCCCTATCTATCGTTCTACTTTCTACCGCAGTGCCTGGTAAGTACCTTTAAAGCGTCGGAAGGTCAGTGTTAATTGAATCTCAGCGTACGGGATCACGTACTTCTTACCGTAAGTACTGGGGGACAGCATGGTCAACATCGTCTAACGAACCGCTCGACAGGACCCTCATCAAGAAGTAATATCTCCAGCGTGTACTGTACCACTCTCTACTGACCTCCAAACAGTTTCGGATACAGTACATCCATTAGCCAGCTGTTGACTATTCCGCCTTACGTGCTCGCCAGTGAGTGTAAAACAAAGTAATTTTTACCTCAAGGGATCCTAACATCCCGATGAGCTGCCAACCTTCTAGTGATCTCATACTACTCGGACAAGCTCAAGCTCCGCTCCGCGTTCATATTCCCTGCACAATTGATCGCTCTTGCAGGATATATCATCAATATCTCAGATGTCTCATCTGGCGTCAAGTATTTTGGGTTGTACTTGTGCGTCGTCGGGACCTCCGCAGTTCCTGGATGTGTAAGCTGGTTAGTCGTGTTCCATTTTTTAACGGTGCACCGATGCACGTACCCTCGAGCAGGAAGCTAATTAAACCATGTATCTGATGATGGCAGGTTGGCCAATAACCTCGGAGGAAAGTACAAGCGCGCTACTGGCATCGCCCTGCAAATCACTGTGGCTAACTTTGGCGGAGTGATTGCAAGTAACATCTTCCGTACTCAAGATGCGCCACGGTATTTCCTTGGACGTGAGTCTTGAAGACCACCTTTTCTTTCCGCGTCTCAAGCTTGGTAACCTTTCAGTTGGCTTGGTGATGATGTTTATAGGCCTGGGACTCGTAACGGTCCCGATCACCGCCCTTGCTTACAAACATATCAACCATCAGAGAGATCGCGACGAACTTCTCAAACAGCAGGGGCAGAAGGCTGATTCTAAGGAGGGAGGAGGCAAACCACTGGGTGATCGAGCACCGAGTTTCCGGTATACACTTTGAACATTGCCTGTTGTCCCGGTGAAAATGCCATCACTATCACCAAGGCGCTCGTGCATTCTCCTTGTTTGAATGATATGGGTGCTTGCACCAGCGCCATTGGTCGATTCCCGATTTGTTGCCCTTCAAGTTGGTCCAGGTTATAAAGAATGTAGCAATTGCCATGTAGCCTAAACATGTGTAATCATTTGTTTTTGCTGAAGATCATCCTAACATGGTTCGAGTCATTAGTAGGTTCGTGTCAAGTCATAGTATCTACGACACGACTATCATCTTGGGACATCCACTGGCAGGCTTGCAGATGTGGAGACAGGCGCCAACGGCGGATAATCCGGCTTTCGTCCGGGGGGGACTGGACTCCAGCTTATCTAGGCGCACAGCACTTCATCACCTAGAGCATTTCTACCATCAAAACCACCAACAGTGCCGAAAGGCGCTCAGAATCGTAACATGCCCTCGCTGTATACCGAACTTCTGGCTGGACGTTCTCGCCTTTCCTCGTTCGCTGACACAAGTCAATTTGGGGTTGAAGGTGTCTCTGCGTGTGGCCTTGCAGCCTTGAACTTCGCCAGGGTCGTATTCCGGATTGAACAGAATAAAGGAAACATCTCGGATGTCTTGAACGAGATTGACACCAGGGAGACCGTCGAGGTGAGTACCATAGCTTGTGGTGGTGGTGCTCAGCGGTACCTAGTCGGACTGACCTATTTATGCGAAGGAAATCATTTCCATCTGTGCCGGATGGTCCAGCGATCTTCACCTAGAAGTCGAGAATATCTATCGCTTACCTCTCTTTGACACGTCTCTCGAGCTCCTATTCACCAATTATGGTGTTCCGCGATCAAAGCACTTCAAGCATGTCCTACAGTATGCCACAGGTCATTTTCATGTTTAGCACGAGATTTTCATCTCGATCGCAATTGATGAACTTTCAGAGACATGCAAAGGATCCAGACATCCGCTGTGATGATCATCACGCGTCCGCCTGAAATCATTGCCTGTTTCAAACTCGCAGACCCTGGCACTGGCAGAACTGTTTTCGTCGTCTTTGACTCCCATCCGCGTCCTTCGCATCCCTACGGAGCGGGTCTCTTCTTCAGCGCCTCTGTAGAGCAGACAGCCCTGATGCTGAGTAATATCTTACCTGTCGACGAGGATTTGCTCGCGTCCTCTGCTTTTCAGTGGCAAGCTCAACTCCTTTCCAACTACTCAGGCCACATATTCGTCGCCAGCAATCACTGTCTGGACACTGAAGCATGCAACATCAAGTCAAGTCTAGCGATGCTCGCTGCCCGCGCAGAAATCGAGGAATTCAAGCGCCGAAACAAGTTGCTGGGTTCTGAGAACGAGTGGCTAGAGACGAAGGCCAATCGTCTCAAGGATGCCATGCGCCAAGTACGGATGAAAGGCAAACAAACTACTTTATATGCTCAGAAAGCCGCAGAGCTGAGTCGTCCCATGCGTTCTTTCGGTCAGTCCAGCAGTGCTGTTGCTGGTCCTGCCAGACTCCCTGACGTTACCGTCGATCACATGTGGCGATCAGGTGGTGAATGCACTGTATTCGTTGATGATTCACCTCCAGTTCCTGCCACAGAGCCACCCATGTACAACCTAGATCACGAACTAGCGGAGAGAATGGCGATTGAGGACCTCGAAAATGGGATTCAAGGTCTGACCATCGCCCGTCAGTTCCAAAATCAATACGATGCCGAAGATCAAGAGCTCCGTCGACAACATGAAGAGCTCACTAGCTGCATGCGACCCACGTTCAAGTGCGTCATCTGTCTCGATGAACAGCCTGAGGACGACGTTGCGAAGGTGGACGACTGCTCCCATATGTTGTGTAGGAGTTGCCTGAGGGAATTTGTGTGCTCCAAGATCCAGGAGCATCGATTCCCGATCCTGTGTCCGTTATGCACAGCCATTGACCATAATCCCAAACCCGCTGGTCAGTACGTTCGTTCTTTCCGGCCCATTGAAGTTCCAATTGTTTGCAGTGATTTCAAGGTTCCTCGTCGAACAGCTTGGTATCACCGAAGAGCAGTATCGAGTCTGGACTGAAATGGAGCTAGCAGAATTCTCCGTATTGATCCAGTGTCGCAAGTGAGTGTCTGGATTCACGCCGATGTGGAACAATGACACTAACCGTCTATCAGGTGCAACGGCTCCGCTTTCGTTGACCGTCAAGATCACGAGGAAATGTCCATCGTCATGTGCCCTGAGCAGGACTGTGACCATGTGTGGTGCAAGGCGTGCCAGCAGACGGTCGTCACCGGAGGCCCAAAGCACTCATGTGACGGAACATCTGAACTCGACCACCTCATGAAGGAGAAAGGATGGAAATACTGTCCAAGCATGTGTCTCCTTCATCTCCGCGTGTAGACTCCCGAACTCATAAGTACTACTCTTCTAGATTGCAAGACTCCGATCCAGCAAGAGTCTGGCTGCAACCACATGACGGTGAGCCCACCTTCTCCTTACCTTTGGCGATACTTACACTTGCCACTTCCTGTGCCCACCAGTGCATCTCGCCAGGATGCAACACTCACTTTTGCTATGTTTGCGGTCTTATGATCGTTCAGTCCGCCGTGAAGGATGAAATCGGCCACGCGGTTACCGAACATTATCAGAAATGCCAGCTTTTCGAAGTACCTGATTAGTTGGTAATCTTCGCAGGAGATGACGGATGAATGTACGGCGGCTGGTCCACAGGAAACGACAAGACAACCAGAGGTTCATGGTCTGTAATATTGCGATAGGAAATTCGGGCTACGGAAAGAGAGTGTAGAATACTTGCATAGTCACTCCGTCGTCCCTCAGAACGACAGCTTTCTTTCTGTGGAGATACGGGCCGATCGAGGATGATGATTTTCCACTTATTTCGGGTCGTTTCGTACTTTGAAGAGGATGGAATTCGCATACGCGAGCTAGGGAATATATACCATGACAGCAATGATACATCCACCTATCAAGACATCGTCAATGGGGCTAGTTAACCCTCGATTCTCCCTCAAGGCACAGTAACTTGTAAGTGTAAATATTGAGTTACACCGGTGTGAAACCGTTCGTATCGTGCAGATATCGATCACCAAGTACTGCCATCATCCACCGCTGGCAATTAGTACTTTCGGACCATAACTTACCTGTTCCCTCAGCACCCATCATGCAGTCTTTCAGCACGCTTCAAAGCGTACATTGACGGTAATGCCCGTTGATAGCAGAAGTAACGAGCAATGGTATCGAGGACCTCGTGATTTGTTTGCCGCATCTATAGCAGAAATGGGAGTTGCATCCCGGTGTCACACACTGGGCAGTAGTAGAAAGGCGTCTTATAAGCGACAGGACCCCGCGGACACGGAGGCCAACGAAACTTACGGTCATGTGGTTGCATCCCCCGTTCTTTTGAACCGGAGTTTTGCATCCTGAACGAGAGCCTCAGTGTATGAAGGGAGACAAGGCAAGGGCGATGTCGCTCACTGGGACAGTGCTTCCACCCCATTTGTTTCACTAGATGATCGAACTCCTCTGATCCGTCGCAGGAGTGCTTTGGTCCACGGCGTGTAATACTCTGCTGGCAGTTCTTGCACCAAGTATGCTCGCAGCCCGGGAACGGGCACGTGAGCGCAGGGAGCTGCTCGTAGTCGCCTTTATCCACAAAAGCCGAACGATGACACCTAGGTGACATTAGCTCAAGCGCACGCAGCATGACGTTGTGGTACAGTTACTTGCGGCACTGTATTTGGACAGACAGATGTGCCATCTCCAGCTCCGCCCAGATCGCATACTGATCTTCGGTCACGCCTAACTGCTGGACAAAAGCACCGGATATTACTGTCCAGATGTGTGTCAGCGCCAGCGACCGCCGGCAGCTGAATGAGAGGATAGGACTCACCCGAGGGACTTGCGTTGCCTTTATCTGCCATGCACAAAGGGCAGAACACGGGGTACTTACGCTCTTCAATCTTGGAACACACATGTCCAATGAGACAGGCCCGACAAAACCCGTGCGCACAGGGAAGCAGATTTACGCCATCCTCTTCTAACATCTCTTCAAAGCAGATCAGGCATTCGAAATATCCCCCTTCCTCGGACTCCTCTGACGACAGTGAAATCGGGCTAGGAGGAAGGTGCTCATCGTGGTAAAATACGCGACAATGCCGTTTGGTCTGCTCGTATGGTACGATGGTCATTGGGCGGATCGTCCTTGGCATGCGAGTTCTTGGTTCTTCCTCCGGCGGACCGACACCCGCGGTACGATTTGAGGGCTCGTGGCTTCTCCGTGGTGCGGCCCCAGCGGTGTCACCCGGTGACCTTTCCAATTCTCTCCGGCTTGATGACGATCCCGACAGTTGATCCACTCGATCTCGTCCTCGACCATCTATTTCTGCCATAACCCTCAACAAGGCCATGCTTTCGGTGATCGCGGAAGATTCGACCTCCGGAAACAGGACAACACCCCTCACAGGCGTGAACATATGGATCGAACAGCTCGTAAAGAGCTGAGCCTGCCACTGCTTATCGCGGGTTACCAGGCGGTTATCAATCGGCAAGACTCCAGAAAGCCGGGCCGCAGTCTGCTCCACTGTTGTACTCAGGATGAGGGTGAGTGGAGAATAGCGCTCTGCATTCGGTGCGAAATCCAGCAGTAGAAAAATGTCCTTTGTGTTCTCGCGTAACTTTAGACACGTAGTTGTGCTCGTATTACGACTAATGATCAGCGCCGAAACAGGGGAGAGTTGCATCTGCCTGCGTTTCTGTCAGCATCGCTTGAGAAGGGTATCACGGACAAGCCTCGACATACCGCAAAGACTGTTTCAACTGGATCATACTTGGGGGCCCGTGCTTGGTCGCAACGTGTGTCAGCGAAGTGTCGAATAGGGGCACGCGGCACATTTCCTCTAATTGGAGTGGATGTCCGCCAGGAGACTGCTCGTCAAGCGATATAACTTCCTATACAAGAGGGTCAGTTGTGTGTCGGTCAACACAAAAAATCGTACCTCGAGAACATGCCGCTCGGTGATTGCACTGAGAAAGCCCGCTGCGTTCCCCCTGGTGCGTTGTAAATGTTTAAACGACACTCTAGCAAAATTTAGTGCTGCAAGGTTGCACGCTGTAAGATTTCTATGCGAATGGCGATTGATTGCGGTGAACGAGATTATGCGTTCTTTCCCAGAGAGTACATCTTTCACTAGCCCACTGCGACCCGTTTCTGGAATTGCGAAAGGGTGCACACTTTGCATGACGTTTGGAGTAAGTGAGGACGACAGGAGCCACAAGAGTGCTACATATAGCGCTACCACTGACTTGGCACCAAACGCACTGCAAACCTGACGCGTGTGGCCCCCTCGTGCACGACGTGAACGAATGTCGTTGCATTCATGACGCTCGTGATTACATGGGCCCTTGTGAATGGATGTGGACCAAGGGTTTCGGTCGTAGGCATCCCAAAATTGTATTGCACAATGTGCATAGCGCCCGGCAGCAGGCGTCTAACATATAACCGCATGGAACGTTCTAGGGTGCTTTCATATCGATGGGACGTAAGAACGTTGCACAAGAACAGCCTCGAATCCAGACTTACAGGATGGGTTAGGGACGTCCTTCAGTACAGGTATCTAATTCCATGAAAGATCCCAATGACGCTGATGATATGTATCCGGTAAGCGTAACCTCCACCTGCTTTGACTACTGTCGTACACGCTACAGAAGAGTTCCGTGATCCTCATTCATTTCTGCGTTCTCTTAATAGGGGGGGCATTTTCGGAAATGCTCAGTTTTGCCTTGCTGTATTTCCCGAGCAATGGCTGTCCTGGTGACCGTTTCCCCACAGCGATAACAAAACTGAGTATTGCATCCGGGAGAAATACACTGGCAGTCAGAGCAGGTTCAGATGTGTGTCCAAGGTTTCCACTCAATAAATGTAAATGACTTGCCGACATGTGGTTGCAGCCATCTTGCTTCTGAATGGGAGTCTTGCAGTCTACCGATGATATCAGCGCTACACCACACTACACGTAAGGAAGTGACTCACTCGGGCAGTACTTCCAGCCTTGCTCTTTCATGAGATGATCAAGCTCCGACGCTCCATCGCATGAGTGTTTCGGGCCACCAGGGTCAATTGACTGCTGGCACTTTCTGCACCATACGTGGTCACAGCCCAAAACAGGACATCTCATTTCATCAGCTGCCTCGAGGTCATCCTTGTCGACAAATGCGGAATTTTGACACCTTGCATATGATTTGAGCCAACGTAGACCGTGAAAGTAGATACCGCCCAACTCACTTGCGACAGTTGACGAGAGTGGAGAATTGCGTCATTTCCATCTCTTCCCATATTCCATACTGCTCCTCCGAGATACCAAGCAACTGTACTAACAGTCCAGAAATTACTAAGGCAAACAAGTCGAGTTAGTACCAAAAGGGAAAAACAGGGTATGACATACTGCCGGGATTGGAATTTCCTTGGTCTGCCGTGCAGACTGGACAGAGTACCGGGAAACGATGTTCATCGATTTTCGCGCAGACATGACCGTGTGCGCAAACCCTGCATAGATCGTGTCCGCATGATTCAATATGAACTACATCGTCCTCGGGGAAATCGTCCAAACAGATCCCGCAATGATATTGCCGTTGTGCAGTCCGTTGGAGTTGGACCATCTGACCCGAAAGCTGGGCGTCTTCAGCATCGAAGGTTGCTTGCAGCCGACGCGCAAGCTCCAGGTCGTGGTCGATTTCATGAATTTTAGCAGTGAGTCGGCTTGTAGAGGGGTCTCCGAAACCACGCAGCGGAGCCTTCCCGGTGGAAGACGAGGCTAGTTTCGAGTAAGGGCCATACCTAGGCGCAGACCCAATGTCTTGATTAGTTCTCTTCGCCACTGGCTCGTACGACCGAACATGCATGAGTTTTATCTTCTCTTCCTGGAGGTCCCTCTCAAATTTGATAATGTTCTGCTCTAATAGCCGGTTCTGCGTTGCGAGTGTGCGATTTTCGAGTTTTAGTTCGGATAGTTCTGCCCGTAATGACAATACAGCCAAGCTTGACATGATGAAGCTATCTTCCGAGGCCCGAGCATCGAAAGAAATCGCTCGGGGGACGAATATGTGTCCAGAGCAGTTTGAGAGTAATACAGCCTGCCAGTTGAGATCATCTTGAGCAAGGTGGTACTTTTCCTCGGGTAAGATACTGCGCAAGCGTTTCACGGTCTGTGCAAGAGATGTGTTGAATGTCAGGGTTGCTGCTTTCTGCTGATCTGTGGCCGGCCGCGGATTAAAGATTACGAAGACGTCAGGTCCAGGGATACCGAGTAGCCTCATGCATACAACGACTTCTGGGGAACGAGTGATGACAATGGCGGCCGATGAATTGGCGGTTTGCAACTCCCTGCCAACGTCAGGATTGTTCTGGCCCCTCCTTCACGTCGAGTAAACGGACTTACTGCAACACGGCTGTGAGCCAATCGGGGGTTGGTCGACCGTATTTTGTAGATACGGATTTGAGTGATCTTTCAAATAAAGGGACGTGATAAATGTCTTCGACTTCAAGCTGAAAGCCGTCGGACCATTCATGACAGATGGAGAGAGATTCCTGGAGAGAAATATAACGTCATCGAAATGAACAATTGTGCTTCGTCAATAGTTGTTCAAAAGCATCTACATACCTCGATCGCTTTTTTTGTGCTCAGGGATTCAATGGTATTGAAAAAGTCGGGAGAAGAACTGCGTTCAATCCCAAAAGCGACTCTTGTGAAGTTAAGCGCAGACAGAACGCCAACAGTGATGTCCCTTTCGCGGTCGATCACTACATTGGCGAACGAGACAATGCGCTCATTTCCTTGTAGAATGTCTGAGGGCAACCATTTTGGGTCTGATTGGTTGCTCTCCATAGATGATTGCTTAGACACGAATCGACACGAAAGACTGGTAGATGGAATGCTAGCCTGAAGCTGAATGGCGTATTCGAAAGGGTTAAGGGTCTGACCGCCTAGACCCGAGATCGATCGCCTCGTGTTATGGGTGCGTATGTATGTGGAATGCCGTGGCCCTTCAAGTTTGCGCCCGACACTGTTGCATAGCGATTAGTAACTCGGATTGGGACATACCACCGTGATAGACATGCCAGTGATGGTACCAATCTGAACAACGCTATTAGTGTCTTTGCTTGACACGGTGACTTACTAGCTTGGCCAACGAGGGAGTCCCAGCTGGCGGAGTGACACTAAACAAACCAGACTTGGTTTAGTGCGACTTCGGAGACTTTATACCGACCCAGTCAGCACAGTTGAGCAATGAAGGAGGGGTGCAACGTCGACCTTGTGTTTCACTGGCAGAGCTGTCGTGCTGTGCCGCTCGAGTTGTACAGTAGTACGAGGGACCCAAGCAAAACGCTAAGGACCGTTACCACTCCCAAGAAGCAACTTGGGCCCTCTAATCCCCGTCTCTTCCATCCCCAAGTCTTTTTATTGTCTTCTACCCGACTTACTTACCTTCGCTTCGAGGCGACGAATGTGGGAGAGTGACAATCCTCCGCATGTCCTACACACCGAACGAATCTGCAGCCCAGCTCTATGCCGAGAAAACATGGCTAGCAGGCGCTATCATCACAGGAACAGGCTACGGAATCGTAGCCTCCCTGTCCTGGCTCTGTTTCCACATTTTTTGGTATCGCATAAAGATCAAGGATGTTAACCATACAAGAAACGTCTGCTTCCTTGTCTACGTTTGCGTTATCTTCGTGCTTGGATCCCTCTTCTTAGCATCCAACTCGCGGTTTACGCAGTTGGCGTTCATCAATCATCGCAATTTTTCTGGAGGACCGAGTGCGTATGAAGAACAGATGTTTTCCATTGCTGTGGACGAGATTGGCAATGTGTCGTTTACACTTGGAAATTGGCTTGCTGACTCGTTGCTTGTAAGTGTCAGTCGTGTTCCAGGTCATACCTCGGTGTTTACTCTCCATAGGTCTGGCGCTGTATAATCATTTACAGAGACACCGGAACTGCCTTGTCTTGGATCATCCTGGCTGTAGTAGCTTGCCTCATGCAGCTTGCATCTTACGGTGAGCGCGACTACTCGCACGTCACTCTTCTTGCTTCACAATTCCCAATCGCGCAGTCCTCGGAGTGTTCTTTCTCATTCAAATCTCAACACCATCCTCATCTCCCTATTTCAACGCCGACAAAACCATCAACTGGACCCTCCCTTATTTTACCCTTTCCCTCCTCATCAACATCGTCGTCACCATCTTGATTGTCCTCCGTCTCTTTCTCTACCGAAGACGTATGATCCAGGTTCTTGGGCCTGGTCATGCAACAGAGAGTACGAGCGTCGCTGCGATGGTCGTCGAGTCTGCGTCTATCTATTCGACATTTTCGCTTCTGTTCTTGATCACGTTTATCACGAAGAGTCCCGTATCAAACACTTTCTTACAAGTGCTCGGCGAGACGCAGGTGAGGCGCAACTCCTCTCCCTCTCTACTCAACACAACCTCTGACCCCCCCCCCTTTGTGTGGGACATTCCCCTTCCCAGTTGATCGCCCCACTGTTAATCATCTATCGCGAAGCGCAAGGCAAAGGCTGGTTAAGCGGTTCCTCGTCTGCTGCTTCCTCCGCTGGCAATGGCGATCAAGCAATTCGCCTCGCACGGTTCTCAGATATCAGGTTCGCCTCAGATCTCGCCCGGAGAGAATCCGCGTACTCGACCGGGGTTGCGGCTGTCCAGACTCTGGATAGAAAAGAAGATGGTATTGAGGAGGTGAGGAGGGAGGATATGCGCGAGGAGATCGAGTTGGCTTGAGCTGGTAGTAGCTGTGCACGTCGTCTGCCAGATGCGTCCCTAGCAGTCCGTCCCGGTGGTTGACTGCCACATCTATAACCTACATACCATCTTTGCGCGAGGACGGACATACTACCATCTGCTAAATTTGCTATTCGTTGTCTATTGCATCTCGCTCCTTGTAACCTTACCCACTTTCAAGCTGAATTTCTGTGTATGGTATGTCGTGCTCGGCTTTGAAAGTCGCTCGGGTCATTGTAGATGACTCCAGAGACTTGCTCCGACGGCACGAATCTACTCTGCTCGACTCGCACAGGGCCAACCGTCGAATTTTTACATCGTCAACACCCGATCTCCCTGACCCACTTTCCATACCTCGATCCCACCCTCACCCCCAATACCAACAACCTCTCCCACCCAATCCACGCTTAGGATCTTCATCGTCCCGTCCCACCCCTTGAAACTCGCCACCGCGCCTTTCATACTTCTCATATCCCAAAGCCTCGCGACGCCGTCGTACGAGCCTGTTATGATTTGGGGTGTTGATGCGGCTGAGTCTGCGCCGGGGCAGACGAGACACGAGGGCGTAGATGGGTGCACGAGCGTGCCGGTCGTGCTCGATAGAGAGGGCGAGCGGAGATCGAAGATGGAGACCGTGCGGTCTGTGGAGGATGCGAGAGCCGTGTTGCCATCTGCGGTGATGGCTAGATCGAGCATCGGCCGTTCCGGGACATTCTATATGACATCGATGTTGGTGTCGATATCGAGAAAAAGACAAAGACAAAGACCCGCGACGAAAGAGGATCAGACAAACGTCAGCGTTTGAGAATCAAAAGATGCAACAAAGAAGCTGAAGACACAAAAAAAAATCATGCATACAATCGTGTCCGTGCACACCCCAGACTCAACATCCCACATCCGAACCGTCGAATCGAACCCACAGCTGTACGCCTTCTGATCCGAGCTGGGGGAAAAGAGGGCTCGGGAGACTCTGGCGGTGTGGGATTTGAGAACGGCAGTAGGAGTTTTACGTTTTGGATGCTCGGCTTCACCACTACCACCACCGATTTTTCGTCGCTTTTTGCGATCGCTGAGTTCGGCTGTGACTTCGTCCTCTGAAGGGATTTTGGTGTCCCAGAACCCGATGAGGTGGTCCCATGACGCTGTGAGAAGACTGGAGCCGGTGTGGTCAGACGAGATCGATGAGAGCGGAGACGTATGAAGGTGGAGAGATGCCAGTGCTTGATAGGGTGACGTCGCATCAGGCTCGAGTGAGACCCTCGTGAGGCATGCAGTTAAATCGTGCGAGGCGCTCGCAACAACGACGGATCCATCAATTGATTCCTGGGATGGGACGACGCAGACAGAGGTGAGTGGTGCTGGATGCGCTGGTATGTCGCGTATCATTTTTTGTGAGTAATCAAAGAGACGGATGTGCCCGTCGTATGCGGCTGTCAGAAAATGTCTGTAGGCGTTTGTTTGTTGCGTTAAGTAGAGAGAATGTGCAAGCTAAAATCAATTGGATCGTACTGTGGTATCCGGCATGACACGGAGGACACCCAATCTTCGTGAGGCAAAGTGGTCATGCGCTGCGGCGGTAAGACAGACTCGAAATATTCGATTTCGAGCGTGTCTTCCTGACTACCAGGTCAGATATTCTGTTTTCACTCGTTGTTCTTTGTACACACCTCTCCGAGCCCCTTGTCCGTTCCCCACTCCCCAAGACTCGTCCGTAAAATCTCTCCTTGAAGGAGAAAATCAAATGGTATCGGTTTCGTCAGAGAGAGCGCTTTATTGATCAACTGGGACAGCTGGTATCGTTTCCAGCCGAGAGGGATCATAAACTTTTGGGATGGGAGAGAGTACGGGCTTTTCGTGGTAAATATGACGGGGTGCGAGACACCTCCGGCAGCAGAGGTCGAGGCCATTGTCACGGTATGCGTCTGCAAAGCTTTGAGTACCTCTGATTTAGATGATTGTGTTGGTGCGTACCCGTAGACTTCCAGACGTAGGTCAATGTAAAAAAAATAATTTTCGGTCGGGGATGCAAAGGTCGCTGTAGTTGTGCCGCGACCGACTACAACGCGTTCCAAGGTCAATTCAAGATGAGAAGATCTCTCCGCCAATCGGAAAATGTTGTGACTGCTATGTCACATTATGTCACCATAACTTGTCACGCGCCTTCAAGTTTGTCTCGCGCTTGTGCTAACTTATAGGTTCGCGCAACGCAACGTTTCATGATCCATTCGAGCCCGGCTGTGGATTTTATTATGTTACTCATAGCAGGAGGATAGGTGAAGCTTCACTCAAAGAGCTTGGGAGCTGCGTTGCGACCAAGACTTGGAGTGGGATATTCTCCTCATCATCTCCAGCTTGAGGAGCACTTGAGAGAGTTGAGTGAGGTATAAACATTCTGCCTTATCATCCGAGCCGCGATAAGTCTTATAATAAAACTTGAAAGTGCCAGCGCGTATTCAGCGTAAGTGTCTTTGACTTTGTCGGCTCTCCTTGTGGGAACCCCACCGTCTTATCTGCTTGGCCTGCCACCCCACGGACCACCGTGACCTACAATCGAGCTATTATTACTGACCAACTTCGTATTCTGCCCTTCTTGTCCCAGTGGATATGCGGCATCTAAGCCTCTAAGGAAAGCAAGTCCCGTGGTCTAACACTCTTATCACCGTATAAGTAGAACAAGGTAAACTCATGTGCTTCATCCCTTTCTGTCCCCCGTTCGGTTATCCACAATGTTCGGGACCACACCCGTGCAAAAGGAGAGGGGTTCTTCCAGCCCCGACTCTGATTCCGAGCAACGCTTCGAGCGGCCCAACGGCTTGAGGGGCGTGTACTATCACCCCATAACACAGATTGTCATGCTCGGCTTTGTCTGCTTCTTGTGCCCTGGAATGTTCAATGCATTGACTGGTCTTGGTGGTGGTGGACAAATGAATGCGACGACTTCGGCAAACTCGACGTGTGCACTCTATGCCACATATGCATTCTTTGCATTTTTCTCTGGGTAATTGTCGTCGGTTCACATTTTGCGCTTATGAGAGACTTACTCTTCGCCAAGTACGGTGAGCAACAAGATTGGGGCCAAGTGGACACTCTTCCTCGGCACATTTGGTTACGCACTCTACGTGGGTTCCTACCTGTGAGTGTTTCACCTAATAATCAAAGAGTAGGCTCTGAAGTTTGTTTGTGTAGTGCTGCCAACATCCATCCTAATGCTGGCGGCTTTGTTGTTGGCGCAGGTGCAGCTCTCGGAGTCACTGCTGCCTTCCTGTGGACAGCACAAGGGTCTCTCATGCTTAGCTATGCAACTGAGGCACAGAAGGGCGTCTTCATCAGTATTTTCTGGGCAATATTCAACCTCGGCGCGGTAGTGGGATCTGCGGTGTCCTTTGGACAGAACTTCCACTCGACGGTGCGTGTGTTCACATTTGATATCAGTTGCTCGTCTTATCGAATTCTCAGAACAATAGCGGTATGTTATCAGTTCATCATCTATTTACCATCTGAATGAACGGGGTTAATTTATTTTTCTTAGTCGGAAATGGCACATATGTATGTTTCCTCTTACCGACGCTACGTGATCTAACTCAGACGTAGGTCGGGTTTCTTGTCCTCACTCTCATAGGAGTGATTATCCCACTTCTCATGGCTGACCCGGACAAGATGATCCGAACTGACGGAACCAAAGTCGTTACACCCCGTCACCCCTCTTGGAAATCGGAATTCTACAACCTCTGGGTCGCAGTTATATCCGACCCCATGATTCTCCTCCTCTTCCCCATGTTCTTCGCGAGCAACTACTTCTACACTTGGCGTAAGATCCTCTTCTCCATGGGTTTTTATCTTGCAAACTGAACTTTCACAGAATTCAACGACTACAACTCGGCTTTGTTCAATATCCGTGCAAGATCCCTGAATAACCTTATGTATTGGCTATCTCAGATCGTCGGTTCCATGATGATCGGTGTCGTCCTGGACAATTCTCGCTTCCGCCGACGCGCCCGGGCCTTCGCTGGGTGGTTCATCTTGGTTATCATGGTGTTCGTTGTCCACGTATGGGCGTATTATTACCAAAAGTAAGTGCGAATACTTTTTTTTTGCGATCCTTTCTGGAAATGCTGACGGTATTTTCCCAGAACATACACACGCGAATCAATCCCACAAGATGCTCAGAAGATGGACATATACAACTCCGCGTACCCGGCGCATATATGGCTTATGGTTTTCTATGGTCTCCTGGATGCCATGTGGCAAACGACATGTTTCTGGCTCATTGGCGCGATGTCAAATGATACCAATAAACTGGCTATCTATGCAGGATTTTGTGAGCTTCGTGCCCTCTTTTTTTCCCTTGTGGCTCCGTGCGTGGTGATCTCGGGTTCATCGAACGCTTAGATCACTCCATCCAATCCGCTGGGGCGGCTGGTGTATGGCGCATGGATGCCGTCAAGTTACCGTGAGCCCTTCGTTCTGGCTCCATGCGTGCCAAAGTCTAGCTCTCCTTCCTTCCCAGCTACATGAACATTTTCCTTTCCACGTGGTGCCTTGTAGCGGGTGGGCTCGTAATGGCGTTCCCCATGGTCTATCTCCGCGTCAGGGACACCACGGTGCTCGATGACGAAGCCATGTAAGTCGATGTCTTGCGTTTCTTTGTTCGCGTTAGCATATCCGAGGTTTCTCCTACAGCCTGAGACTGGAGTTGGAACAAGCTCAAGCGATGGAACATGAGAAGCAGGCTGTGGAGAAAGTCGAAAGCTATGGCGCTTGAAAGTATACGGCATTTGCAAACCACTTGCGTTGTTAAATGTATCGGCACGAGGAATTTACGAAGAATGGTATCTCTTTCCCAAGTCATAACCGGTGACGCTGATCAGCTCGTTGCTGCACGTGCTCGTAGGGTCTAGTTGGATTTGCAACTTGATTTCAATTCAAGATCGGTATCGACGGATGCCCATTTGGCAAAAACGGGCAGGTTCTACCATGCATGCTATGTCACATGTAGTTTTGTGTGTGCAGACTCCCACCGCTTGGTTGATCTTCGACTCTTCGCCCAGCCCTGTGCTGCGTTTTGCACAGGGCAGGGCTTGTGTAGGTCCAGCTGGGCCCCGGGTCCTGGGGGTTTTCTCTTTCCTTTACACACGCACCCACATTCCTGGGCCCCTCTGGGACAGCTGAGGTCAGAGAAGGGGCCGCTGCTGTATGTAAGTAAGTCCTGTTCAAACCCTGCTTTCCTGCACCTGTTGTATGTAACACGTGCATGGGTGACTACCCCCGTCGTTCCCGTCGGAATAAACGCACTAACAGTGTGTGCAGGTTGTGCTGCCATACCCTTGCCCCACTTGCGCACCTTGTTCGAGATGATGTGGGCTAGGGCCCTGCGTGCACTGGTCCTCCCCTTCATATTGTCGGTAGCTCATGGACAAATGGCGAACGACGGGCCATCGTATCTTGTCGCCCTCTCCGAGACTCTGAATTTCTACGGCCTGACTACTGCTGAAGATCTGTACAACTTGCTCCCTGGAAGTGGTCAGGGGCTCTATGCCGCCAATCAAGCAGGCAACGTCACAACGCTGACTCTACTGTGAGATATAATAGCTCTTTCTGACAACGATGCCTGTTCACCGTTTTTCTGCCCCCAGAGCTGGTGAGTCGCATGTGTGGAATCGCTTGTTGAGCTTGACGTACTTGACTTGCTCATTCCCCCTCGCCTGCACCAGTACCAAACGCGACGTTGGCTATGGTGTCAAATGATACATCATTTCTTCTCCCCTACTTGTTGTACAACCTCATCAAGGGCCCCGGCAGCATCAACGACACAGACATCGCCCCCCCTCCGAACCACACTATGAGACCAACGATGCTCAATGACCCCAACTTCGTCACTCTGGAAAACGGAAAATCGCAAGGGATAGTAGTGACCAGAGAATCTGACGGATCATTTCACGTGCTGAACCAGCCGTACGTAGGTTCCAGCGTTCCAGTTTTCAATTGCCCTAAACCTTTGCTGGCACTGACAAAGTTCGTTATGTTTGTCCAATGTAGGACTGATGTCATTATTGGCCCACAAGGCACCCTCGTGTTTTGGAATTGGTCTGTTGGGTGGGCCAATGTCAGCGAGCTCCTTGTCGTGCCGACAAATTTCTCTTCCACGGCACCCACTGTTGGCGTGGGTGGATTTGTTGAAAGTGCATCCACGGCAGGTGTCCTGGAGATGTTCAAGGGCCAGCAGGGGCTCACGCTCTTCATCCCCCAAGGTATATATCGTGTTGTTTTTTCCTTCGTGCAACAGTAGGTCAAAACCTGACTGAACTTCTCATTTCACCTTGTGTGCTGGGCTGAGACCCCGAGATAGACGCCACCATCTCTAACGCGAACTTGAGCATGATGCACGCAAGTGAGCTCGCCGTGCTTTGGGAGGGACACGTGATCGCTCCCGTTCCCCTGCGCATTGTTGATCAGCGGTCCGAACGCGATCTAGGCGATCCCCGGGACGCATTACTGGCCTGGGCTGCCCAACGCTAACCTTACGTCCCTCGCCTCTGTCCAGCTGAGCGTCAGCGCGGACGGGACAACCGTCTCGATTGGGGGCGGGAACTCTGCCGCGATAGTTACTTCGGACGTGCTTACGTCAAACGGGGTCGTACATATCATCGACAATGTGCTGATAGGGCGGTTCGATTCGGGTGGTGCAGCGTCGTCACATAGCGGGAATGGACCCACGTCGGTCGTAGTGCGGGTGAGAGTTGGCATTGCGGGCGTGCTCTGTGGACTATTGCTCGTAGTATGAGGACTTCTTAGTGCTTGTGGGATGTATGTTATTTTTTGCGCGGTTTGTCTCGAGTCCTCGCGATCGATAGGGTTGTTCGAGAGCTTGCTGTAGTAGGATGGCATGTAGATGTACGGGGTGTTGGCGGAGTTATTCGGACTCGCACCGTGATGGTTTTCTGGTTGTAGAGTAGTATAGTGGACTTGATGATTGATGAGCGTGGACTCTCCTTATCCAATGCTTCTCTCCGAACGTATCAGGCTGCACGGCCAATCTGTTCAAGCTTCACCTCAATAGGCTGCGCACCCAGTGTTCCGCCGATGACGACGACGGTTACATCGGTACTCCTAGAGAGAAAGGGGGTATTGGGTATTCAAATAAAGATATAAACCCAGGGTATTTATGAAATTAAATAAATAGAAATAAAGGATTACCGACAGAGATCCAGGACTTCTCTGACATAGTCCGCCATGATTCCATGTGTGACCTTCGAGGGGTGCCTATATTCGCAAGTCATTCTTTAGCGACGTCAACATATGAAGGCGTATGACTCACCCAGAGAACCAGTAGAAGTAGTGGTCAGGATCCGTGCAGTCCCCATCAGTGGTAGGCCCAGGATTGCACGCATCCGTACTAACATATCCGAACGCTTGATACCCAGGGTCAGGACCTAGCACGCCATCCCAAATCGTTGCAAAGTTCGCGAATGCGACGTTCAGAAGAGGCGATTGGGAGTGGAACTCGATAAGCCCGTCGAAGACGGACTGTAGCCATGTTTGACCCCATGCGTTCTGTGTACCTCGACCGTAAACATCGGTAACGAGAAAGTTACGGGCGTTGGTTGGTGGTTGTGAGAGAAGAGCCATTTGGCCGAGCAGGGATTGTGCAGCTTCAGGCAGGTGATCGCCGTCAACTGTAGAAGGCTGGTCAGCGAGCGATCCCCAGGAAGCTGTACCACACATACCAAACGAATCTTCCCAGTCGCTGTAAAGCTAAGTTAGTCTTGGCACAACCTTACCAGCGAAGTGATCTGACTTAATACCAAAGAATACAGTGTACAATGTGGTTTCCGGATCAAGGTTGTTTGACTGATTGAGGAATGTGGTTGCTGTTGGGGTGATCAGTCGGCCAATGGTTGAGTGGCCCTCGAGGCGTCAACCTCACTTTGCATAATGAAATCCCTCGGGTATGCGTTCGAGGGCCAGAGGCTGGTGTTGGTCACAGCACTGGACCACTTTCGAGGAGCTTCAGAAGAGCGACGGTCGAATTGGTTGCAAGGGACTCACAGCGTAGTCCATGAGCGTGGCCCCTATATCGTCTGCGATATGTTCGACCCAAAGCTTGCCGTTCGTCGAGCGGCCGCCAGCAAATGGGCTCGGAGGGATTAACACGGCGGGAGCGAGTGGACCACCATCGTGCCTTCCACCATCGGTGTATGAGTCCTATACCAAACGATACGGCTTTGTCAAAGGTCACGATGTGGTGAACTGAACGCTCACGCACCCCGAAGGAGACGATTGTCTTGATTTGCATGAGGTCGACTCCTGCATTCACGTCCGAGACGTTACCCCACAGCGGCCCACACTGAGGATGAACGGCAAGATGCACGACGGTCTCATTGGAACCTTGGCGGGGTAGAACAGCAGCTTCAGCATAGGCACACAATAAAAGAGGGAGCGAAAAATGCGAAGGCTTCATGGAGGCAGAAGAAATGGC
Organism: Gyrodon lividus; assembly: GCA_014904945.1. Classification (NCBI taxonomy): domain Eukaryota; kingdom Fungi; phylum Basidiomycota; class Agaricomycetes; order Boletales; family Gyrodontaceae; genus Gyrodon; species Gyrodon lividus. The sequence continues at coordinate 80,572 of MU127449.1, forward strand.
GCATAACTACATCTCGATGCCACCATTTTATAGAGGGAAATGCTCTAAACTTATCAACAAACATGAAATGCGAAAAAGCCGCATTTATGAGCCGAAGTCGCACCCGTTTTGGTATGGTACAAGTCGTTTACAGTGGTTTTGGCCAATGAGAGACTGGTTGCGAAAGTGCCACGCAATAAGAACGTAACTCGACGGTTTCTCCGATGAAGGATTTTCGGCAAATAAGGCTGCACAAGCACAAGCGAGCAGCCGAACCGAGGTCGTAGATCGTAACGGAAAGATAAACTTACCAGCAGCAATAAGCGTCAGGAGAATCCGGATGACTTCAAAAATGAGTGTCTGAAAGCCATAGAACACAAGGAGCGGGTAAAGGAAGTTCACAGCTACGATCATCTGCGCTAGTCACGATATCGTGCAACCCACAGGCGGTCGTTGAAGAGGAACTGAGACAAGCCAATTTGGCTTAGGTTCTCCGTAGATTCCCTGGGGGAGAATCAGGCGATAGCTTCTCGTTGTACGCAGCCCTTTCTCGGCGGACTGTCAGTCACAACTGCGTTCTTCCTCTGCGAAAGATCGAGTGGACGGCGAGTGGACTTACCAGAAGAAAAGAGGACGGCCTTTTCACTGCGATCGCCAGCTCACGAGTCCGAGTCCGAAATGATCAACGAGAATCGCAGCTGTGTGGTACTGTGCCAGATGGTTACACGTAGGTTGAGACTAGTAAGAGTACTACGGGAATTTTGACCAGAAATATCAGCTCCGTCCATGATGGTGGAAGCGCTCAGACAGCCAAGATGAGATATGTTTTTTTTCTTTCTTCTTCCATATGTCAGTGGCTGTGTTGCTTGGCCTCTTTACAAGAAGAAGCCTTTCCTTGAAGTTCTTCAAGGCGTCCTTCCAGCGTTGGCCCGGGTGAGCTGACGCAGGCAGTGCTTTAAGCGACTCGGATGTTGCACAAAAACTCACGACCGACCGACACTGAAGATTGGAGTGCACGCCTACGCACAAACTACAGGAAACGTCTACAACACACATTTAAATTCTGCTGTCACGGTCAACGATTCACGAAACATCCTTTGTTATTGTTCGTGTCCCCCCGATTCTGACTCGCACAAGAAATGGGCGGTTTCACTAGCAGCTCGTTGCAGTTGTTTCAGCTGAAAGTCCCTTCCATCCTGTGAACACGACACGACATGATGTCATGCAGTTGGAGGCGCTCGTTCTTTTTGTCGTTCATTGTGCGTCTGCCACTGCCTGACAGGCGGAGGCGTATGAAGGGTAGGTGTCAGGTGAGCTCTCACGTTTTACCCCGGTCACGCCCTAGAATGTTATCCCCACGTCAACTTATTTCTGGGCCGGGAGGATCACACCCTGTTTGAGATATTTGAGCGACGTCCCTTATTGTGACCAAGAACTGGAGTCTAGTCTCGAACTCCGAGTTAGACTTGGTGGCAAACCTGATTACCGGGGTGGTCTGCTGGTCGAATGACCTTGTAGAGCAACTAAGAGTGCCAGTGGACCAATGCCAATGACGATCGGTCTTTTCGAAGGCGTGGCCAGTAAGGTCATAGTGCTATCGCGAAGCTCACGTTATCTCCCTATTTCAGTCTGGAGGCGGCACGGTATTGCGGCAACAGGATCGCATATGCTCCTTAACGTGTACAGTCCTTGCCATACTTCTGCTCTCTTGAACTACGTGAAGATGGACTTGGATCTTGTGGTAAGGAACAGCACTGTAGTGACAGCCTCAGACATCTGGGAGGGCTGTGACATCGGGGTCAAAGTCAGTCACTACAGCCCCATGTCCTACTCATCTGGGCGCTCACCGAACACAGGATGGCACAATTATCGCAGTCGGTCCTCGCCTTCCAGCTAAACCTGGCGTTGAAGAGATCGATGCCGAGGGTGCATTCGTCACCCCAGGAGGGGTCGACTGTCATGTGCACCTCAGCCAGGTTAGTTTCTCAGGATGATTTCCGCCGATCTCCACTCTTACACTGCCATCCAGGTGTATGAAGCCGGCGTTGATAACATCGACAAATCAGTAGCTACCGATGGTGTGATCCCAGATCGAGACAACTACGTCGCTGACACGTACGATACCGGAACTCGGAGTGCTGTCGCGGGCGGCACAACGACCGTCGTCACCTTTGCCTCGCAGTTCAAGGCAGACGAGAGTCTAATACCGGTCATCGAAGACTACCACAAGCTCGCCAAGGGTCAATCATACTGCGACTACGCTTTCCATGTCATCATCACCAATCCGACAGAAAACATCGTGGAAAACGAGTTTCCCAGGATGGTCGATGAATATGGGATTACCAGCGTGAAGCTGTATATGACCTATAAGCCCATGAGGCTGCGTGACTATCAGATCCTCGATGTCATGTACTCTGCTCGCAAGCTGGGAATCACGACGATGATTCACGCAGAAAACACAGACATCATTGAGTGGATGACCGAGCACTTGGAAAAAAAGCTCATGACACACCCTCACCACCACGGCACATCACGTCCACCAATCGTCGAGGCCGAAGCAACTGTAAGTGGCTCGAAAGCACACTGAGTCTTGATCATCAACGACGCATCACGCCAGAACCGCGTTATATGCCTAGCGGAACTGATGGATACTCCGATCTTGCTCGTGCACATCTCGAGTGCCAATGCCACGAAGCACATCCGCGAGGCGCAAACTCGTCTGCTCCCCATCTACGGAGAGACGTGTCCCCAATACCTGTTCCTGCTCGCAGAAGCCATGCGCAGGGGCGATTTCGAAGGTATTCCAAGCGTTCCTGCAGACTCCTCTGCATCAAGTTAATGCGGGCGTTCTTTAGGTGCAAAGTGTGTCTGTTCTCCGCCCCTGCGCGAGGACAAAGCAGACCAAGACGCGATCTGGGCCGGCATCAAGAACGGCACATTCACTATCGTGTCTTCCGATCACGCACCCAACAAGTTCGATCACCCAAACGGGAAACAGCGAGGTCTGCAGCACGGTAGTCTTCCGTATGGAAAGTTCCGTTATATCCCCAACGGTCTTCCGGGCGTCGAAACTCGCGTTCCGTTGTTGTTTTCCGGCGGTGTCCTCTCTGGGCGTATATCCCCGCAGAAATTCGTTGAAGTGACGTCTACTAACCCGGCAAAGCTCTACGGGCTGAAGAAAAAGGGCTCCATCGGGCCGGGTTTCGACGCAGATATCGTTATCTGGTACCCGCAAGAGAATTTCCAGCCTTTCGAGCTAACGAATGAGATGCTCCATCACGCTATCGACTACACACCCTTCGAGGGTGTTGAATTCAAGAACTGGCCTCGGTACACTATCATTCGCGGCAAGGTAGTCTTCAGCCACGGAAAGGTGGTCGGAAAGATGGGATATGGACAGTTCATCAAGAGGGGAAAGAGTTTACTACCGGGTCCCAGAGATGTGTGGCTTAGTGAGTGGAGGCCATGAATGGCATACATACAATTGTCCATAGGCAACAATCTGATAGTGGTGTGAGTGAGGACTTGCCCCGCTTCGGAAAGGATGGTCGTGTTGACCGTGTTGGGTGGTTGTTGACGGAATTGAACAAACCGGGGGGGAGAAAGACGTCTTCGGGACGACCATTGTTCTTGATATGGGCTTGTAGTTGGTCTGTGGATGTCTGCTGAGTCGGGTGATCCGAAGAGGACTGGAGTCAGAAAATCAATCCAGCGCTGGTTTCGCCGGCAGTTGAGTGCCGCGCCTCTGAGCAGGAGCCGGTAGACCTGGTTAAGCTCGGTGACATTATGATCCCCAGCATCCATGAAATGAGAAGGCGTCACATGAGTGTAAGCATGGCCCACGACGAGACCCCAGTGATATTGGAGCAGCATGTCGCAATCCACGAACCTGTTAGACCAATGCATTTGAGAACGCACACATGATTTGAGAGGAAATGAACGAGATACCAGTTGACGTAGTAAAACCTCCAATCATCAGAATCCTGTGCATTCATTGACACAGGATTGCCGTCGGGATGCAGTCTTCCATGAGCAAACACTGGGATGATATGTCAACCTCTCACAATGTCTTCTGGGTTGACAAAACCAAAGGCGTCGGCACTAGTCAAGGGGACAAACTGCAACATATCGAGAGAAACATCCTCCCAACCTGACGGCCTTTCCAATCGCTCGAACCATTGTACCCATAGGAATTCCAAGTGGCGTGCCTGGAAGTCCTTTGATCCAGGACCGGCATATCATATATAGTGATGGACGAGCCTGGTCATATGAATTGTAGCAAAAACTATATATTCACAATCTACTATACTTGAGACCTACTCATCATCAGATTCATCAGAAAGCTACAAGATCCAATCCAAATTTTCTTTAGCTTGAGTGTCAGTTTCAGCACCTGCCTCATCACCATCTTCCAACGGTTCACAGAACATGAGGTCATGGTTGTAAAGCATGTGAAGTACTTGAATAGCCTCCACAATATCACCTTTCAGGCAGCTACGGTGTTTGGTGATAGTCTGTGCAGTGGCAGAAAAAGCCCACTCACTGGAGACTGATGAGGACATGATTGACAAATAGTCATGAGCAAGTGATGCCCAGACCGGATAGAGTCAAGCATTAATCTGTGTGGGGTTAGAAATAGACTTGAGTTCAAAGAAGCAAATCTCACCCCCACCATTGAACAATAGACATCCCAATAGGACAAGAATGACTAGAGTTCAAATATTGGTTGAACTCTTTCAGCCAGGGAGACTGATCAGCAACCTCATCTTCATCATGTTCCTCACCCTCATCACTTGACAGCTCTCTGAGAAGCTTCCCAATTTTGCTGATCTTCTTAGGGGAAGCAGGATCACCACCCTCACCATATATCTCCAGATGACGGGTTTTGAACTATTTAGCCAGTTAGGGGCTACCTTTAGCAAAAATATAGTACTCACAATTTTCTCTGCATGCTCTAGAGCCTCAGCATGTAGGTCACTACCCCAATACTTTTGAAGTGGCTATCCTTAGATGAAGGATCCAACACTGAAATAGAACTTAGCACTAATAAAGAGGGAAATCTCCAAAACTTACACATCACCATAGTATATGCATCTGAATCTGCAGTTCGCTCATAGTACTCACTGATCTTCTCCACACCTTTCTTGAGTCCAGTAGAGAAGACACTGTACTTGGCACATAATGTAGTGCTTTGGTACCATAGCATACAGACAGCTGAGGTTGACAAATAGCCATGGCTCATGGGCCAGCCGATTGTTGGCCGACCTATGAGTTGCACTCATAGGGCATGGATGGGCCACATAATGTAGTGCTTTGGTACTGTAGCATATGGACAGCCAAGGTTGACAAATAGCCATGGCTCACCGGCCAGCTGATTGTCAGCCAACCTATGAGTTGCACTTGTAGGGCACAGATGGGCCGAGATAGAATACAAGTCCCATGTGATATGAGTTGGCTGAGGGGTTATTTTAGTAAGGGTATTTTGAGTGATGGGTGGGTCAATATGTGGTGGTTCCGTGTGATATGAGTGGGCTGAGAGGTGGGTGACCCATAGGTCTCAGGTGGGCTGAGGGATGGGTGACCTGTAGGTGTTGAATGGGCTGAGGGATGCATGACCCGTAGGTCTTGGGTGGGCTGAGGGATGGGTGATCCATAGGTGTTGGATGGGCCAAGGAATGCCTACACCATAGCCCTCGGGTGGGCCAGGGGAGGGGCAACCAAAAAGTTGCGGATGGGCCTAGGGATGGGTGGCCCATAGGTGTCAGATGGGCCAAGGAATGGATTATCTGTAGGCCTCGGGTGGGCCAAGGGAGGGACAACCCAAAAGTCATGGATGGGCTGAGGGATGCACAGCCCAAAGGTCTCGGGTGGGTCAAGGGATGGGCAACCCGTAGGTATTAGATGGGCTGATGGGTATTTGAATAGGTATTTCATCAGTAGTGGGTGGAGCTGTTGAATGGTGGGTGTCATCTGAGTGGGCCAAGGGATGGGTAGCCCATAGGTGTCAGATGGGCCGAGGAATGCATTCCCCATAGGTCTCAGGTGGGCCAAGGGAGGGGTGTCCCAAAAGTCACGGATGGGCTGAGAGATGGGTGACCAGAAGGTCTTGGGTGGGCTGAGGCATGGGTGACCTGTAGGTGTCAGATGGGCCGAGGGATGGGTAACCCATAGGTGTTGTATGAGCTGAGGAATGCATGCACCGTAGCCCTCGGGTGAGCCAATCAATGCAGCCCCCGAAGGTCTCGGGTGGACCAAGGGAGGGGTAACCCAAAAGTCCCATATGGGCCAAGGGATGGATGGTCGGTGGGTCTTGGATTGGCCAAGTGAGGGGTGACCCACAGGTGTTGGATGGGCCAAGGGATATTTCGATAGGATTTCGTCAGTAATGGGTGGGCCCCTGGAATGGTGGTGAGTGTATACTGTGGGGATAGGGTGAACTGAGGGATGAGTGATTTTGTAGGTCTCCAGTGGGCCGAGGTATGGGTAACCCATACTTTTTGGGTAGGCCAATGGATGGACAGCCCGAAGGTCTTGGGCGGCCCTTCAGTATCAGATGCACCAAGTAATATCCCAATCTCTATTTCACAACAAATGAGCTATTCCATTTGACTGGTTGTGACAGTAGGCTATGTATATGAGGTGGGCCGAGGCATGGCCCCTAGATATGGGATTGGCCGAGGCAAGGAATCCCATCAGCTGCAGGGATCGGGAATCCTGCCATAGTCCATAGGCATTGTCCTGAACAATTTCAAATTGACTGCCAAGTTAACAGCAGCCCCCTTGGCTGAGTGATCTACATTCCATTCAATCTACCTCTACAATGGACATTCCATCTCATTGGAGCCTTCACATGTCTGATATTATTGCCCAATACATGGTCAAGCAATTCCTGGAAGCCATCAGCCACCATGCCAAACCTACTCCTGCACTACCCGATACATGCATTCCTTTGCTGGCTCTCTTCCAAGCCAATAGGATAGTCCATTCAATGGCAAGGGCTTATCAGAATCAAAGCAAGTGATCTCTGAGTACATAGATATCTATTAATATTATCTCAGGGAGCTTCCCCATAGACATCCAAAGGATGGCTGAGATGTTGGGGCCAAAGGAGACTGGAACAAATCCAGAAAGAGAAAAATTCTTAAAGGACAGATTCACCATGGAGCAGGAAGAGAAGATGTCAGACCCAACCCTTCTATTGGACCAGACTGGGGTAATCCTGGCATGGTATTTGCCTGGGTGTCAAGTCCAGGTTCAATCCTGGAATTCCCAGATAGTTCAGAGTACGTGGAATGGTGGAGTTTGTCGGGAATCCCTGAGGGGGGTCAAAGGGGCAAGGAACTTTGGCTTCAGCTTTTGTGTTGTGCCCCTGTACAAGTTCTGTTCCTTAATTTCAAGACAGAGGGTCGGAAGACAATCCTAAGGTCAACTTAAGAACTGAAGCGGGTTTCAGAGTGAAGTGGAGACTTCGCAGGATAGAACGGGATTTAGTTGATATTCGAACTAAGGAAATATCGGAGGGTACAAGTGGGTTTATATACTGAAGAGTCAGGAACATATAAAGCTGTTAAAGTATGTCAGACAAATGGGGGTTTCAGGTTTCTGGAACAAAGTAAGGGGATGATTCAGAATGGTGTCAGAGTGGTAGAATAATAACTGAGGGCAATGGTGCAATTGTGAAGCAGGGGGAAAGGGAGTTATCGTTATCAATAGGAACTGCAGATGTCAAGAAATGTCAAAGGAAAGAGACATATGTCAAGAGATAGCCAAGATAGGAATATGAAAGTCTGGGACAGGAAATATGGGGTTTGGAATGTTCAATGAAGGAGAAATCTTCTAAGGTAAAGTCCGAGGCTCAGGATTCAGGATTTGATCATAGGGGGCCAGAATTGGGCCAGATGGGTTAGGAAAGTTTCAGGATGTGACAACATCTTTTCCAAAACATGAACATCAGCTGAAAATCCCACATGACATATAGGACTCACCTCCTTCCAGCCATCCCATTCCTCTATGTTCATCATATCCAACTTCTTTGCTTCCTTATGCACTGCCCTATACACTCCAGGTCTGTTCCTCTTGTTCTTCCATGCTTCCAAATGAGATTTGAGGATATCTATTTTCTCCTCTGACAGCTTCTGGGAAGTCTTGGTCCCAACAGATATACTGCTAGCTCTACTAGATGGTTCACAAGGCATGATGTCCAGCAATATTGATATTTTGTTCAAAGGGTGTGTTTTGAGAGTTGGTAGTGTCTTGTCAGTCTGTCACATCCCGAAACTTCCCTAACCCATCCAGCCCAATTCCAAACCCCAGCCCTCGGACTTTACCTTAGACGAATTCTCTTTCATCAGACATTCCAAACCCTGTACTTCCCGTCCCGGACTTTCCACATTCCCGTCCTGGACTTTCATATTCCTATCTCGGTTATCTCTTGACATATGTCACTTTCCTTTGACACTTCTTGACATTTACAGTTCCTATTGATAATCCCCTTCCCCCTTGCCTTGCAATTATTGCGCCATTGCCTTCCGTCATTATTCTACCATTCTGACGCCATTCCGATTCATTCATTCCTTTCTTCCGGAAACCCGAAACTCCGATTCGTCCAACATACTTTAACATCTTTATATCTTCCGGACTCTTCAGTATATAAACCCACGTGTACTCTCTGATATTTCCTTAGTTTGAATATCAACTAAATCCCGTTCTTTCCTGATCCCCTCTGAACTTCTTCGGTCCTTAAGTTGATCTTAGGATTGATCTCTATCTCTGACCCTCTGCTCCGAAATCAAGGAACAGAACTCGTACAGGGGCGCAGCACATAAGCTGAAGCCAAAGTTCCTTACCACTCCGACCCCCCTCAGGAATTCCCGCCAAACCCCGCTTCCTCCGCACTCCGGACAATCCAGGAATTCCAGGAACGAACCTGGACTTAACAGTATATTTGAACTCAAACCTCTACAAGTTCGCTAACATCGTATCTTATCTACATGTCTAGAACTATCCAGACTCATTCCCAAACACGCAGGATGCAAAGCATCGACACAGCTCAGTTGGAGGCAGCCCGAGAAGACGCCCTGCACTCCCTGATGACCTCGCATCGAGGCCCCGATGTCACCGAAAAATTCTGAAGCTTTTCCGCTCGTCATTCATCAACCTCCGCCTCTCAGGCTAGACCTCCGTCTCAACTCATCTCCACCCCTACTCCCGCAGGTCGTCACCCCTCTGGGGACACCCCGGACCCCTCTGACGATGGGAACAGTGGCGGCAATGACCCCGACCCCTTCGACAACAACCCCGACAATGCAATCCTGCCTAATCCTATCATGGCGCTTGCAAACGCAGTTTACGGCCTCGCTGAGTTATTGCGCCGCGACCATGAATCCGAAAACTCCTCATCTCCATGCACGAAGGGGCAGGAACCTGACACCTTTGACGGGACTGACCCTCGCAAGCTGCAGGCCTTCTTGGTCCAATGCGAGCTGAGCTTCCAGGACCGTCCCTGCGCATTCTGGACTGACCATGTGAAAGTCACCTTCGCTCAGTCTTACCTAAAAGGTATGGCCCTTGAATGGTTCAAGCCTGGCCTCCTCCAGATGGACAATGCGGACTGGACAGACAACTATTGGGAATTTGTCCTGGAGCTCCAGACCAACTTTGGCTCCCATGACCCTGTCGGTGATGCCAAACACCAACTCGACCACCTATCCATGAAAGACTCCCAACACGTCAACAAATACGTGGTAGAATTCAATCGCCTAGCCTCCCAGGTCCAGGGTTATGGCAAGGGAGCCCTCCAACATCACTTCTACAATGGACTTCCGGATCGCATCAAAGACGAGCTTTCCCGCATTGGAAAACTGCACTCCCTAGGAGAACTCCGGACACTCTCCCAGACTATTGATGGGAGATATTGGGAATGCAAGTCTGAGGTCGCTCGTCAAATCTGACCCTCCGGAAACCAGTCCTCCACTTCCAAAAGTACTCTGACCACTTCATCTCTGAAACCTGCCACTCTGTGCAACACTTCCGCGTCCTCATCGGCAAAGTCCTCCGCCCCTAAACCCGCATCTGACCTCTCCAGTAAACTCGGGAAGGACAGACGCCTCACCTCTGAGGAATGCAAACACCACTTTGACCTCAAGCTGTGCATGTTCTGTGGAGCCGCCGACATGTAGCTAAGGACTACCAGAAGTCCACTTCCCACGCATCCAAAGCCTGTGCAGCAACAACCTCCCCCGCTCCGGAAGCCAAACCGGAGGCCTCTACCCCTGAGGCAAAAAATTAGGGTGCAGCCTTCCAGACTCTGCACGGGAAGGAGGCTGTGTTGAATCCCACCGTGCACCTATGGAAACCCGTCTCAATGCATCCGCTCTTTATGATCCCAAGGCCCTTATGCCTCTTGTTTCCCTTTCCGACTTTTCCAAAATCTCCACTTTTCCCGCTTTGTTAGATTGTGGTTCTACTGATTGCTTCATTGATACTACTTTCATTGACAAGCACCATTTTCCAACATACTCCATTCCTCCTATCTCTTTGAAACTTTTTGATGGTACTTCCAATTCTACGATGACCCATGCTATTGGCCTTTCCGTTCGTTTCCCTTCCGGCTGTGTCACCTTCAATACATTTTATGTTACTCCATTGGATTCATCTTGTTCCCTTGTTCTAGGACACAACTGGCTCACCCACTACAATCTGTTAATTGACTGGGTACTGGGCAGTATTACTTTCCGAACGCTGGCTCAAAACTTGCCAATGCCCCCGACGTCACCTCCAGAGATTCCAGACCCCGGACCCCCATATCACTCTGACACTCCCGACAAGCCGCCTCGCAAAGCTCCTCGCATCTCATTTGTCAATGCTGCTGCCTTTGTGCACACGTGCAAACTCGATGGTTCTGAGCAGTTCAGCATTCACCTCCGTCCCAGGACTCCAAACTCCATTCCATATCCCGGAACTCCGGAATTTCCAAAACCCCCGAAGAAGTCAATCTTTCCTCCATCCCTCCAGATTATCATGATTTCCCTGATGTCTCAGTAAGCACAAGGCTGATACCCTTCCACCCCACAGGGAATTCAATCTCAAGATTGACTTAGAGGAAGGTGCTTCTCCTCCTCTCGGGACTGTTTACCCGGTTTCTGCTACAGAACTCGAGTCCCTCCGGGAATTCATAGACAAACACCTCAACTATGGCTTCATCCACCAGTCCAAATCCGCCCACGGTGCTCCCGTCCTCTTTGTCTGCAAGAAGGACGGATCCCTCCACCTCTGTGTCAATTTCCGAGGACTCAACAAAATCATGAAAAAAGACCACTATCCCCTACCCCTGATCTCCGACCTCCTCGATTCCCCCAGCTGCACCAAGGTATACACAAAAATCGACCTCCGTCATGCATACCACCTTGTCCGCGTCGCTCCTGGGGATGAATGGAAAACCGCCTTCCGGACCCACTACAGCTCATATGAGTGGCTGGCGATGCCCTTTGGGCTCACCAATGCTCTGGCGGCTTTCCAACGCTTTGTCAATAGCGTCTTCACAGACCTCCTAGATGTCTGTGTCATGGTATACCTTGACAACATCCTCATCTACTCCAACGACATGGCTTCTCACAAAGAACATGTCCGGGAAGTCCTCTGGCGACTCTGGAAACACAGACTTTATGCCAAACTGGAGAAATGTGAGTGGCACTTGGACTCCGTCGAATACCTGGGCTATCGTCTCTCTCCCCAGGGACTTACCATGTCCCCAGAGAGAGTCCAGGCAGTCCGAGATTGGCCCGAACCCTGGAAAGTCAAGGACATTCAGTCCTTCCTCGGTTTCACCAACTTCTACCATCGTTTCATCTTCAACTACTCCGATATTGTTGTTCTGCTCACCCGACTCACTTGGAAAAACGCCCCCTGGAACTTCGACGATTCCTGCCGCTCCGCCTTCACCCAACTCAAAGACGCCTTCACCCGAGCCCCTATCCTTACTCACTGGATTCCGGACTGTCCTATCATGGTCAAAACCGACACTTCAGACTACGCTATCACGGGAATCCTCTAGATCCGGTGTCTGGATGAGGAATTCTGCCCCATCGCGTTCTACTCCCACACCCTGACAACCCCGGAACTCAACTACAACACTCATGATAAGGAGCTCCTTGCTATCCATGAAGCTTTCCAGCATTGGCGTCACTATCTTGAAGGTTCCAGCACCCCTATCAACATCGTTACCAACCACAAAAATCTGGAATATTTCTCCACCTCCAAAGTCCTGACCTGCCGGCAAGCCTGCTGGTCAGAATTCCTATCCCAGTTCAACCTCGTCATCTGCTTTTGCCCCAGACGCTTAGGAGCTAAGCCCAACTCCCTCACTAGACGCTGGGACGTCTACCCAAAGAGGGGGATAAGGACTATGCTCGCATCAATCCCCATAACCTCCATCTGGTGTTCACACAGGAACAGCTCGCCTCGTCCCTACAAGCCACTATCCTACTCGCCCCGGTCCTCTGGGCCTCGTCCCTGCTTAACATCCACAAGGACATCCTAGATTCCCTGTCCTCTGACCCCATAGCTTCCCTCAATCTTCTGGACTCGTCAGACTCCCGGTGGGCTGTCAACCCCAAAGGTTTCCTGACCCTCAACAATCACATCTTTGTCCCGGAAGCTAAGGATCTCCGTCTTTGCATTCTCCGGTACAAGCACGACCACCCCCTATCCGGACATTTCGGGCAGAACAGGACATTAGAGCTCGTCCACCGGGAATACACCTGGCCAGGCCTCCGCACCTTTGTCAAGAACTATGTCAGTTCCTGCACTTCCTGCGCCTGAGCCAAAACTCCGAGACACCGCCCCTATGGAATGCTCAAGCAACTTCCAATCCCCGAAAAACCCTGGAACTCCATTTCCATGGACTTCATTGAACAACTTCCATCCTCTGGCGGATACACCGCAATCCTTGGAGTCATCAACTGCCTTTCCAAACAATCCATATTCATTCCCACTCATGACACTATCGACTCTCCTAGCCTTGCGAAACTATTCCTGCTCCACGTGTTTTCCAAGCACAGAGTTCCCTCCCATATCACCTCCAACTGGGGTTCCGAGTTTGTCTCCCACTTCTTCTGTTCCTGTTAAGTCTGGATTCATTCCCGGAATTCCCGGAATGTCCGGAGGTGTGGAGAAGGCGGGGTTTTGCGGGAAGTCCTGAGGGGGGTCGGAGGGGTAAGGAACTGTGGCTTCAGCCTATGTGCTGCGACCCTGTATGAGTTCTGTTCCTTAATTTAAGAGCGGAGGGTCGGAGGCTGGTCCTCAGGTCAACTTAAGGACTTAGAGAATTGGAAGGGAGAGGATCAGGAAGGAACAGGATTTAATTGATATTTGAACTAAGGAAATATCAGAGAGTACACGTGGGTTTATATACTGAAGAGTCCAGAAGATATAAAGATGTTAAAGTACTATCGGACGAATCGGAGTTTCGGGTTTCTGGAGGAAAGGAAGGAATGAGTCGGAATGGCGTCAGAATGGTAGAATGATGACTGAAGGCAATGGCGCAATAATTGCGAAGCAAGGGGGAAGGGAATTATTGATAGGAACTGTAAATGTCAAGAAGTGTCAAAGGAAAGTGACATATGTCAAGCGATAACCGAGATAGGGATACGAAAGTCTGGGACAGGAATACGAAAGTCCAGGACAGGAATGTAGAAAGTCTGGGACGGGAATGCGGAAAGTCTGGGACGGGATTCGGGATTTGGTCATAGGGGTTTGGAATCGGGCCAGATTGGTTAGGGAAGTTTCGAGATGTGACAGTTCCCTCAGGAAAGGCCTCGACATCTGACTTCACTTCACTTCGGGATATCATCCTGAAGGCGACGGGCAAACGGAATGGGCAAACCAGACCCTCAAGCAGTATCTTCGAATCTACTGCAACTACCAACAGGACAATTGGTCAAAATTTGCCTACAACAATGCCCCTAGCGCTACCACAGGAGTATCCCCGTTCTTTGCTAACAAAGGCTACCACCCTAATGTCTCGGTCTACCCCGAAAGGGATCTGACCTCATCCCACGCCCGCGAATATGCAGTCGACCTACAGGAACTCCACAAATTCCTATGCACGGAAATGGCCCGCGCTCAGCAATGCTACCAAGGACCCGCAGACTCCTGATGACTTCCAGATCGGAGACCAAGCATTCATCAAGGCGAAGTACTTCCGTTCCACTCACCCTTCCAAGAAACTCTCGGAAAAGAACCTCGGCCCCTATCCCATCATTGCCCAAGCCAGACCCCTGTCCTTCACCCTCCGACTCCCGGACTCCATGCGCGCTGTGCATCCCGTCTTCCACGTCTCTCAGTTGAAACCCGCAACTCCGAACACCATCCTGAATTGGGTCCAACCCCCACCTCCCCCAGTCGAAGTCGACAGAGAACCCGAATATGAAATCTCCAAAATCCTAGACTCCAAAATCGACCACCAATGCAGGAATTGCCAACTCCTGTACCTGGTAAGGTGGGCGGGGTATGAAGGGACTGATGAAGA
>MU127449.1:100901-120875 GCA_014904945.1 Gyrodon lividus
CAGTGGCCAGACTCGCACAACTCGGGCATGGGGCAAGATCAATGTCATAGAGCTAACTGTGAAAAGGCATGCTGCCACCTATAGGGCATGCTGAAGAGCCATGATATCACTGGAAGCCAACAAAGACACTCTGATCCAGTATAGGCCACTTGATCCCAAGCACCTCAAGGTCAGTACTGCAGTATCTGAACCAAATGCCTGGGGAAATCAGGACTCCACCTTGGCCTGGTTCTGGACCATGGATGTGCAAAGGGATTCAGAACTGAATGTATGTTTCAATCTTAATTTTTGGTTGCTCATGAATTGAGTTAACACTTTCGGGTACTTCAGTTTATCAGGGTCATTGGCTCAGAGTCGACCCCAATCAACAAAGGAGAAATCTGCCATCAGAAGTGGTAGGTGTTAATTTAGTATGCTTTTGTCTGATCTTACCCCGCTCCCAGGCCATGGCCACCCAGCTGATCTCAACTGCAGTAATGCATGGGTGGACATTAGACATCCCCCATACAGTTTCGATGATCATTGATCCCGAACATGCTGATGCCACCTTCCCCAATCAGGAGTATCAGCTGGTGACAACTGACCCACAATATTTCCGTGGCTTTGGTGGTCGGACCACATGGAACAACTTCCAGAGATCTATGCACAATGTCCGTGGAATGATCTCTGTGAGCTTCATGCTCAATTCATGCCTCAATATGCCAGGGTAAGTTTCCGTTCAGTCCATTCACCTGTCACACTTGACTCATTTTCTGTTGTTTAGCTTTTGATCACTCCAGTAGGCCCTCCACCAATCTTCACTGACCAACAACGGATTGAGCTGGCATGCAGCTGGGCTGTGGAGACAAGGATGGCTTTGCCCAGAGAGCTCACCCAAGTATGTGATGAGATGTGGTTGACCATGGAAAGGATAGTGCAGATGGAGGAACATCGGTCTCCTGAGGACATCCTTGCAGAGATCCATTCCTCTGACAGGAATTCTAGATACCAGTGGTCAGTCATGTAGGGAATTTGTATTCTACTCTGTAACAATGTTCATAAACACTGCCAACATATATAATAAGCGAGGGAGGTCCCCCTGTCTGACCCAATCACATCTGTGAACTCCCACCCCCTCATGGACATTATCTCTCATATGGTAGGCCAGGCAAACCCTGTCAGAAACCAAATGTAGCACCCCATGCCGAAGTACCTTTCCAGAAATTCCCAGTAGGGTGCCAGGCCCATACCCCAGCCTGACCCCAATGCTATCCAAATCCATGTGTAGGTCAGGATCCCCTCCTATGGTAGCCAACATGTCCAACCACTGAGCCCTACAGTTGAGATCCTGATGGAAAGGGGTGGCCTAATTGATGATGACCAACATTACCAAATACACCAAGGACCACTTGGGAAGGACAGTCTTCATTTTGGTGTCTTCATTGGACTCGGCCAGTTTCAGCAGAGCCTCCCTTCCAGATGCATAGAGGTCTGGATGCATGACAAGCAGGGCTGCCGAAAGGACTGCAGTCTGCAAGGAGCTAGCTCTGAGCCATTCCCAGAGTCTAGAATCACCATGGGAGTCTTTGAGAAGGGCCAATACCTCAGGTTGATGTCTAAATGGCTAGTTCCATCAGGACAGCTTTGGTGTGAATGCAGCCAAAAGGTTTTTACCACCCAACCTTGCTGGTACCAAGCCAGAGATAATTCAATCGCACCTGTGATCTCTCCATCAAACAGGGCCTGGTTGGTCCTCCAAGACCTGGAGTTGCTGACACTCCTGGATAAATCTGGGAATAGCAATTCCAGGTTTTGGGAACAGTCCCACTAACCAAAGTCATCAATGAGGCATCTATGGAAATTTAACTTGTGGAGCTCACCTGGAACTCTTCAGATAGTACCCTAGGCAGATACCATGCCAGGATTACCCCAGTCTGATCCAATAGAAGGGTTGGGTCTGACATCTCCTCTTCCTGCTCCATGGTGAATCTGTCCTTTAAGAATTTTTCTCTTTCTGGATTTGTTCCAGTCTCCTTTGGCCCCAACATCTCAGCCATCCTTCGGATGTCTATGGGGAAGCTCCCTGAGATAATGTTAATAGATATCTATGTACTCAGAGATCACTTGCTTTGATTTTGATAAGCCCTTGCCATTGAATGGACTATCCTATCAGCTTGGAAGAGCCGGCAAAGGAATGCATGTATCAGGTAGTGCAGGAGTAGGTTTGGCATGGTGGCCGATGGCTTCCAGGAATTGCTTGACCATGTATTGGGCAATAATATCAGACATGTGAAGTCTCCAATGAGATGGAATGTCCATTGTAGAAGTAGATTGAATGGAATGTAGATCACTCAGCCAAGGGGGCTGCTGTTAACTTGGCAGTCAATTTGAAATTGTTCAGGACAATGCCTATGGACAATGGACTATGGTAGGATTCCTGATCCCTGCGGCTGATGGGATTCCTTGCCTTGGCTGATCTCATACCTAGGGGCCTGTTGGAGTTCAAACATTGTGTGGCTATGCCACAGCTTACTTAAACATGTACTTACTCTTTCGTTCGTTCATACCCAGCTACCTCAGTGACTACTGCCTAGTACACTGAGCTTATATCTTACTACAGGTTATGAGCCCCAAGCTTCATAACTAAGTTAGAAGTCTCGAAGAAAATTTTCTCAGCCCCTCGTAACAGTCTAAAAGATGTCTACAAGCAAATTCTGCGATGCACACTACAAGATCCCGAAGCTGGATGCTTCAGGGAAGAACTGGTCTTTGTGGAAGGCTAGATTGGAAGTGACATTGATGGGAAGAAAATTGCTCGGCTACCTGCATGGAATGAAGCCAATGCCTATCGATCCTGCAGCTGGGAAATCGCCAGCATGGGTGCCAACCACACTAGCTGAGATGGCAGAACTAGCAGACTATGAAACAGACCTCGAGGAATGGACCAAAAAAGATGCCCTTGTATGAGACCAAATCACCGCTGCAATTCCTGATTCACTTTTCATTTGCCTGGTATCGAAAACCACAGCCAACGAATACTACGAGACACTGAAGAGTCAATTCCAAGACCGCTTGTTAGTCGTCGGCGTCGAGCTGAGACGTCAGCTTGGCAAGATGAAGTTAAAGGACGGCAGTGATGCCCAAGCTCACCTTGACAAGATGTTCTCAATCCGTGAGGACCTTGCATCCATGGGACGACCTGTTTCTGATGAAGACCTGTTCAATATAATCTTCAGTTCACTTCCACGCAGCTATAACACAGTCCTCTCGTCAATTTTGTCAAACATGAAGTTGCATAGTAGAGCCATTACCTCTGACACCCTCGTATCCCTCGTACTTGTCAAGTACGACCACCTAATTGCTCAAGGTGGTGGGAAGCCAAAGCCCAAAGACGACAATGTAGCTTTTGGGGCTGACATGTCAAAGAAAGGGAAACGTTGAGCAGGAAAATTTACCGGCGACTGCTTTAACTGTGGCTGGAAAGGCCATACCAAGGATGACTGCTGGGAAGAAGGTGGTGGCAAGGCCAGGAAAGCCCCAAAAGGCTGGAAGTTTAGAGGGAAGAAAGAAGCGTCAGGCAAGGACTCGAAGGAAGCAAAAGCAAACGCAGCTGCAGAAACGAGCACCAAGCCCAATGCAGTTTGGATGGCAGAATCCAATGCTGAAGACCATGATGAGCCAGAGGCTATGTCAATGCTGCCCTATGCTACGCTAGCCCAAACACCGTCAACTGCTACAATTGAGATCTATGATAGCGGTGCTTCGCAACATCTATCTCCCTATAAAGACCATTTTATCAACCTTGTCCCTATCCCTCCGAAACCCATCACTGCGGCAGACAAGCGCACGTTCAATGCTGTTGGACAAGGAAGCCTACACATCGAAATCCCAAATGGATGGTCAACAACACGCATTTTGTTGAAAAATGTCTTGTATGCACCGTCGATGGGAGTGACCCTTGTGTCCATTAGCCGGCTTGCAGCAGCTGGGTATGTTGCTCTGTTTCACAACACAGTCTGTTGCATGTTCGACTCTCATAAGAAGCTGTTGGGGGAAGTACCAATCAACAATGGCCTGTACCGTGTACGACACCCAACTACAAACCAGTCCTTTGCAGGCACAGCAGGAGCAGTCGAAACTGTTACCATGGAAGACCTTCATGCGCAACTGTCTCATATTGCGCCAGCTGCTATCCGCAAAATGTTAGCCAAGGGAATGGTAGAGGGAGTCAAACTTGACCCACTTCACGAGACCATGGGACAATGCAAGCCATGTGAATATGCCAAGGCTGTTCGTAAGGCTATCGGGAAGATTCGTGAGCCGCAATGCTGTGAAAAGTTTGGCAACGAGGTGCATACAGACCTCTGGGGACCCTCGCCTACCCAAACTCCTGGCAAGAAGAGCTATTATGCGTCATTCACGGACGACTATACGTGGTACACCCACCTTTATCTGCAGGCCTCGAAAGCAGAAACCTTTGATTCCTACAAGGAATACGAAGCCTGAGCAAAGATGCAGCACTCGACGTCAATTAAACGGCTGCAGTCGGACCAAGGGGGGGAGTACCTGAGCAACAAGTTTACCCGTCACTTGAGAGCAGCAGGGACAGAGCGACGACTCACCGTGCATGACACCCCGCAGCACAACGGTGTCGCCGAGCGACTCAACCATACGCTCGTCGAACATGTTCACGCCATTACACACGGGACAGGACTTCCAAAATTCCTGTGGGGTGAAGCGTTAGCGCATGTCATCTATATGAAGAATCGCACAGCGTCGCAAGTGCTCAACGGCAAGATGCTGTATGAGCTGCTGTATGGGAAGCGGCCCAATATATTGAACATACCGTGCTAGGGTACCCGCATATGGGTACACGACCCAAACACCTCCAAACTCGACGCCAGAGCGCGTGAGGGACATTGGGTGGGCTTTGACGCTGAGAATGGGGGCCACTGCGTGTACTTCAAGGACCGTCATATGGTTGCTGTCGAACAAAACATCTCGTTCAAGAGATGTGAGGCACCGGTCTTGGTTCCAAACAGCTCGCAGATCGAGAGGGAGAAAGGAAAAGGGTTGGACAACAATCAGCATGCTGATCTCAAGGATCTCGCAACAGCCGATGTACCCGAACCCCCACCTCACTCCTCTGTCACCATGGAGCCTCCCATCACACCCGATAACGCTGAAACGATGCCCTTGAATGGTCTTGATCCACTGGGCCCGGATTTTGAACAACCACCTGTGCAAACTCTCAGGCGCTCAACCCGTCAATGAACGGAGACTCACTATATGCGAATGCTGTGCGACGGTGTGGGCACGCATGATGGACGAGAAGGGGAGCCAAAATTTCCCCCAGGTCTTCAGCCTGTTGAGGGCCGACATGAGAGTGGTGGAGAAAGCACGGGAGGAGTTGCTGATGCCAGCACACAGTGGGAATTGGAATGTGAGAATTCCGCTTATGAAATGTTTGCGGGAACTTGCAAGGCCAAAGCATTGGAACCACGCACTGTGAACGAGGCTCGTTCACAGCCAGATTGGCCTCAATGGGACGAAGCAATCAAATCCGAGCTGAAAAGTCTTGACGACATGCATATGTGGGATGTAGTGCAACGACCACCACCAAACGATGTCAACGTCATCGACTGCAAATGGGTGTTCAAGATCAAAAAGAACTCAGCAGGTGAAATTGACAAGTACAAAGCTCGTCTCGTCGCACGTGGATTCATGCAAGTTCAAGGGGTGGATTATTATGAAACTTACACGCCCGTAGCTTGCCTCGCATCCCTCTGTCTCATCTTAGCCATCGCTGCCTGTCATGACTGGGACGTTGATGTTTTTGACTTCCACAGTGCCTTCCTAAACGGTAAATTGGACGACGACGAGATCATTTACATGGAACTCCCGCCTGGTTTTGACAAAGGCAGTCGAGACCTTGTCGCCCGTTTATGTGTCGCACTTTATGGATCCAAGCAGGGGGCCCTGAAGTGGTATCAATGACTTTGCAGGGAACTCGCCGCACTGGGATTTTGCTGCACTGATGCTGATTGGGGAGTCTTTGTAGCAAAAATAGGCATTCATTTACTCATCTTAGCCTCGCACGTCGATGACTGTGCAGTAACGGGAAGCTCCAAGGAACTCGTCAAAGCTTTCAAAGCCAAAATCGGTTTGCGATTCAAAATCACTGACCTTGGGCCTATCAGTTGGCTACTTGGCATGTGGGTGACTCGCGGTCGTGATGCTCGCACTCTATCCATTTTGCAAGAACCATTCGTTGAAGCAATACTCGTCAAATATAATTTCGCCGACCAGAAACCTATCTCCATCCCCATGGACCCAAATGTTCAGCTCTCGCGAAACCAGTCCCCAAAATCTGTCGTCGAAATCGCCAAGATGCGACAAGTGCCGTTTCGTGAAGCCTTAGGTTCACTCATGTACCTCGCCATTGGTACATGGCCAGACATAGCATTCATCATCTCTACTCTAGCCCAGTTCACTGAAAACCCTGGGTGGACTCACTGGGAGGCACTAAAGTGTGTCTACCGCTATCTCATAGGGACGAAGGGTTGGTCACTGACCTATGGTACAGAGTTGAAGGGTCTCGTCAGCTATGCCGATGCTGACGGCATGTCGCAGGAACATCATCACGCTATAACAGGCTATGCTTTCCTCATTGATGGGGGAGCTATTTCCTGGGGATCGAAGAAGCAAGAGCTTGTTACCCTCTCGACCACGGAAGTTGAGTACGTCGCAGCCACGCACACCGCTAAAGAGATTATATGGCTACGTCGCCTTATTGGCGAAATATTCCGACCTCTCAAGCACCCGACTACTCTCTATAGCGACAACCAATCCACCATCACGCTTACCAAGGATGGAAATTATCATGCTCGAACGAAGCATATTGATATTCGCTACCATTTTATTCGTTTCTCTATTTTTAACGGTTCTATTCATATCCTCTATTGTCCTACTGATAACATGGTTGCCAATACACTCACGAAAGCTTTACCTAGTACGAAGGTGAAGCACTTCGCTTCAGAACTTGGACTTTGCGCCGTTTGAGGGGGAGTGTTGGAGTTCAAATGTCGTGTGGCTATGCCACAGCTTACTTAATCATGTACTTACTCTTTTGTTTGTTCGTACCCAGCTACCTCAGTGACTACTGCCTAGTACACTGAGCTTATATCTTACTACAGGGCCATGCCCCAGCCCACCTCATACACACAGCCTACTGTCACAACCAGTCAAATGGAATGGCTCATTTGTTGTGAAATAGATATTGGGATATTACTTGGTGCATCTGATACTGATAGGCCACCGATCCCTTGGGCCACCTGAGACCTTTGGGCTGTCCATCCATCAGCCTAGCCAAGACATATGGGTCACCCATACCTCGGCCCACTGGAGACCTACAAAATCACTCATCCCTCAGTTCACCCCATCCCCACAGTACACACTCACCACCATTCCAGGGGCCCACCCATTACTGACGAAATCCTATCGAAATATCCCTTGGCCCATCCAACACCTGTGGGTCACCCCTTGCTCGGCCAATCAGAGACCCACCAACCATCCATCCCTTGGCCCATACAGGACTTTTGGGTCACCCCTCCCTTGGCCCACCAGAGGGCTACAGTGCATGCATTCCTCAGCCCATACAACACCTATTGGTTACCCATCCCTCGGCCCATCTGACACCTATGGGTCACCCATCCCTTGGTCCACCCAAGACCTTCTGGTCACCCATCCCTCAGCCCATCTGCAACGTTTGGGTCACCCCTCCCTTGGCCTACCCGAGACCTATGGGGAATGCATTCCTCGGCCCATCCAACACCTATGGGTCACCCATCCCTTGGCCCACCCAACACCTATGGGGTCACTCATCCCTCGGCCCACTCATATCACACCCACCATTGAATGGCTCCACCCCTTACTGACAAAATACCTATGGGTTGCCCATCCCTCGGCCCACCCGAGACCTATGGGGTCACTCATCCCTTGGCCCACTCATATCACACGAAACCACTGCATATTGACCCACCCATCACTCAAAATACCCTTACTAAAATAACCCCTCAGCCAACTCATATCACATGGGACTTGTATTCTATCTCGGCCCATCCATGCCCTACAAGTGCAACTCATAGGTTGGCCGACAATCAGCTGGCCCATGAGCCATGGCTATTTGTCAACCTCGGCTGTCCGTATGCTACAGTACCAAAGCACTACATTATGTGTTTGCTCAGCAAACGAAGCTAGGCGAGAACGTCCAGTAAACAGCTCCGTGTACAGAGGGGGCATCCATCTTGCAGTTCCGAGTGCCTTTCGGCACTGTACTGTTGGTGGTTTTGATAAGCCCGCGTCCTGTCCCCCGGACGAAAGCCGCATATCCATATCCACCGTTGGCGAGCGCCTGTCTCCGCACCCAAACCTACCAGCAGACATCCCAAGATGGTGGTCGCGTCGTAGATGCTATGACTTGACAACAAATGTCCGTGTTAGGATGATCTTTAGCAGAAACAAATGATTACACATGTTTGGGTTGATACATCTTTCGCTGGCAGTGCTACATTCTTTATAACCTGAGGCAAGGACAAACAAATCGGAACCGACCGATTGCGCTGGTGTAAGTACCCATACCCATATCATTCAAATGAGGAAAGGGCGCGGCCCCTTGGTGGTAGTGATGGTATCTTCAGCGGGAAAAAAACGATGACTCATGCTCAAATTGTGTACCGGAAACTCGGTGCTCGATCACCCATTGGTTTGACTCCTCCTTCCTTTGAATCAGCCTTCTGCCCCTGCTGTCTGAGAAGTTCGTCGCGGTCTCTCCGATAGTTGATACGTTTGTAAACCAGGACTGTGATCGGGACCGCTACGAGTCCCATGCTTATAAACATTATCTCCAAGCCAACTAAAAGGTGACCAAGCTTGAGACGCGGAAGGACAGGGTGGTCTTCAAGACTCACATCCAAGGAGATACCGTGGCTGATCTTGAGCGCGGAAGATGTTGCTTGCAACCGCTCCACCCAAGTTGCTCATGCCGATTTGCAGGGCGATGCCAGTAGCGCGCTTGTACTTTCCTCCGAGGTTATTTGCCAACCTGTCATCATCATCAGCGTCGTGTAACGAGCTCCCTGCTAGATCGCATTGGCCTATATGTATTACGACTAACCAGCTAATAGCTCCAGGACCTCCAGTGGCCGCGAGGACGCACAAGTACAGTCCGAAATATTTAACGCCGGGTGAGGTGTTTGAGATATTGATGATATATCCCACCAGAGAGAGCAACTGTGCCGCGAATACGAAAGGCCAGCGAAGCCTCAGCTTATCCGAGAAGTATGCGAACGTCAGAATGATGACAGCTCATCAGGACATTAGGATTCCTTCAAGTAAAATGAAATGAATACGGGTTTCCACTCACTTGCGAGCAGGTAAGGAGGAACAGTCAATAGCTGACTGATGGATGTACTGTATCCGAAACTGTTTGAGGTCAGTATAGAATGGTACAATACGTGACTAGTGGCAGTACTTGTTGATGAGGGTCCTGTTGAGCAGTTTGTTAGACGGTGGTGGCCATGATATTCCACAATACTTACGGTAAGAAGTACGCAATCCCATACACTGATTTTCAATCAATACCAACTTTCCGACGCTTTAAAGGTACTCACTGGGCGTCGCAAATGAAAGTTGGATGATGGACAATGCCCATACCTACGTAGGAGTACTGGGTTCATCGATTTCTAGGCATAGAAAAGACCACCTCATACCTGCCAATCAGTGAAAGCGGCCCAAACCTGTTGGACGGCATCGTGCTCATCATCCTGTGCGGCACCACGCGCTGTACACAAGTAGGCATTACTGAAGTTGACGGTGATGCGATGTTGAGGTCCCACCTCGTTTTTGGATGACGAATGATCGCTCCTCAGCCGTCAGGAACTTTGCAGTGGCTGGGTAATCGACCATGACTTGAGTGCATGGGAATGAGCCATCGGGGTACAAATCAAAACCCAAAGCTACGCTCACCGAGGGCTGCGAGTAATCCAACCAGTATTGTTACAAGACCTTCCAAAATCTGTAGAGGGTGTTCAGCATCCTGAGGATGAACCACAACAGGAACCTACGAAGATCCAAGACCATCCTTCGAGGCCACCGTCACCACTCATAAAACCAATGGAAAATGCTAGAAGTCCCGAGAACGCGCCTGAACATGCAAGTAAGCATCCCGGAAACGCAAAATAGCGTCCCCCTATTACCAGCCAAAGTTGTTGCTCCCGTGAATAGAGCCAGGCGGTATTGATACATGTACTTGGGATACCACATTGTGAGGCTGTGATAGTGAGCTTAACACTATAAAACATAGAATGAAACTTACTAGTACGCGACGCCGGGAAAGAGGCCAGCTTCTGCAACACCAAGACATACACGCAGACCTACGAGTTGGGGGTAGCTGTATGCTGATCAGCGCGAGTCCATCCGATGGCGTTTTACTCACGTCTTCACGAAACCCATGGTCATCCTTCAAACAAATTGGGAGGTGAGCACTTCGGGGTTACGATGAGTGAAGGAGTCTTACATGATAAGACCCCATGTGATCTGGAATTGGAGTGAGCTCTGCACCCGACCACGAACGATGACACGCTTACCATGATTGCTGGCAGCCATCTTGCATCCGGTCAGACCGCGAAAATGATGTATGACATACACTTGCCTGGATGGTCGTATAACTTGGATGACGAGACTTTACGGAACATGCGTGCGTATGAGACGAAAGGGGCGGAAGAGGCAGAACTCACTTTGAGGGAAGCTCAAGAAGACCATAAGGCTGCACGACGCGCTCGTGAATTAATCCAAAAGTACCAACCAGAACCAACATACTATGAAGAACACCGTCTGTAAACACACACATCAACACTCCATATATCAGCATTACTGGATGTCCGACTGACCAAGGCAATGTTATACTTGTTTCCAGTGAGATGTAGCTGTGTCATTAATCCGTCCAGTTTTGCATTACCTATGATGACCTTCAGTGAACATTGGGGATAGATCCAGGTTTGTTCGCACCGATATTGCCTGCCCGTCATATATAAAATGAGGAGCATGAAAACCTGGACAATACAAGATACACACCCCTGTCCATAAAGGAAAGCAACTGCATCAAGGTAATCATTGGAATGAGGCGCAAGTCGATCCTCTGCCAGAGTTTGATCTCTTGTTCTGCTGTGAGGATAGGAGCGACAGAGATCTCCGTCTGCTCTTCACTACCACTCATTCCCCCCTTTTCCGGGTGGGCTACGAAGTCAAGTCCACCTTGAGGAGAAGTATCTGATGCTGTCTTGATCGATGACATGACGTTCATCAGCGGTCTCACAGAAGTGGGAAGGTCTGAACTTCGCTAAGAGTATACTCTTGGGCTTTTGAGTCTGGGTTGTTTGGAAACCATCATGACGGTGGAACCGACATGTGCAAGTTTCCGATAGTACTTAGTCTCCGGGCGTAGTGCGCGACTTAATTTGTATAAACGGAGATGAATGCGTCGTTCCGCATTCCGACGGCATCACTACGTGGCAAGAAGGAGGGAATCATGAGTACAATTCTGATGGAGTTGATATCTCTTGGATGTACCAACTCGGCCCGGGCTCCCGTGAGCACCAACATTCCTCATTCAAACACCCTTCCAGCCTCCGGGAAACCCCGGACCCTCCATCAATAGTTGTTACTTATCGTCGAGTATAGTCCAGTTCGAAGTCATGATTGATGGGCACCGTATGAAGTGGGGACGGTGAGTCCATGCGCGTGTAACACAAGTATCGTGGGCATGTGCCACTTAGAAATGACAGTATTCCTGTCCCGCACATCTTGAGCTCAGGAAAGTCAACATCGTTAGTGTTCCGTCATCTACTGTTTTTTTTTACCATCCCTTCGCCAACTAAAGGCCTGCCGATGATCCTGATCGTCCCTCCTCACTAGGGGTGGCTGCCAAATACTGTTCCCGTCTTGCCGAAAAATTCGTTCGGTATCCTGCCGACGATGCAAAACGGTCGATTCGTTGTTCAGCCTGCGCTCAGTGACGTTGCCCAAGATAATGACCTGTTTCGTCTGCTCAATCCCGAGCAGGCAACCACGTAGGTTTGCACACGTTGCGAGGCACGTGTAACAAACAAATATAATGGAGTACATTGCGAATTGCATTAACCCTAGACACTGTATTCCCTGCGACTGAACTGTCAGGAGGTTAGTGAAAGTCGCTCGGCGCTGAGTGAGAATGGCCTAGCTTACTCGCATTGTCCGTAGTTGACACTCGAGCATTACATATGCGTGGATGAAAAACAAAGACATACTATGGAACCAAGAACCGAAGCGCAAAGGAAAAGTGAGAGAAGCAACATGCAAGAGACTGCTAACCAAACGGATAACGCAACGAAAGGAAGAGAGAGAGGGGAAAACGACAAATCCGCACAAACACGGACCGACCCGGGAAAACCACTGGCTTCGGACAATGTAGTCCGTTTATGAAGTAAGCGATGGCGCAAGGCTCGCCTGGAACACACTCGCTCACCTTTCTTTTCGCAGCTACCCACCGTCCCTTTATCAGGTCCGGACACCAATCCCGGCCCTATCCAGGCATCTTGCTGCATCCGTCATAGTTGTCCGTTGCGCTGCACTTGGCACTTGGCACTTGATTGTCTCGCTTGGCTGACCTCCTTGGGCCCGCCCATCCAAACAGCTCATCTTGACCCACCAAGTTCAGGCAGCGCTTCGGACCCGAAAACGTTGTTCCCGTCTCGCCGAAGTATTTCGTTCGGTATCCTGACAACGCTGCGAATCTTCACGGTCTGTCCACCGTTCGGCCTGTACTCTATGACGCTGCCCAAAACACTGAGGTACAAGCAGTTCAGACGTTGTCACGCACGTGTCAGAAACTCCGGAACACCAGATATGATAGAGTACAGAACTCTTTAATCAATTCCGCAACAGAGTGTACATTGATTGGAATAATACACCCCGTAGAAACACTGATTGATCATAAAGTACCTTCTCAAAAGGGGCACAATTCTCATACAAGGCCACGCGAGAAACCTCAGAGTCCCCAACTTACCGAAGGGATTGTCATTGTCGGAATCCATTGTACCACTTGCGGGCAAACCAACGAACGGAAAGTAACTAGTTATCCGCTGAATCAAGTCTTGTAAACAAGGTCCCTGCTAGCGAAGCTCAGCCCTACATTTAGTCTGGACTTGGTACACGTTAAACATTCGGTTTTCCATGGCGCTTTGTATTAATTTTCAGCCTGATCGCGCAGTGTTGGCTAATTATGCATAGCTCGTACTTGGGTAAGCTGTAACGGACCACGACAACAAACAGTGACAGTCGACCGACATCATAATCCCAATGCTTGACCTTGTGTCGCCTGCGATTTCATCTCGCAGAACATACAGCGAAGATCACTGTTATGCAAGGTAAAGGATTGGATATGGCGGAACGACAAGTGTCCTTTACTTCTTTCCCAACCCGACGTCCACCTGGCCCTGGGTGTGTTGAGTCTTGTACTGTGGTCAGACGCGTTGTTTACTGGGACTAAGCTTCCAACACGTGTCGCAGGCTCCTTGGAACGGAAGAGACAGGGTAGCAGTGAGTAATCCGATATCATTACGAACCCCTGCGACACGTACATCTCTTGCGAGATTTGCAGTGCCGTTCCCCCTCTCCATATTCTCTCGTTTCGTTTCTTTTTTTTTGGAACTGGGTCTTTCCGGTTGCATCCCAAAACAATGGTCATCAAATACTTCTCCCGAGGATCCGAGGGAATCACCGTCACCCCCCGCTAACTCTGTGTGCCTCCGAACTTCGGGTGAAAATCCCGGTCACCACTCAACAGAGAAGACGAACAGCAATCTCAGACTGTCCGATATTTAATTATCGGCGTCTCCCACCGAAACAACGCTGCAACACCTTTTGTCAAGATACGCCCAAATTCGTTGCGGGAAAGGACTCGTGATCACTGCTTCGAAGAGGTGGCTGAAATGTCTACCTACGCTGGGATTCCATATCACATGGTCCACTCGCGCCAGGATCAGTAAAGGCGAAATAGTAGCGGGCTTACCACCCTGAAAAAGCGGCCACCCAATCGACCATATGAATATTACGGTTGAGCTCCTTCGACCTCGTTGGAAGAAGAATGTGCAAAGGTTGCCATGGAGCAGCAGACATTGGGATTGAGGAGAGCACAACGATCGCTCTGGTGTGCTGGTCGGTAGGACTGTGCCATCTGTCGGTCAACGGTTTCGCAAGGAGGTTTACCACTTTTTTTTAATCTTTCCTTTTCCATCCCTTTTTTTTTTTGCAGGTAGTAGGGATGTACGACAACAATTATCGTTATTGAAATTCCTTGCTGCAGAAGCTACCAGTCCCATGTTCCGTCACCTATTTCGTAATCGATAATATCGGTATGAATTTAGGGGGACTGAACGTACCTGATCGACAGCAGGTCCGCCAGTCTAGCGCTCGAACGATGTCGGATCTGGAGTTCACGCAGGGAACATTGATATAATTGACTGGATGGCAGCTCGACACAGATATCGACGTCTAGTGCTACTGGGTGGAGGTCGAAACGATGTACATACATACATTGAATTAGTTGTGAAAGGGAGGCGAGCAAACGAGAGCCATTGAACAACAACACATATATCCCCTGGCACAACATCAAGAGAAGGCAATGATGTAAAGCAGACACGGCCCACCTTAAGCGTCGAGAGGTCCCGACGTCCGCTCATTCAGCAGCTCTCTGTTTGAGTTGATATCCGATAATTCATACTCCCTGCTTGAACCACCAGATGATGCAGAGTGCGATTGCGATTGCGATTGCGACTGCGACTGCGATTGCGACTGCGACTGCGACTGCGACTGCGACTGCGACTGCGAACGTTGAAGAGTATTTTTACTCACGAACAATCCATCCGACCGTGATCGATGGTTCCTGAGGCTGAGGACAAGTCGAGGATAGAGCACGTAGGGAACAGTGGAACAGTATAATGTTACAAAGGTGGTGTACAACATCTAAAAAGACCGCGGAGCGTCACTGAAGGTGGGCGAATAAACAATGCAAGCTACTCACCGAGGACGAAGCCACCCTCCCATCGATGAGTGCCTTATCGGCCGCATTGCTACAGTTATTTGTGAGTATAAAAAGAATGATGCCCAGTAGACAGCTAGCCTTACAGGAAGAAATAGAGAACACTATGCTCTAACAGCAACCGCATGTAAACGTTGACACTTGTTCTTCCTAGCGTTTTCTTGGTTTCCATAGAATGGACGACAAAGCGATAAAGCGCAAGAACCAACAGAAGAACGTCAAATAAGGCCCCTGGGAGGCCGCCGTAGATGGGAAACATTGCGCTTCTGCCTGTCCGATAGTTACAGATAGCCACGTTGACCACAACAATGCTTGCGGCTAATGAACGAAGAGCAACGTCAGCATGAAGTAGACATCAACAAGTGCTCACACGCTCACCGATGAGACCGCTGCGAGGACCGATCCAGAGGAAGTCGATGACAAATGACTCGATGACGATCAGTAGGTACAGGAACGACAGAATGTAAGTCATCCTCTTAGGGTGGTTGAACATAGCTGAGACACGTAGAATCATGATTGCTTGGAGTCAGATCCACAGTCAACATTGTGAAAGAAATTCGCAGACAAACGGGAGTTACAAACCTTTTGTCACCACGGCGTAGAGGAACCCTCCCCAAGAAAAAAAGTACAACATCCCAATACCTGGAAGAAAGAGTTGAAGAACGACTCGCAGCCATGAGTATGCAGTGGGCGTACATCTGTTGTTTCAGAGCACCCCAAATAATTGGCTGTAGGGCGTGTGGATCAAGCACGAGATATGTACCACTCACGCCTGGGGCACGGTTAAATTACTGGCAGTCTCATAAAAGTGGAATGCCTGACCGACTGGGACATAGAGAAAACACCGACTCCTGACCCTACATATCGATTAGTCACCAACTGCTTGAAAAAGTCGCGCGACATACATAATCCGTTACAGCTGATCATTGCCGTCAGCAACCTGGGCAGCCCGGTGAGAATAATTGGCACATACATCGCAACAGCAAGTCCAAGGTAACGCGCCTGATAAAGCGGGGCTTGTCAAAGGATGTCATCTGCTCAGTGCTCCGTTAACGCTTACCACGATAAAGATTGTCGACATCGTAGACCAGGACTTCCGCTTAGGGGAGTTAACAAACATGCTCTCCCAAAAACAAATGTGCCCACCCATATCAGGTCTACCTAAGGCACAGGTTAGGCGACAAGTACAAGTACAGTGCAAACTGACTAGCAGTGACTTACCTCGCACGAGAACGTAAGGGCTAAGAAAGTAATCAGCCGTTGCTCGCAGTGGGATTCACCAAGACCGACGTCCGTACCGTAGTCATAGCAAACTGCCACAGAACCGGCGACTTTTGATACGAATGGTTATTGAAGAACAATTGGTGTCAGAAGTGAGTCCTTGTTCGATGTGTGTTATCCTCACTCACCACTCGTGTAATCAAGTAATTGCAGGCTCTCGAGGAAGGCACCCACTGGCGACATGAAGAGGCTGAGTTCCGTAGGGGTCGGAGATCCTCATTCTCGTCGCTGGACGATAAGTAGTTATATGGATTTCAAACCACACGTGCTAAGATAACTATTGACGACGACGGGGATGACCGGGCTCCAACTTGAACTTGCCTGCACTGAACATGGGTACGAAAAAAGCCATGTCCGGTTCGCAACGTCTGTGACACGGGTGTTATTAGACACGTATCTATCCCATGTAATATTGAGATCGGCGGTGGACATACAAATTCAAATGATCGTATGTGCAACGTGCTCCCGACGGGATTATACAGCTCACTAGGGGATCAAATACAGAGTGTAGTTGGCAATCCTTGTTCAAGGATAAGCCGTCAATGAAAATATATCTTCAAGAACAACATTGATCATTCATCAACATAAAATTACTTTGAAAGACTCAACAAATCGGTTAGGGGTTTTCAAGTTTGGTCGGACAACTTTTATCAGAGGATGAGTGACCGTGGTTGTGAGGCAAGCACTGTTTTGCGTCTACAGCTCCGAGTCGATCCGAAAAAAACCTGAGACCGCGTTCCGCTTGGGAGTGGAACGGGACAACCAAGGAAATGCATAGTTACAATTACAGGTTTGACGCCCTAGCTAGCTAGCAGGACAAGGAACACCGGACGCAATTGACACGTCGGTCCCAGCGAACTTCGACCTACACGGTGTAAGTAAAACTATCATCGCTAACCCAGAGTCACCTACAGGAACATCGTTACTACCACAACCCCCCGGTAAAAACGACACACCTTGATGAACGTCGACACAACAAAGCATGCGGTCCGAGATGTTAGATGCCACGATATAGAAGAACTGTCGAAACCCCGACATGAACAGATTAATACAACTCTTGTTCTATGGCACCCAGCGCGAGCCCTCCATCCAAATCAACAAGTTGCGGATATGGCCGACGGAGAAAGCACCACGTGATAGAAACCCCATCAAAAGTGCTCGGCACGCAAACTATAATATAAGTCTTGCTAGGGTTCACTAAGGTCACGTGTGAGAGGATAAGTCGTTGATCGACTCGGGTAAGTTCTTGCCAGCTCCTCTGACATCGAGCATGTTCCCCTCCCCCTTCACAAACACTCAGCTGATTTCTCACAGCACGATCCAGGCATGCTCAATACTCGAACTACCACTATCGACAAGCAAACTGAGCGCATTATGGAGGTCTTGGCCACCCTTTGAGACGGACGCTTGTCATTCTTCGATCTCGATTCATGGACTCACCGCAGGCACAATTTGCAATACATCGCGACCGCATATACGTTATTGTCCTTTTCAGGCAACTTTTCCACACGGGAAAAATCACGTCCTTTCCTCGGTCAGCTCATAGCTTCTCAGCGATCTGCAGGAACTTGATAAAAACGATACCGTCTGACTCCGACAGGTCCAGCGAACACACTCCGCGTGGACCGATTAACTCAGGACACGTTTTCAAAATTTCGGTATGTTCGGGCTTTGGGATTTCATGCCATCAAAAGTTAAAATGAGCTCCTGAATGATGACAATGAGCAATGATGCGTGTGGCACCGTGCCACGCTTAGTCATCTCTGAGTGGATGTCATTGCTCAAGCGCTCGTGTCGCGACTCCTAAAGGCCTGACCCTCATGATAAAGTTAACAAGTGATCACACTCACCCGTTAAATAAACTTCCAACTTGAAACGGTCTCCTTCCAGCCACTGGGATGTTCAAACAGTCTTCCTCTCAGGCTGCACTGCCAGAACCATCTGGAGTCAAACATATCAAACTACTACTAGAGCCATTTCTTGCAGAGAAATGCCAGACAGCGAGTGAACGTATACACTGGATGGTCCAGATGTCTCAGCATAACATGACTTGAATTGCTGGGAACCTCCTATTAGGCCACATACTAGCACAAATTCTTATCCATGTGTCAAGTTCGGGTTTGATCCTGGAATTCCTGGATAGTTCTGGAGTGTGTGGAAAGGTGGAGTCGGTCAGGAATTCCTAAGGGGGGTCAGAGGGGTAAGGAACTTTGGCTTCAGCTTATGTGCTGTGCCCCTGTATGAGTTCTGTTCCTCAATTTCAAGGCAGAGGGTTGGAAGACAATCCTAAGGTCAACTTGAGGACTGAATGGGGTTTCAGAGTGAAGTGGAGACTTTGCAGGATAGAACAGGATTTAGTTGGTATTCGAACTAAGGAAATATCGGAGAGTACAAGCAAGTTTATATACTGAAGAGTCTGGAAGATGTAAAACTGTTAAAGTATGTTGGACGAGTCGGGGTTTCGGGTTTCAGGAACAAAGTAAGGGGATGATTCAGAATGGTGTCAGAGTGGTGGAATAATAACTGAGGGCAATGGCACAATAATTGTCAAGAGATAGCCAAGATAGGAATACGAAAGTCCGGGATGGGAATAATTTCCCATCCCGGACTTTTGCATTCCTGTCCCGGACTTTCATATTCCTATCTCGGCTATCTCTTGACATATGTCACTTTCCTTTGACATTTCTTGACATCTACAATTCCTATCAATAATTCCCTTTCCCCCTGCTTTGCAATTATTGCACCATTGCCCTCAGTCATTATTGCACCATTCTGACACCATTCCAATTCATTCCTTACTTTCTTCCGGAAATCTGAAACTCCGATTTGTCTGACATACTTTAACATCTCTATATCTTTTGGACTCTTCAGTATATAAATCTGCTTGTACTCTCTAATATTTCCTTAGTTCAAATATCAACTAAATCCTGTTCTCTCCTGCTCTGCTTCACACTGAAACCTCTTCAGTCCTTAAGTTGACCTTAGGATTGTCTTCCGACCCTCTGCTCTGAAATTAAGGAACAGAACTCGTATAGGGGCATAGGACATATGCTGAAGCCAAAGTTCCTTGCCCCTCTGACCCCCCTCAGGGATTCCCAACCAACCCTGCCATTCCACATGCTCCGGACTATCCAGAAATTCCGGGATTGAACCCGGACTTGACATATACTCATATTATGTTACCTGGAATGAACCTGAGGGAAGAATATAAAGTGTAGTAATAGATGCAGTAAATGGAAAGTTAAAAAGCTAAGTGAACACAAGGGTTGTGTGGTCACAGTTCTGGTGCTTCCACTTCTGGAAGGAGCACAAGAATTTCAGAAGCAGTCTCAGAACATAGTGGTTCTGAGGTGGTTCCAGCTGGAAGCATTTGAACTTGTGTTGATGTGGTTCCGAGGCCGGAAGGCCGGAACCATCTGGTACTTAGGGTTGAATACTGACATCAAGCATGGATACTGTAGTACCACTAAGATATGATAATGTATCACATCAATGAGTAATCATGCCTTATCAAATTTTGATGCTCCATAAGCGGCAGAATCACTGTTTGAGGCCTGCCATCCCCATTCCTCATCCCC
>MU127449.1:120885-153719 GCA_014904945.1 Gyrodon lividus
AAGTGCAAGCTGAGTGAGAAAGCTTGGGCAGCACTCGATGACAGCACCACACACAAAGATGGTAAAAACCAATTGAATGGCAGTGCGACGGTAGCCAAAAAGGCTCACATTGACCAAGGAGATGGCCCAACAAAGCCACATGCAGCCAAATGCTCGCATTGACCAAGGGCATGGCACGTCCAAGTCACTTTCTCATTGACCCGTTGTCCATACTGAGGAGGAGGATGCCCTACACGGAGGTGCAGAAGTTATCAACCTTGATGCAGATGAAGATACTGGCAGCAACTTGCCTGAAATGACCCCAGAGGATGAGCTCAAGCAGCTCATGGAAGAATGGATATTGCCAGTATATGCCTTTTTTCAACCCTGACCCACAATCATTGAGGTTGGTGGACATTGGGCCCATGACTTCAAATGCACTGCTCGCAGCTGCAAAGTCACAGTCCGCTGTTATATAGATACAAAGGATGCTAGATTGACCAGCAACTTACGAAAACATGTCAAGGTTTGCAAAGGATGGTGCAAGGAGATACTAGAGATGGCTGATCAAGCAAAGAATGCTGACAAAGCAAAGATGAAGATCATTAGAAGGTTTCTGTGTGATGGTAAAATCACTGCAATGTCCAAAAGGAAGGGGGAGGGGAAGGGGCAGGTTACATACTTACACCACCAACATACTCACGAGGAGACGTGGTATGTTTCTACTTTAAGTTCTCATGTCTGATGAGACCTGTGTTGACCAATTCTTAGTGTGGAAATAGTACAATGGGTATCTGAAAACTTACAGCCCTTTGATGTTGTTAATGATCGGGCATTTTGTGCCTTGATGAAGACAGGGCGGCCTGATTACTATCTGCCCTCAGCAGCAACTGTCTTGCATGATCTCCAATCGGTCTTTGGATGCACATGGCAATGGGTAGGACGGATGCTGCAGGAGTACAAGGGGAGAATCAGCTTTACCACAGATGTATGGACCTCACCGAATCATTGCTCCTTTATAGCATTCTGTGCTCATTTGGAGCACAAAGGGAAGCCATTGGCCTTCCTGCTGGATATAATTGAAGTAGCAAAGGTCAGTATCCATCAATGAGTGCCAATATCCATACTTACCTTTCTCTAGTCGCATACTAGGCTTACACTTGCAACCATTTTTGCCCAGATGCTGAAAGACTTTGGGTTATCCAATAAGGTATGATAGGATGCTGCAGGTGGGACTCACCTAACATATCATGCAATCCAATTCTAGATCCTGGGCATCACCTGCGATAACGCTTCAAACAATGATGTTATGATTCAAGAATTGACAGTACTTGCTGGTGGGTTTTCAGGATTAGCTGCACACACATGCTGCTTCTTGCACATCATTAATCTCATTTCCAAAAGCCTATTGCATCAGTTCAATGTGAAAAAGAATGAGCACACAACAAATCCAGCAGATTCAGATGATGACACATGGTGTGAGTTGGAAGAGCTGGATGACTTGTTGATTGAGGATGATGAGGATGCGCCTAGAGCCACAGATGGCAATGAAAGTGATGATGACTCTGTGGAAGGATGGGTGGATGAGATAGATGAGTTGAGCGAGCATGAACACCACATGTTGGAGCAAAGCATCTAGCCTGTCAAGTGTGCATTAGCCAAGGTATGTACATGCAAGCAAACCTACCAGTTGTTGATGCTAAACCATTTCCAGCTTTGCAAACTAGCCTTTTCCATCCCGAAATCTTCCACCATCCATCTTCCAGCATGGTGAGAGATCTTGGTTGAGTTGCAACTGAAGAAGACACTGCTGCCATGTGATGTGGTGACTCGCTGGAATTCGACACTGAATATGCTTGAATATGCATTGGAACATAAGGAGGTGGTCAATCAGATCACATCAAGATGAGAGGGAGGGCTGCAAGGTTTGAGTTGAGCAATACAGAGTGGACGGTGCTGGAGCAGTTGTGCCATGTTCTGAAGGTGCGGTGTGAGCGTGGCACAATATTAATAACATAATAGGCAGGCTCTCACCACAACCTCTTTATCCACAGGTTCTGAAAGAGAAAACACTCTACTTCTCTCATATAGCACCAAACCTCGCATCTGTCATCCCTGGCATGGATATCATAGACAAAGAATTCACATCATACATTCACAACTGCAATCTCACACCCACCATCTGTGCTGCCATGTCTCATGTGAAAAACCCTCAACAAGTATTATTCCCTCACAGACAGCTCCGAGGTATACCATATCACTATGATCCTCCATCCTTGCTATAAATTAACTTACTTCAAGAATGCCAACTGGAAGATGGACTGGATTGAGACTGTGTTAAGTCCAGGTTTGTTCCCAGAATTCCTGGATTGTCCAGAGTGCGGAGAAAGCGGGGTTTGGCAGGAATTCCTGAGGGGGGTCGGAGTGGTAAGAAACTTTGGCTTCAGCTTATGTGCTGCGCCCCTGTACGAGTTCTGTTCCTTGATTCAGAGCAGAGGGTCGGAGATCAATCCTAAGATCAACTTAAGGACTGAGGAAGTTCAGAGGGGATCAGGAAAGAACGGGATTTAGTTGATATTCAAACTAAGGAAATATTAGAGAGTACACGCAGGTTTATATACTGAAGAGTCCAGAAGATATAAAGATGTTAAAGTATGTCGGACGAATCAGAGTTTTGGGTTTCCAGAAGAAAGGAATGAATGAATTGGAATGGCGTCAGAATGGTAGAATAATGACTGAAGGCAATGGCACAATAGTTGTGAAGCAAGGGGGAAGGGAATTATCGATAGGAACTGTAAATGTCAAGAAGTGTCAAGGGAAAGTGACATATGTCAAGAGATAACTGAGATAGGAATACGAAAGTCCGGGACGGGAATACAGAAAGTCCAGGACGGGAATGCGGAAAGTCCGGGACGGGAAGTACGGGGTTTGGAATGTCCGATGAAAGAGAAATTGTCTAAGGTAAAGTCCAAGGCCCGGGATTCGGGATTTGATCATAGGGGTTCAGAATTGGGCCGGATGGGTTAGGGAAGTTTCGGGATGTGACAGACTGCAGAGTCTCTCCTGCATAAGGAATTCAACTGCTTATATGCTTCTTTGGAACACATCTCAGACTCAACAGACTCAGATATGGATATGGAGATGGTTGAGAAGCCAATCATAAGCAAGACATCTCACAGCCTTTTTGACGAGATTGATGCATTTGCACCGCAAAAACCCAGTGATCTTTGCAGCAAGATTGACCGCTATCTTTCTACAGATGTGGAAAATGTGCAGGATGCCATGAAATGGTGGCACAAACGTCGTGCAGTGTACCTGCAGCTCTCATGCATGGCCCTTGACTATTTCTCAATCCCTCCAACTTCTGTTGATCTCAAATGGCTCTTCAGCCATGGTTGACTGGTCCTATCACATGTGCGGTCTTGCCTATCAGTTAACTCAACCCATGCACTCCATACTCCAACACTGCCCCTGCAAGTTGCTTGCATAACGCCATTGCCTGAAACCTTGTAATGCACGACTCCAGGTTATCCTCCTCATCTGAATCAATCTCAATGACCTTGCCCCTTGCCACAGCCATCTCGTGTTGTACTGCATCTATGATCTCCTCCTCACCCTTCTCACCACTCAAGAAAATCTCCACTTCACAAATCTCAACCTCTTCGGGAGGATCAAGTACTTCATCCAGAGTTGGTAGGGTGTCAAAAATACAGTTTTGTGCCTCAAGTTCATTGATAGATTGGGCAAGTTCATCCCCTACTGACTTGAGTTGAGGAAGGTCCTTTGGAAGGAGCGAAATATGGATCTTGAGTCCTGGTCGGTGCATTGCTGCTTGCTCAAGGGGTTTGATAGCCAGTACAGCGGCCTGAGGATCCCCCTCAGCATCCATGACAGCCCAAAGGGCTGGTTGACAGTCTGCATCAATGAAGCGGTTACCAAGATGAGCCTGAAGGTAAATTTCAGCATTTGGTAGTGATAGGTCTGTCATTGCAAATTCATAGATAATCTTCCATGCAAGAGGATCAGTGTGTGAACTTGTTGATTGGGATGATGAGGGCAAGCTGACAAGAGACTCAGAATCCAACCCACCATCTACAACATAGCTTTCACTGGCAAAAAAATAAGTTCAAGTTAAAAACATGAATAGCTAGCTTACGGCTGAATATGTGTGTGATTCCAACAGTTTCTGATGGTCTCTGGCATCACAGAATTCCATGCTTCATTTGCCATCTCCATGGCTTCGAGAAGATCTATTTTGTAGATCTCGCACTCACCACCTTCATCAAGATCAATTGCTTGCCTGCTGAAATTACGACAATACAATGCCTTGAAGCACCAGATGATTCCAGCATCACAAGGTTGGACAAAGGGTGTCATGTTTGGCTTGAAAGGTTCAAGTCACACATCCAATGGTTCATAGAATATAAAGTGCCCAGAGAAATTGTCAATCAATAGAACAATATGCCAATTTTCTCGCTTCATCCTAATGTCAAGATTCTTCACCCACCTGGTGATATGATTGTTAGTGAGCCACACATAGCATAAGCAACAATCTCACTCCTCAAAAAGCTCTGAGGTCACCCAGGCCTTCTTGTTGTTATGGTAATAAAATCCATGTTCCTCAGGGGTCTTCTTTTTGAAGCATCGTGGCTTGGCCAACTTGCCAACAAAAAATAGGTCAAGCTTTTCAGTCCCATCTGCATTGCATGCAACTCTGATGGAAATGTGGAATTTTTCTTTCTTTTTGCCATGCAGTTGCTTTGTAGTGAGGCCACAATCAGGCGGAGCACTGGAAACAGTTTACAAATACAGTTTGATAAGATAACAATGCAAACTCACTATGGGTTGAATGCTGTTTCATCCATGTTAAAGCAGTCTCGTGGGGCATAGTTTGCAAGAAGTTGTTGGCACCGTAATCACTCAGCTTCAACAGCATCAAGATCAACCAAAGCAGCCTCCCCATGTCAGTGAATTTCACGAATTTTGTAAGTGTTACAAAATGATTGCACCCAGCTTTCCCCTAACAGTCTCTCGGTCTCAGGAACCTGAAACTTGTCCTCAAATCTCTTTCACTTCTCCCTCAACATTGGACCTGAAATTGTCTCGCCCTTTTGTTCCATATCCCGCACCCAAAGCACAAGTGCACATTCAACATCAGGCCTGGTAACAACCCAAGGCCTCTTCAATGACAAAGCATTGGGGTTGTCATTGGCACGAGCCTCCATTTTTGGGCATTCTCGAAGCTTGCAAGATAAGGTTGACTGATTGAAGATCAGGGCACCTTCATGACATGTCTGGAAGTGTTCCACAATGTTGGCTTGGGAAACACCTGGGTGTGCATCAATGTAAGCATAGACCAACAGCCAGTCAGCGAGAGTAAGGTTCTGGCATGACATTTGCTGTGGCAGCTGTGCAGAAGTTGCAGGAGCATCCTGCGTATGCTTTTGCCATTTCACTGGTGCCAGTGGGCAATTGGTGGGTTTATCCTAGGGCTTCCACTTTGCATTGAGCATTTTAATGTTGGGAAAGTTTTCATAGACGTGAGAATTGGTAGATTGCATGTTCACATGTGTGGTTTGCTCACACCTCACCCACCCTGACAGCTCCATCACAATGCATATGTACCTGTAGTTATCTAATGATTATGCAATATGCAAAAAATCTCATGTTTTGGCTGGGCCTGACATGGGACCCCTCAAAAGTCAATGCAAGATGATGGAAATGCATTACTACCATATGCATTATGAGCATATCTACTGTACTACACTTTAGTAGTACAACTAGTATTATTGAACACAGTTTTTACTTGGTTCTTATTCTTTCTGTCCAACTAGAGTAAATACTATATAGTTTGTAGAATATCGAAAAGGTAGTTTACCAACAAGTTTACTAGTAGAAATTATGGTACATATAACAATCCTGGCATGACCTGGCGACTCTAGGGAAATGGTGGGAAAGCTGGGGTTTTATGTCACAGCCTGTCAAAGTATGGGTCCAGGTGTACCTAACTGGGTGCTCAGCTAAATCCTGGAGCCTTGGCTATGTGAAAGGGCTGGTTTTGCTGATGTGGGCTCAACTGGGACCCTGCCAGTGAGACTATTTCATGAGTATGTCTTGTAGAATTTATTGCAATCACTAAGTTGTTCAGTGTTCTGATCAAGTGCTTGAGTGTCATATTTCAACTTGGTGTAGACACGGCGAGGACGGACTTGTGGAAGCCCATAGCATGTACCAGTCTCCAACCAATTTCCTTCATCAATGGTTGTGGAGACTAGTGCAGGATTGTGCTTCAACAACCGACTGAAAACCTCAGTTGCTCGCAAAGACAGCCAAGCAGCAAGCTTTCACAGCTGTGGAGGTGGATTTATCTGTGAAGATATATGACTGTTCAAGACAGCCCCAAATGCTGGGCATAAGCTTTGCAACCAAGGTACAGCAATACCAGTACACTGAAACTGGTCCAAAAGTGTCACAGCTTTGAAGGACACCAGCTGCAATATGATATCAGGAGCCGCAACTTGCTGTATGAGATCCCAATAGCTGCAATAATGGATAGATGCCACTCCATTCAACAAGTACAGCTGAATGAATGACCACAGTTCAGGTAGTTCACTTGCAAGTTGAGACGTGTTTGGGAGCTCCAACACAGGCCTGTCAGATGCAGTGGCAATGAGAATCTTGCAAACTATTGCACAATTTTCATGGGCAGTGATGGCTGGGAGACAATGAGCACCATACAATGAGATACTCATGATGCACTCACTGCTCTCATCAACTCATGTTGGTGAGTGGACTGAACTCGCAAGTTTTGACACATGTGTCCCAAGGCTGATTACATCCACAATGACAATATCTGGTGCAAAACCACAGGTCAGGCACATCATCCCACTGTCCAACTGCTGAACCTGGGTGAATGCAAACCAAACACGCACGAATGTGTCATCCGAGCAGAAAGTATTGTCCTCTCTGTATTCAAAATAACCTCTCCGTGCGGTGAGGCAATGCTGGAAATTGCCAAGATCGGGTCCTAGGTAGCGACGGGCATGCAAGAAGGTTGATTTTGATGACCCAACATTTTGTGAGCCCGTACAACACTGTCTCTCTCGTAACAATACCTTGCAAAGATGATGCAATGGCTATCCCTAGTGAAAGACCGCACGAGCATTTTGGTGTTTTGTCAAGCAAGAAGTGACGTGTCTAAATCAGACACTACCCGAGGCAAGTTTTGCAACAATGTTTCATAGGGCAATGAGCACCACCGTGGAGCAGGAATGCAAAGGTATGATATAGACTGTCATTCAGCCTGTCTGTTATCATGACCAGCAGCTTTCATCATCAAAGAATTTTCACCATCATCCAACTCGTCATCGACCACACTTGCTTCAGTCGACAATGAGATGAGACTGACTTGGATTGCGAAACTGATCGCATGTGGCTTGTGCTTGCATGTTACAATATAACAACATGTCCACATCCTGCAAGGACAAGTCATTCTGTAGTTAACAGGGACAAGTTACTCCTTGTTATTTTACTGGAGATGGTCCCCAAGTTATGGTGAAGGCCACCATGAGTGTGATTAAGCCAAAGCTATGTTATTTACTGTCCTTTTCAGGCAACTTGTCCACATGACTTTTTACACCCAAAAACACTG
The DNA here is from genome assembly GCA_014904945.1 of Gyrodon lividus. NCBI lineage: Eukaryota > Fungi > Basidiomycota > Agaricomycetes > Boletales > Gyrodontaceae > Gyrodon > Gyrodon lividus. The sequence continues at coordinate 128,516 of MU127449.1, forward strand.
GCCATCTCCCCTCGACTCCGTCTGCTCGACGCCTCATTGGAATTTGATGCAAAGGATACCATTCTACTCCGACGAGTGCAGAGAATCCATCCCGTGTGGACCGGTTGGCAAAGAACAAGTTTTTCCAAGATCAGCATCTTAGCCCTCGGGATTTCGTAGTTATCATATTTTCAAGAATTCGTTTTGGTCATTCGGTCATCGCGGAATTGATTCCTTGACCTTGTCAGAGTCTGGCTGTCTAGTTTTCATTGAATTCCGGTGAGTTGTTGAGGAGATATGGTCGAGCGGAGGTGAGATGTTTTTGTGCGTAAAAAGTCATGTGGACAAGTTGCCTGAAAAGGACAGTAACAGTTGTGGCAAATCAAGAGATTCGGAGTGTCCAAGGTTAGGGTTACCTTCTCTTTCCGTCCAATTCCAAGCTTTACTATCACAAAGTCTACTAGTTCGTAGAACATATCATCAATCATCATGGTACGCAGTCGGCCACGCTGATAGGTTAGCACTACTCACAGACACACACAGGGAGGTGGAGCTCGTTACCCGTATCCAAAACACGTATGGTCGCCTGCAGGTTCGTCCATAACTAAGCCGCATTTCTCCGCGATCACGAACAGCACACGGTGAACACAACAGGTGGTTGGTGGACACGTCCTTCAAACTGGGCAAGCAACACAGCCATTACTATGGCTGGAATACTTGCAATTGCATACGGTGTATGGAACGTGAGCGCAGAGCGAGAGGTGATTGGTTCATTCCATTCTTACTCCACAACTTGGTGTTCACGAGCGACACCTTCAAACAGACGAGATATGTTCTCCCCGATCGCCCAATACCTTCGATGATGGTGCGTCATTATACCGATATCTTTTGCGGTATAATACTCACTGGGCGTGTTAGTGGGCAAAGCAATTTAGAGAACAGAGTGCAAAGAAGGAATGAATAATCGACGACGTTCCCTCGGTACACTAATTTTTCACTGCTTTCAAACATATATGAAACATTCTGCCTCGTGATATTTGCAATACTGCAATATTGTTGAGTCCTCAAGGCTTGCTGATTGTGGTTTTAAAAGCTTGCAATACCCTCATGATCCGGGAGGTAGTTGTGCCATACTGAGGTCGATCTTACTGGTTAGAGTTCGGAACGCTGCGCAAGGCAGGCAAGTCCTGTGCGCTGACAGAAGGGAAGACACAGAATTCGAAGACAACAGCATGAAGAAACCAGACCAGACTGCTTACGCCTCTCGTGGTCCAAGTTGCGTCCAGATAGGAAATTACCGTATCCATTCCAGGCCTATCGACCTAGTACGCCACGGGCGTCCTTGTCCCTCGTCAAGGATGCCCTGGTTTGGTTCAACCAAAGCGCGAACTGGCTGCCCCATCATGATGATTGTGATTACCAAGTATTCCTCCAAGTCAAAACAGCTGTCATTCACCAACGTTTGACGTCGTGGAAGCACGAGGTCGCGCCTAAGCTGTGCTCAAGGTGAGAAATGCATTGAACTCTGAAATTAGCGACTAGTCGGTCGAATGACCGATCAATGTTGTTACACTTTGGTTACAGAATTTTTGCGAGACAGTACAGAGAATCCAATCATCTTCTTCCGAAGTCCAGGTTCACCAGCAAAGCGTCCGAATTTTTGGTCTGGCACAGGCTGTACCCAGTACGGATCAGTTCACCAAAGATCCCCTCGGTTTGCTGAGGGACTGTGCTATTCCGAGGAATGTTTCTGCGAGCTGGACCTGCAGGACATCGAGGACATCAAAATCAGATAGAACAGCGCGTTCTTTGGGACTTACAGTGTCGAGAGCCTCGCTATACGATGACATAACCATGGCCTCAGCCGGTAAGAGTGGGTCACGAGGTGCTCGGCGTTGCGCTTCAGAGGCAATCTGTGCCATGCGCCGTAAAGTTGACGAATGTCTGTCCTGGCCAAAGGATACGGTATGCAATGATAGCGCTTTCCTACAGATCACTTGGTAAGTACACCGTAGTGACATCAAGATTGAGTGGGGGTAATACCCGAGCTGCGTCGCCGACATGCATAGCGCCTGGACTATCTGGTCCTGAATGAAACATTCACCGTCGGAGAGGAAGACGATCACAGGAGACCTTGACGTCAGTGAGCCAAGCATTCCCAAACTCTCGCGGGACCAACTGACCTTTCCGTGCTCCAGTTCCGCTGTATAACATCTTGTGCTGTCTGGATTGCTGAAGTAAAGTTCGTCCCGCCTGAGGTCCTGTAACGTAGCAGTGTGTTTAGGAGCTGATCTGTGGTACTTCCTAAATCATTGACAACCGCTTGTGTGACCAGGTTGTCGAACAATATTACACTGTAGGTGTCTCTACGGGCGCCGCGTCCGTCGGCATTCATGGCTGTATCTCTAGCAAGCCAGAAGCTATATAATGACGACAGCACGGCACCAAACCTGTTGTCTGAGTGGCTAATAATTCTCGCCGATGCAGGTGTGTCACGGATTGGGCGCTTGTCCCGAGACGTCATGGACCCTGATCTATTCCAAGGGGATCAGTCGCAAGTCAGTTATAGTTATCTCAGAGTAGGCATACTTGTCGACAACAAAAATACTGTCAATTTAATGTTGAGAAAAGCAATTAAATGCGATGATGGGGAAGAGCACGCACACATGAAAAGCTTGCTGCATGACGACTGGGTTTTTGCAAGAAAAAACGTGTCCATCATTGGACACATAACCCATACTAGGTGACGGTCCTGCAGGATTGCGTCGCTCATGAAAGATCGGCAGCGTGCAGTAGGAAGGCTGGGCAGGATTCCCGGCTGCTGCAGAGTGCTCGGGCCCTTGATTACACGCCCTTGCTCAGCTTATACATGTCTTTCCAAATTCAAGACCTTACCGCTGCACATTGCATCGCTGTGACTCAATGAGCACCAGAAGACTAGGAAATCCTTAAATATTGAACTCACCACTTGGTAAAATTCACCTGTTCTTCCCTCGAGTAAGGATCCTTGAATCCTGAACCAACGAATGAGATTCATGACAGCAGGTCATCATAGCACTGTACCAGCTCTCTGCCAAAACAGGTTGTGAGTCACAAAATCCTTTGATTCATCAGGATTGGGGTGCATTCTTTCGTGGATATGCAGGATCTGATCGTTCCCATTGCAAGCAGCTGGGTCATCGACACGGCAATTGGTGACGTGAACGTGTCTACCCATTGCTTGGCAGACAAGATTACACATCATAGGAGCACCTTCGTCATTGGACGAGAACCGACGGCCTTCGATTTCTAAACTCGAGCCCTCGGGTCCGTCGATGGCCCAGCGAGTTTGTGACATTGACCCATGGCGGGTCTCATGTTCCTGCTGAGCGTGACCTAGACGGACGACAAGTCATGACGAGGAACGGGAAAAGCCTGATTATGGTACTTACCAAGCGGCAATGTGCAAAAGTATGTACAGGAGCCGCATCTAACCTCACAAAAATGGACGACTTTTGGGTTGAGACTGTGCGTGTGGGATCCAGCGTGTTGAATTTCGCCAGGGGGTATCACTTTCACACATTTCAAGCGTTTCGATACTAGCAGGTTGTTTAAGTCATCAAACAGCGCATAGATGCCACCAAATGTTGCGTACCTTGAGAGAACTAAGCAATGTCCGAGAATAAGCTCGTGGCGGGTAAGCCGGGTAGAACAATACATCACCTTTGTATATTGGAAGGTTTCGTGTCTCCCAGTAAATGTTGCCTCGATGGAGTGCGGTGCGGTCTCTATTTCGCAGATTCCGCGTGCATCACAGACAGCTTCGCAGGAATGAGGTTGCCTGCCAGACACGAGCGTGAGTTGCAATAATCAATTCAGTAATGGGGAGACTGACCCGCAAAGATGAGTCACTCCGCGGTACAAGCCATGCATGTGATCGGTATTCGAACAGAGTCGCTTGCAAAGCTGACAGGCGACAGAACAAAGGCGAGCGTCGCAACGGTGTTGGAAGTGCTCGACATCGCTACCCAACACGTTAGGCCAAGCCACAGCTGAACATATACCTCTCGTGCACCCACCTAGCGATATGACACTTCTCTTGACATGAATAAAGTTTTCCATCTGCCAAGCGGATGTCGGTTAAATCACACGGCTGTTCCAAAACAAGCTCCAATGAGCCTGTAATTTCCGGCAGGACATTCACTGACCTCTCCGCATGCATGCGTTGTGGCCGCACACTCATGGCCGCCGTCTGGGTGATCCATAACCTTGCGATGTGCCTCAAGACAATGCTACTTAAGCGCGAAGAATGACGCACCTTGATGCATTTCTCCAAACATCCGCTCTTCCCAAGCATGCCACACGGCTGACCACAGAGATGGGCATCAACCACACAGCTAAGTCCTCTATGAGATTAGGACACCAGTGAAGTCCAGGATACGCACATATGCTTTCCAGGGTGCCCGGCGCTGTATGATACGATGAATAAGCTCATGTTCTGTCGTCATGACTGAATTCTTTCACTCACGACATGGTGCATCCCTTGTGTTCGGCATTGTCGAGACAAAATTCGCATTCGTGGATACAAGAGTGGTCCGTTCGACACTCATGCTGACCTTGATGGAACCGACTTTTCACGCAGAGGAGCTGGCAAGAACCGCACTGCAGTTTGCACAGTGTGACGTTTGACTTCAGGTCCACCGTCGCGCTTTCGAACGTCCTGCCCAGATCCTCAATGCTGGCGTGACCTGCTTGGAAGCGGGCCATATTGGCAGTGAGCCACTCGGAAACATGTTTGATGCGCATATTGACGATGGTCTCCAGATGCTGCGACAGGCCTTCTACCCACTCCGGATCGGGCACGCGTTGACGAGAGGATGCGAACTCCCAAGTTTCGCGAAGAACAGATAGCATATGTTCAAGTTCGCGAGCAGATCCCTGAGCGTGATCTGAGGCTAAGAAGAAATGGTAATCAGTATCAGGGACGCCGATGGTCTCGTCGGTGTCCAAGTTCTGTGGTGCGGAGGTGAGGCACGTCCTGTCATCACGAAGGGGTTATACAAGAACCTTGAGTGGCTCGGTCTCAGGCTCCGTTTCCTGGAGACCACACGCTAGAGCATTCGGCAGCAGGCTCAAAAGGAGTTGAGCACGATGTGACGCCATCGTCTCTGCAAGGTTCTGTGTCAGAGACATGGAAACCGGTTGGGTAGGAAATCATACGCGATAACGCCCCCCAATCATTGGCCTTGTGCAATTATAATCAACAAGCGTCCGGTGTGTTCGCCAGATAAACAAGACTCACTTTCAGCTTCGCCATCAACGTCTTCATCAAATGAAGAAACTCTCCACCAGAATTGTGAGTCACCGGTTGGTGATCAAGCCTTCTCTTAATGACCGAGAATTGTTTGTAGAACTCTCTGGATTCGATAACGGGCCTTGTAAGGAGTGAGCATCATAAACGTGCCAGGCGTAGAATGTAGCGAACCAAGGGAGCATGCCAAGTTGTCCCCTGTGAAGCTGAGTAATGAAATTGGACCCCTGCTCGTCCTGGACGATCTTTTTGAACTTCAGCTGGAACCTGGAATCTCGTCATGAAAATAGAACAAAAGGAAAAGCTATTAATGTCCCGGAACGCACTCTCGAACAATCTCCCTCGTGTCTGAGTCGACGACGTCCTGAGAATAGAAAGCTGTTAGAAATATGTACAAATTTCCGGAGAGGAGTTACCGCACTTTGATAATGATCATCAACGTAGAATTGAAGAGGCTCGGGTTCTCACCCGGATCCAGTACGGTAGAGCTCGATTGGAAGGACTGGAAAAGTCCTGTGATATCCCGACTGAGTGCAAAGTTATTGCGGAAGAGAACCTAAGCCAATCGTTAGCGGGAAAATGTGTAGATATAGAGATCACAACACATACCAAGTTCGATATCGCAGTATTGAACAGAACCAACAATGTATCTTCTTGTGCGGAACGCTCTATGCTGTGTACACCTGAGAAAGGTTCGATCGTAAAGAAGTGGAAGCATGGATGATTGAGACGAGATACTACCTTCAAAGTCCAGCGCCACGATGAGAGCGTCTTTGGTAGGGGTGACAGACATCCATACACCTTCCGTCGTGCGCATCGCAGAGCCAGCAAAGGACGTATCCACAAGATGGTTCAATGCAAAGCTCTTGCCCACAGACTGTTCTCCCATCGAAGAAACAACTTTCACCGGCTTTCAGCGATGATTTATTAGAAGAGAACCAAAGGTATTACAGAGAGGGCCAACCTTGGTTGCCATGTACGATTGAAAGAGCGATTCGTACCATCCGAATGAGAGTGAATCAACGATGCGATTAACATCTGCGCCAAGCAAAGATTTTTCAAGGTCAGAGGAGTAGACCCCGTCCGTCAGCGGCACGAAGCGGTTTTCCTTGGTAATCGCAATGTGAATTGGAATAAGGCAGAGGAAATTCACCACCCATTCTCCTGCAAGGAACTGCGAGACGTTCCACCCTGCATCGTTCTGTAGCTCGTCCAGTGCTGCTGAGAACGAAGAACTAGATATCGCAATCTTCCTCAACACGTCACCACCTGGTTTCTTCGTCGTGTGTTCAAATCTTGCGATGAGGTCAGAGAAATGATGCGAGTAGCGATCGTGATCACGATCAGTGATAAACACAATTGATTTGCTGTTCCTCAGACTTTCAGACGTTATGGTCTCCCGTCCAACAGCGGGTACAACAGGGAATCGCGCCCATACGTCGGCATGACAGTCGATAAGGGAGTTGCGAGCAGTGACGTCAGTGACATTGGTACGAGCGCCTTTCTCCTTGAACGTGAACTCGGTCACTTTCCGCGTGATGTCCAATGCAACGGAGTCGCATCGATGACCAACGACATTTAATCTCACTAGATGTACCTCGTTTTTGTTGGTCAACGAGGTAAGACATAGAGAGTCATCTACTTGAAGCTGTGGAACCTCAAGAGGGATACCCTCCGTGGTACCGAAGGTAGACCAATGGTAAGCCGTGAGACGTGGCCCAGAGGAATGGTGATGCGATACAATGAGACACGAACCATCCGGGGACGAGTATACCGCTACCGGGATTTGTTTCAAATCTAAGACTGCTGGTCTGCAGCGACGGGTGAGACGAGTAGATTTATTGGCAGACTGAGATTTACAGACCTGAACTGCAAAGTCACAAGAGAGAAAACTCGCGCGTGTGCTTGCGTATCAATGAGCAGGAGCTCCTCGCTACCAGAAATAAAACAAGCATGACGGGGGTAAATTCCCTCCTGGTACCACTTGTTCAATGGTATCGCTGTTCCTCGAGCTTGCATAGCCCTGCGCCCATCATCGTACACAAATATGTGTAGTTGAAGCTTGTCAAATGTTAGCACACCATCAGCTCCAATGACCTGGATATTTACATTTGACGTCGCAACGACGCAAAGCATTCGCTTTGATTCGTCAAAAGCCAAAAGGAAGTTTTGACCAATTTTGCTGCCGTGCATTTGTTTTCCAGTCCCCCGGGATATGGCACCGTCGATACTCGTGAGACTCTCGTAATATATGCACAAGTTTCCATGGCGGTCAGTGACAGCCAAGAGTATCTTTTCACCTTCAAGCAACTGAGCTCGCCTACAGGAAATGTCACTACAGGGAACGAGAGAACGATGGGAACAATGGGAACTTACGAGATTATAAATTCTGGGCGTAGATTAAACTTGTGCGTCTGATGGAATCGCGGAGTAGGGATGAAACTCGGGTTGAGTTGGAGTTCATGACGGTCATGCCTATCCAAATCCATGATATGTATTGTGTATCGCTGGAGGGGGTCCATCCTGTTCGTCTTGGTGCCGCTGAGGTTGAAATTACTCGAAGCTATAGATGGTTGTCAGAAGACAAAAGACGAAGCAAGACCATTTCGATGCATACTAATACTACGAAGATTGTATTGACCCTTGTGAACGTCTTCAACAGAGTCAATCATCAACGAGCGTTGGCTTAGAGATTCCGTAAGTCAGCTCGACAATAGACTTATCCAGCATAAACGTACAAGGATTGAGATTTTTGCAATAGCGCGTTGATTGCCCGAATGAATCCCCTCTGCAAATCGGAGCGCTCTTCCTTTTCACGTACCTGCGCTTCGATACGGACTTGCCCCGTACACGTCGTCTCCTGAATCTGCAAGGCTTTGTTGGTCAGCTTGTTACAGCGCCCCGAAATGATCTTCTTCATTTGCTCGTTCAAAGCCCGCTTTGTCTCACGAACAAGCTCCTCCAGTGGTGGTACTTGATGCAATATGACATCCAGGTTTGCAACGAACTCCGCGTCACCATGGAACGGCGACCTCTCTGCATTCTTGATCATCGAATCAATGGAGGAGTGATCGAAAACACCGAGCAATGTTAGAACCTTGTTCCTCAACGACTTCAAGGCGCCTCCACCACCCGGTTTGCGAGCAGCTCTCAAATTCTGCTTTGCAACTTGTAGGTCAAGGTTGAATGCGAGATCGATGACCTGACGCTGGTGCTCCTGGTCCCAGTCTCGCGTTTGGTTCCATAGCCCGTAGATGAAGCATATCCGCTTCTTGAATGCCTGGAAAACGGTGGATCTTATCGTCGTCACGGTCTCGGTCTCCATTTTTTTAATATCTTCCCGAAGGTTGGGATACAGAGCATATAGATCTGCAGGAGCGCCTGAGAAGTTGGCGTCAATTCACAAAGCCCAGGTGGCACTCAGAACCCACTGGATTTGGTGGCAATTTCTTCTCCGTTCTCTCCGTCTTGACCCGGTTCAAGCTCCTCCTTCAAGGTTCTGCCAAGGCGCTCGGGTCAGTGACGCGAGCTCTCGACAGACAGTCAATCGGCACGAACGGAAATTGCCTGAGTATCATGTTGACGACTTCATTGTGCATGATTTTTGAGATGGAATCTCGACCTCCTTGGATTCTCTCTTTGGCCGTGGATACTTCCGTCTTTATCTGGGCAACGGTTTTACTCCTGATCGCCTCCATGTCACTTTTGTACTTTTGGCAGTCATCGGGATAGCGTGACTCCAGCGCTAAGTCGATAAGAATTTCGAGCCCACGTTCATCCAAGGACTCGTTTATTTTCAGGTCCATTTCTTTCCTATAAAAAGTGTCAGAACCAGTCCTAAATGTATCGAGACACTGACAAATAATTCTCCAGACGCAAGCGGGTAAACGTAACCTTGCGGATAGATTCGGAAGTAGTTGCCGCAGGTTGGTACTGCAGTGTCAGGACTCCCTGTGTCGTCTCGCCAAATAACAGCCAGGGCTTGAATAGCGATGCATCCAGGGGGCAGTCTTTGGGGATGCTAGGCGCTGTGATAAACTCGGAAGATACCTACACGAGGCTCAACGTTGGGTGGGTATGGCTCGCGCGAGATATCAGAAGCTTCACCTGGAATCCTGGGCGAGTTACCACGGACTCCTCTTGTTCATTGGTCTTTGCGACTTCAAAGGTGACCAACCGGCTATACCCGTCCTCATCTTGAACCAGATACTGGTCTTTATCCATGTTCCATACCATGGCCTTAGCATGTTCAGGTGATATCAATGCCATCAGCTGGTCGCACATCTTGGTGAGATACCTGGAGACTAGATCAAGATGACGATTTGTGAATGATCATTCCTCACACCTCATAAATGTCACGCGGTTTCGACAGACACTGCGCGAAGCTGAGTCATCCCAAGTGGTGTCTTCTGGCCAAAAAATTACGAAGAGTTCTTCGTCGCCTGGCCTTCGCAGGTGCCGAAGGACATACAACCCAGAACGTAATCCAGGCTTCAGTGAGGCGAGGTTAGTAGTACTGCGCAAAAGTTCTTGCGCCCTGAATGAATTTGCGGGGTGAGTCTTCAACTTGAATATATGCCCCGAATGGGAATGAAGCCTCACATATTCTCGTCTATGCGCCCTATCGAACATAGGAATCTGACTATCTCTTTCTTGCTTCCATAGACACCGACAGGCTTCACGATGTACTGATCGAGAGACTTGAAGTTGACCTTCGTCATCGAAACATACGCACCAGGGCGTATAGCGTTCACAAAGTCCGGAAGGGAATTTTGAGCGATGATAACCTTTTCGACTGAATACAGCAAGTCGATGGTCAGCAGGAAATCTGGTGTTATTCTGTGTACCTACCTAGGCCACCAGTTCCCTGTTCATTGATAAGGTCTAGGATCCTGTACATGCCGTCGATAGAGAGAGACAGATCAAGCTTGTCTTGACTGGAGGACGGCATTGCTACTTCCACATCCACCTTTGCGTGCTTATTGACATCTTTTCAAGTATGAAAGAAATAATCTGACACGACTTACTTGATCATTTCTGATCTCTGGTACCTCTGTGGTCGTGGTGGGACAGTCAGTGTACACCGACCCGTTGTCACTGTCCATGTCGTTATTGTGGAGATCGCCTCCCGAGGGTTGTCCCTCGACAGACGTACTCCGCACTTGTTCGACATCAACCGAGATGGATATGTCTTCGAACCCATCGGAGTTACTATCCATCGCCATCTGATCTGAGTAGCCCGACGCATCGTTGGAAGTCGTCGAGCTCGGAAATCCTGTTGAAAAAGAAAATTGTGAGGTTTGATGATCTACTGCGCTACTAAGCCGACTGAGGGTGTCATGTTACATCAGATCTTACCATCGACGTTCATTTCGCTTTTGGTCGCAACGTCGGACTGGGCGCCATGTTGATGATGTGGATTATTATCATCGTTAGAAAACACGTCTGGAGGTTTGTATATGTGCATGTCGAACGGCTATAGTTTCAACCGTTGGTGAGCCTCGATTTAAAGCGCTGGCACGTTACAAAGGGTCGTTGCAAGTCGAGAAGAGGGCTGGCACGTTACAAAGGGTTGTTGCAAGTCAAAAAGAGGGCTGTTAAAGTACTCCGCAGAGACACTGATTGCGCCGCACCTTTGACTCAGACGCCGTCGCTCATTTTGGCAGATCTGCCATTGAATACTCTCAGGGGACTTATCCAGCAGCGCAGATCACCGCCAAGATGACGGAAAGTCGAGGCGTATCAAATACAGCCAAGTCAGACCAATCGAATCGGAGACTTGATACACCAATCCTGGGATACTCTACAACAACAACTTCACATACAACGTTGAATGTCTTTTGAACGAATCGCACCTCAGATCAACACCACAGATTATTGGTAAAGTTGTTTGTGCTCGAACGGCGTCCCAGAAAACTCGGTGATCTGGAAGAGATGGATGACAGTCGGATCTCTGAATTTCATGTGTGTTATTATATATATACTTTTGTTGCGTCCCCTCAAATGTGAAACAAGACTCGAGTCACTGTCCGCCTTGGGCACTGATCTAGCCTATCGACTTAGACTTACGCCGCGATCGCCGTCCCATATGCAATACTTGATTTTCCTACGTCAAGATATGCACAGCAGTCCTACGTTTTTGAACATAAGTCTTACGCTAGGCAGCAATCACTTTATATGTATCGTTGAACACTGAGGCCTGAGGCGCGAGGTCCTCCCGTCATGGTTGTTTGCTTCTCCATACTATCTCGCTATGCAAATTTCTGCCTGTTGGAACAACTTCATTAGTCTGGTAAAATTCGTTGGGGCTTTGGTGGACGGAGCGGGTTCGTTGGTTCGCGTGATTTGCAGCCAATGAAGAAACTGCAATTTTCTTAGTGAAAATACCTCTGAAACAAATGAGAAATTAAAGTAGAAATGAAATGTGTAGTAGACGATCGGCGTCCTTGATTGACATGTCACGATCGTCCATTGACATCGTGATTCAGACCATTCTCGATACCCCCATGGATGTCCTTGACCAGGTTGCCTGAACTGCCACAAACGACCGACTTCCGTTACAATATTTGACAATGCTCTCGGCTCAAGACAAACTAGACGCAATGCGAGCCTGTGTAATCATCTACACCCTCACTTCGTCAACGATCGTCCCCCGTGTGTTTCAACTCCAAGCCTCTGTGAGGGTTTCGATTATCTGCTATAATGCACCATTGGTCCAGAGTGTGATCATGAATGGCGCCGCCAAGTAGAGGCTGTGATGTGATCGCTGTTTTGCAGGTTGTGCGACTATCACATTACAAGCCTGGACACAAGCAACATAGTCTCATTGCAGTCAGGGAAAACAATGTAAGTAAAGGTAGGCATACGGTAGTGGATGTCTTCTTTGTGTTCTCCCGCCTTGCACAATCGGTTTGGGACCCACTCCCAAGAAGATGCTTGAGGGTCGGACCACTCTCATTGACGATACGGTCCGTAGTCGAATTGATATCCCAAGTCATTGGGAATTCGGGCGCGATCGTGCTGATGGTCCCTCGCAATGCGTCTTTTACATCGTCCATCTTGTCATATACCTTGCTTGATACAATGTCGACAGCTTGGTCTTCTGTCCAGCGCCGAAAAAGCGGTCCACCACGAGGGTCATTCAGGATGAGATTCAAGAGCTGATATAGCTTAGGAGGGCTATTGTCGTCATCAAGGTAGATGGCCATGCGGTATGCTTTGAATTCTTTCTCGGAGGGGTCCAAAACCTGGCTAAGGAAGTCGATAAAAGATATCTTGCCGTCGCGGACAATTGCCAATGCATTTCGGATGCGCTCGACCTTGGATTGTCGTTTCTTTAGGTTGTTGTGGTTTTCCATGTGAGAAGTATGCTCCGTGGTGCAGTCAATCGAATGAAAGGTCGTTGAGATGAGTCGTTGTAAGTGTTCATGGACTTGAAGGTGAGCGTGGTCTGAGTCATACTACGTTGAACTTATCCTTTCGATCGTGGCTTATCCTACTCACACGTGATCCTTGCTAGGTCCACAAAAGGCTTATCATTCACGTGATAACCAAAGCTACAACTTCATGCTCACCGTGCCCAAGTACTGGACGCGTCTCGTGGTCTCTATTGTGAATGTTGAGTTCGTTTTCATCTCGCCTCGTCTTGCAATCTTTCCTGGAAAATACATGCGAAGTCGCCGGCTGCGGTCCATCTTCACATATCGCTCATGCAAAGTCTCTTGCGTATCTCTAATGATGAAACTCGTCTTACCTCACATTGTTTGGTGCTCAAAATCGAACATCTCCCGCTACAGCTCTTCTCTGCACTACTATCTTAGAACGAGCGCTAGAGGGTTACGACTGGACTGTGAGAAGGTCGAATTTGGAGCTGGGGGAGATCGAACCAGAGTGGACAACTGCGCTGCTGGGTGCCCAGCCCCACACCTGAACCAAAATAATCATGAACTAACTTCCCCCCCATACATACCAACCTTGGCAACACCCTTTCGTTTGTGACGAGAGCCTGAGATCACGCAGGAACGGATACCTGAACTCGTCTGATGCACCGCATTCAGCCATCATGATGCTTTGAAGAATGCGTCATCGACAAGAAGCATCTGAGATTAGTCCCAATCTCCGACAAACGGTAGCATCGCTTCGTCCCCTATGATATCGTTATACTAGAGTAGGAATGACTGTCTTCCTGCTATCTATACCGGTCTGCCTAGGGGAGACTAGAAACACACAGCGGGCGATGTGGAATGGTTGAAGCACCTTGCATTTGTCGTTGTCGATAGTATGCCTGTAAAGAGTGCAAAACAAGTGTTATGACTGCCTATCAAAACAGGCGAGGCGCAACAGTAGAAGAGGATTCATCGCGCTCAGACGTGGGTAAAGTCAGTATTGTAGGGAAAGTAACTCTGGGGAACAAACGAGTGAAGTACTGCTACTAGCTTTATTAAGAGATACGGTGTTGGGTTAATCGATAAGGATAGGTAAACGAACATGATCACTGCTAGGAACAAAAGGAACTCGGTCATCGACAGCCTGTTGCATGACTCTTGCTGGCACAACTTGCCAGCTGTCGTACTCGCTACAACAAGCGTGCGCGTGAGAGTGTAGGCAACTTGGTAGCCTGACACAGCGACTCGAGCCGCTATCAGGCATCGAAGGTGACACTGCAATGAAGAACGAGAAGGACAAACCCAACAGAAAAGAGGAACTTCAAGAGCCAAAACATCCACATCCTCGGATGCGATCAAGGCGGACTATGATGCGGATTTCAGATCCTTGATCCCCCAAAGAGCTGTATAACATTCCCAGCGTTTCTTTCACGATCAGCTGGCAGTTGATCTATTTGATCAATCCATCATGAGTGGCCTTCTAACACCCTCAAGTAGACCCTACCTGTGACGAGTCTTCTCCGCATCTTGAACCATCATATGTACTCATCGCTTTGACTCTTGGTCCGGCACGTCACGGTATCGCAGAATTGGAGCGAACCAGAATAGATGGCATAGCTTCTGTGGTGTGATACCTTCATCACGGTAAAGTTGGAGCTTCGACATCTTTGTCAATGATTATCTTAGCGCGTGGAGTTTGGAGATCCTATAACTATCGATCGTTCAGCAACAAGGATACCAGTGAGTCTCTCTGACACCCCCAAAACAGATCGTCCCCATGTCGTTCTCGTTCCCGTATTCCCTACTCGAGAACCTGGAATTAGTTGCTTATGCGAGTGGTGAGTGTGGATAATGAGCATCGAACAAGCGCTCACACTTCCAATGGCCATTCTTATGAAAAGCCGCAGGTGTGGCGGCAGTTTGTTACGACTACAGTACGGACGTTCGTCTTGATGTATCCTATTGTGATTTATCCATTTCTTAGTTCTTACGCTATCAGGCGAAGTGAGTCGGCTGGCTTTTCACTTGCATTTGTCGCCTAACTCGTGGCTCAGATAGATCTCATATGGGTACGGCACATTGGTCTTTATACAGAATATTAATATTTGTGAACCCTCCTTAGAGGAAGTCCTGGTCCACGACGTCAACGCTTTTTATCATGGTAAGTGTCAACGAGTCTTCAGTGCGCACGTTCACTTAACAAGCGCTACTTCATCAGACGCGGTATCTCGGACTTGCACTTGCGATGTACGTGTCAATCATCCTCATAGCGCTGCCCAGGTTGCTAATTGAACGATCAGTTGCAGTGGTAGCGGATTATGTATGTCACGCATTTCTTCCCAAAGTCTTGATACACAATTGGCATGTAGGGTTAGGAATGGGAGCTTTCTTCATGTCCAAGCTGGTCAGGCATTCCATTTTTGCGAGACCACGGATCATTGTTGACTGAGTCTCAGGGGTGAGTGCGAGTTCATGCTTAATCCGACCGTTCTACAACGACTTTTTGGCGGTGCTCTGAAACAACAGATGTACGCCCACCCCATACTTCATCGTTGAGAGTCGTTCTCTAAATGTTTCCCTCAGGTGCTGGGATGGCTCAGTTCATTACATGGGGAAGGTTTGTCTACGCCTGGATAACGGAAAGTTCGTCGATCCCAAGTGTCTGAATTCCGGGAGATTGACGCTGGATCTTACTTGAAGCAATTATAATTCTACGTGTCTCAGCTATGTTCAATAACCCTAAGAGGGCGACTTACGTCCTATCGTTCTTGTACCTGTTGGTCACCATCCAGGTATTTGTTGTCACCTTTCTTTGGAAAGGTCCTCATAGTGGTTTCGTCAGTGAGTGTGTGAGCACTTGTTGGTGTCTGCTTTAAACTGAGTTTTCTCCTCGTCCATTAGACTTAAACGCTACTTTGGTTGATGTTACTGTCTGCATCGTTGAGCTAGACCGAAGCCCAATGCTTTCAATTTACGCCTTCATTCTAGGGCCTTTATTTGATTTTCTTCTGTTGGCGCTTGTGCTTTATCGTTTCGCAGTACATTCGATGGAAGCTCAAAGAATGTTGGGAGGGTCAAGGGTCAACGTTTATATGCGGGTGCTGTTCGAGCACAATATCGTCTACTTCTTCTTGTGAGCTAGCTGTCCACCGAGTATCCCTGCTTTAACACTCACAATAACCGTAGTAATTTCCTTTTGCGGGGGTTTCAAGCAGGGATACTGGCTTTATCCTTGGCCCCAGTGTCGGTGAGTAGATTCCATCGTGTATTCACCTACCGCAAGTGAAAGTCTCGTCTTTTTTAGATGCCGTACTCCGCACTGGCAATCCCATACTGTGCCACTGTTCCCTACGTCCTCTATCCTCGACTTATCCTCAGCTTCAGGGGCCATCGCTCGCAATCAGACGGATTTTACGTGGGCACAGATGGTCCTCTGTATCCGCAACCCCACTCGACGTTATCTGGTGATCCAAGCAGGGAGGCATATGAATTATCGGATCTCAACCCTTAGCAAAGAGAGAGCTCATGGGCGGTATACATGTCGGGACGTCTTGACTCTTAGAATGCGTGGTGTCCGCTCCGTATAACGTTGCCTTGTCTTGATGTTGTGTCAGGTGACAGATGTATTTTTCGCTCGAATGGTTCTCGCTTCCTCGTTCTTTCCAGACTGACTGTATATGTGTGTGTGGGTGCCTTTTATACCATCCACTCAGTAAACCACACGTTCCTCGGATCCACCGGGTGGTCTTTTTCTTCCTCTTGATGAACTGTCCATATCCCATCTTTGCGACCACCCCTCCGTGGCTGAAGACTGAAGGGCGTGCAGTCAATAGCGTGGTGGAGCATCTCGTTCGTTACTCCATAAGGCTGGGAGCACGCTCACGGGTAACAAACGACGACATCTGCGTCGACCGCATGCCCAATAGAGCCCCCCCCCTGTTCTTCTGCAAAGAGAGGTTTCCCATGTCACTTGAACGACCTCCTGTGGAGATATATACCGTGACGCCCCAAGTGGACACCGCCGGAGAATAACAACGCAGCGCAAGTTTCGGCTCGTTTTTGGAGGTAACAGGCCGTTACGATACTGAGTGTGATCGCGTTACGGGTTCCGTTGTTGGAGTCCCGTTGAGGTGGTCGAGCTTGTTGGGTGCGTCGTTGGGGAGGATATGATAGTGAATCATGGTCCGCTGATTTTTTCGAGGCCAGCCCAGATGGATTCCAGTCACTGGAACTGAGACACGGCACAGCCCTCTGCCGCTCTCAGCTTGAAGAGGAGCTGTACCTTCCTTGGACGCCTGACTGTACAGTGCGTATGCCAGCAAGGTAGACAATCGTTACAAGTGATGATGTTACAAGGTACATACCCATCACGTAAAAGGGCTGAAAAACAATACAATCTGCAAAAACACACCTGCAATTTTCCTAAAAAGATGTCATGTTAAGGAGACAACTCAACTCAAAAAAAAATCACGGCGTGTTCAGCAACTCGGTGGCCGTCCTGACCATCTCTTCAAATCCCCCTTCGTCGCCCCTCCCTTCTACGAACTGTCGCACCTTCGCCAATAGTACTTCTAATAAATCAGGTTCACCCTCCATATGCTTCTTCAAATAGGCAACAACTACAGCAGTCGTCCATACGGCCTTGTCAAAACCCAACTCTTTTGCTTTACCCAACACCACGTCACTGACGATTCGAACAAGATGCGGAGAGTATGGGAACGAGCCGTCTACACGCTGTAGGAGGAAGAGGTCATAGGCCGCCTGTGGAACTGGGGCAGGGCGAATTGTAGGAGCGCCGGCGTTACCAACATTGGGATTGGCGGCTGGGAAGCGTCGGGCGGTCTCATCTTGAATGAACTCGGGAGAAGGGGCACGTTCGATCGGATCTCGGAAACGGGGCCGTGGGCTTGGAGAACGAGATCGTGACCAGTGTGAGCTTCCGGATGAACCCTCGAGAGAGCTGAGTGTTGAAAACGTGTCCGTGCTGTGGTGGGATGAAATACTCCGCCTCCGCTGTTGACGATGGTCACGTTCATGGTCTCTACTTCCCTCGCTGAAACCGGAATCGGACCTCGCGTAGGCCCCTGGGGGGTTCTGATGGCGGTGTGACGGCGAGGAGGAAGTCGTGTTCGTAGGTGGCACCGGACCACCGAATAAGTTGGACAGCGACGTGAGAATTGCAGATAAACCATCAAGGAAACCGTCAAAGAAGATTGGATCTTCTCTGGCGGGATCCTCTTCGGCACCGCGGCGTCCCTGCTGTAGTCTCGATCTGATCCAAGCACCGCCACTGCGTCCACGACCTCTCTCCCTTGCCCACTCGTCTCCTTTCTCGATGGCAACAAAAGAAGTATACTTGCTCACGAGCTGGTACTGCAACCCCAACCTCATAATCCCCGCCTTCCTCAGCTCGTATGGTGAGTACAACAAAGCTTCCCCAGGAACTGCCGTTGGAACGGGTCCTCTCCCCTCATCAAGCTCCATAATAAGCCTTCGTGCAGCAAGCACATGCACGAGGGGAACCACCGAATCTTCCTCCGCGCTTTTGAACGGTTTCGTCTCCATCACAGCAACATTGAACTCTAATGGCTCCTGGACTCCTTCCAGTTTCGTGACCAGCCTCACCGAAGTGGGGATAGTCCTGAACGACGTGATGGCGAAGACGGTGAACCGTATCCCAGAGAATATTTTCGTCAAGGTGTCTGGGGCCTGCTGAACAGGTGGCGGTGGTTCAAGCTCGGGAATGCCAGGAGGAAGGGCCGGCGTTGACTGCGGGGAGAAGCTAACTTGAGGACTCGATACGCTCGAAATGTCATGTCCCCAATCGATGTCGATTTGTTCTATATTCTTGGAGCGCCCAGCATTGAGCAGCTTAGCACACTTTCCCGTGATACTTTCTGCCGAGAGCGCAAACTGACATTCTCCATTTCCCATGCGGGCAAGACTCGAGCACACGTCGGAAGACACTTGATCCCCTATGCCAAGAACAAATAACCGCAGGGGGGCCTGTGACGGTGAATCCCGAACAGCAGTTGAAACCAATGTGTACAGGTTTAGTGCTCCTGATGGCTAGAACCGAGGTAGGCATTAGTTCAGGGCAGCTCCAAGGGCAGCTTACACGCACATTTATTCCACCATCAGTGAGCAAAAAGACAACAGCGGGGCGGTCAAGCCCGCGTGAGTCAAAAGCTGCTTGAAGAACTTGCGGAATTTCTGTTCCGCCGTAATCGGCTTCCATGGTTCCAACATGTGATGTCTGCGAGCACAGCGTCAATCCCACTACTGCCACGATGCAGAAACATACGAACCGCTTCATTCAGAGATGTTTGATCGAGCGGGATGCTGCGTGGCCGGAAACTAGTAAAGTGGGAGCCAAAACTGAAGATGTTGAACGTCGTCTGCGAGTTCGGGAGGAGACGGAGGAGCATCGCTAATGTTCGCTTCGCAGTTGTCACCGACTCACCCTGCATACTACCCGAACGATCGATGACGAATACATACTCCTGTGAAGGTATCTTTGGCGCCTGGAATGCTGGAACGAGGGTCAACTGCATCGCAATGGTTCGCCGTTCCCTGTCTCCGTCACTCCTCTGCGTCAGCACCTCTGCAAAACATCTCGGCTTGTCCAATCCGTCCGCTTGTACGGTGATAACGAAGTCCCCGCTCAGAAACTCGGGCGACTCCCATACCACCGACATGCGTCGCTGCGATCTTCGCCCCGTGCGTGTCTTGTAGCGTAGCAGGGAGATGGCATGAGTCGGGCTGCGAATATCACGGATGACATCGCTCGTTTGAATGTCAACCGTAATGTTGACGCGGGTGTGGGAGTTGGCAGCTGAGGCATTCACCATGGCTGGCGGTGGCGTCCCGTACCGCTCAGCAATCGACATCGGAAGCTGAAGCCGGATGTGGTCCCTAATGGCTTCATCGAGGAGGTCCATGACGAGCTAGATGGCATAGGTCATCCGAATTTCGGATAGATATACGATACTTACTGTTAAACGCGCAGTCACGTTCTCCGATGGAGGAATAGATCCCACGGATATCGTGAAGACTGAGGGGTAAGTATGGTTAAACCATGACAGAGTCATACCGAGGGCGATACGACTCACTGTCATCTGTGACCATCTCAACAAGCCCCGCCGTCCGTCCTTCGGCTACTGCATTAGTGAATGCTTGAGCTGCCTCTTCCTTCTCTTTCACTTCCCCAACGATCACCCGCCCATCCTCAAACTCGAGTTGAAAGGCACACACTGCAGCGTTTGCAGGAAGCGGAAATACATACTTGGCCCTCCCGGTAGGTGTCTCAGATGGATTGTGGAAGGTCTGTGTGATGACTATGCGAGCGGAGACTGACGTGTCGCCACATGAGGTCGAGGAACGTTCGTGGAGTTGGAAGATAAGCTAACTAGATAAGAGCATTTCATAGATGATGAAAGACGTACCATCTACTACCCACGCTTTCACTTTGACCTCCTCAAGGGGAAGATATCCGATCGTTGATTGTCCAGATGGTTGATGGACGATACCTGCGTGCGTTGAAGTCATGAGAACGATAGGGATACTGGCGGTTGCTGTGGTGCTTTCCTTTATATTTATCGGCAGTATGTATATACGTACGTTCATAGGCGCCAGCCTCGTGTGGAAGCATCTGGCTGAATCTGGGCGGCGTAGCACCCGGATGTGTGTTCGACAGGGGTATTCGTATTGCGACGCGCTCCTAGGAAGCTGTGAAATTTGACAGTGCACTTTTAGAGGTAGCACATATAGACGTTGTTGTTCTTAGGTTTGGCCTCACTTATGAGGATTCACATAACAGTCCAACAGGTGTGATGATCCACAGAATGTGTCTAACATCATTGAAGCATTGCCCATACTAAACAAGCATACTTGGCGGAAGATCAGTTAAATCCGTAGCATGTCCTGTATTGTCTGTTCCACTGCCTAAAAGTCCTGGACATACCAAGGAGGTCAGGTTGGAAGCCCAAACCGGAGACAACGTGGTCCGCGGGGTGAAAGCTTGGCCGTGGGATCAGTTTCACCCACTATGTAAGGATCTGCGGAGCAGTTCATTTCCTTGGGCATGAGGCCATGAGGAGCCAAGAAATCCAAGCGAGGTCAACGACCAGCCGGTCCTCGGACACGTTGCATAAAAGTTAAAACTGATGTGGGCAGACTACGCCGTTTCAGTGATGGTCAATTACCGATCGTAAGCAGCCGAGACTGGCATTATTGTCCTTTTCAGGCAACTTTTCCACACGGCAAAAATCATGTAATTTACACCCCCTCTCCTCGGTCTACTCATAGCTCCTCAACGACCCACAGGAACTCGATAAAAACGATACCATTCGACTCCGACAGGTCTAGCGAACACACTCCATGTGCACCAATTAACGTAGGATAAGTCTTTAAATTTTCAGTATGTTCGGGCTCGGGATTTCATACAGCATAAGATGACTGATCTCCTGAGGCTTCATAGGGATGGGCCAAGGCCAAAAGATCTCATCCGAGATGCAACAGGCTATCATATGGCTGTCCCGGGTGCTCAATATTGACCAGATCACCATCAGTCTCAACCTATCTACACACTCCATCAGACAAGTTCTCTCGCACTTTCAAACACATGGAACCATCCCCAATGCAGAAGAGCAGCCAGCTCAGGATGACTGCAAAGGGAATAGGCATCTGCAAGACATAGACATCAAAGTAAGTGCTAGATTTGCTGTCTTTGACCCACTTACTCACCATACCAGTTTCTTCTTGGAACAATTCAGAAGGCACCTGATCTCTATCTTGATGAGTTGAAAGAAATGCTTGCAGTATCATGTGGTGTTGATGTTTTACGCACGACAGTCTGGCACACCCTCCATCGGGCAGGATTTACTATGAAGAAGGTATGTACTAAACAAATATATTTCATTACAGCTTGCTGACTTTTACAGATCACTCGAGTTGCTGCTGAGAGATTGGCACAAAAATGACTTGAGTACATTGCCAGAATTGGCATGTACAAAGCAGAGCAGCTTGTCTTTGTTGACAAAAGTTCTGTTGATCATAGAACCACATATCATGGGCATGCATGGTCAATTGGAGGGACAAAAGCACAGCATAAAGCATTTTTTGTGTGTGGACATTGGTAAGTCCTCATTTCTGTTGTCGACTACACACCACTGACTATCATGAAGTTTTTCCATTCTTCCAGCTCTATCGCTACATGATGGTATCCTCCATTGCGATGTTGTTGAGGGATTGTTCTGTACTGAAACATTTATGAACTTCATCAATGGCCTTCTGGAAAAGATGCAACCATACCTGGCTCCTAACTCAGTGATTGTGATGGACAGCTGCCAAATTCACAAACATCACAGCATTCAGAGCATGATTGAAGCTAAGTAAGTGTTTTTAATTACCTGAGAATTCATGAGCTAAAGTTTGTATGGTGTAGAGGCATGCATTGTGAATTCCTCCCACCATACTCTCCTGATTTCAATCTGATCAAACTCACTTTCTTGGCAATGAAATACAATCTTCATCAAAACAGGGACTACATGCGACTGGCGATGACCCTGCTTTCAGACCAGGAAATTTATGTCACTCTTCTCAAAGCTTTGTATTCCATTACTCCCAAGGATTCATTTGGCTGGTACTCGCACTTTGGTTATGTCTAACTTTACATATGTTGCTTGTATTCTCCCTACTTCATTACAATTGATATTGCTGTTGACATCTGATTTGCTTCGTTCTTGATGATCAAGGTTACTTGCATAACGATCTGTCTAGTATTACATATAATACAGTTTCATGAAGCACAATAAAACAGCCATGCAGCAGCCATCAATGAGCATGTTGAACTTCAACATTCAACCTCCATGACCTTGAGAAATTGCAATATGTGCTCTACTGCTACTAAGGCACCACCAATGGCTCTAAACCAGCCCACTCAAGGTAAGTCCTTGAATTCTTGATGTTGAATATGATCTCCCTTGCTCATAATTTTATTTTTTCATCAGGCCAGAAACATGGGGCATGTATGCAATGCAAGAAACACAAGTTAGGCTGCCAGTATGCTCCTGGAGCCAGTGTGTGTCAATGGTGCGTGGATGGTGGGTGTGAGGATGAGTGTGTTTCTGCAGAAGGCCGCACTCATTCTAACAATAGTGCCCCATCTTCCAAAGGTTGTGAAAGCACTTAGAGTCATGTATGTACTTGCTATCATCTATTCAATCAAAAAATCACTAACACACATTCTTGTAGAAACATACCCAGCCAGCAGGTTCCCCAGTGATCAATCATCAGACCAAGCAGCAACGCAAGTTGAAGTCACCCGAACATGAAGAGGACATTCTCCCCCCCCTGCATCTAAGCCTTTAGATCCTGTACTTGAGTTCAATTACAGGGTGCATCAGGGCAATATAGGTGTCAATAGATTCTCACCAGATATGTTCCAGGGTGCAGGTGAGTTTCTCAGTGCTCTCAGCATTGGGGGGTCTGGGCATGAGGGTATCTCTACATCAGACATAAACAAATCTGAGGTTGAGCAAGGAAGTGGTGAAGAAATCAACATCAACATCAGCAGCATGGACAACAACTTGAGTTCAGATGATATGGATCAAAATATCACACAATACATGGAACAGGACCATCCTAGGGCCCAGGCAAAGAATGTCCCTCGTGCGCCTGTCAAACAGCCCAAGTCCTCCATGAGAATGATTGGCTAGGAGTCATATGATCCGCTCAAATGTCATAAGCCATAATTCCTATCCACTCACTTAGTATATAATTGATGTGCCCTCCAAACTCCCTAGTGTTTACTATCCAGGCCACTGTTCACCAACCAAGTGGAGCAAACTCACCATTCCAGTTTACATCAGAATTCACGCTCAATCAACTTCACACTGCCGTCGCCAGGAAATTAGGTCACTTTCCAGATAATGTCCAGCTACAATATTGATTGGACAACAATAAGGCTAAGGATGGGATGATATTGATACATAACAATGATGAGCTTACTATGTTCAAGGATCAAATGAGGGACCTGATTGTGCCAGCACAACTCCCAAGTGGCAAGCCATCTACCCGCCCTTTAAAAATGGTTCTTGTCCACTTTGACAACACGAGTAAGTGCTGCAGATCAAGCCACTGGCAGTAGTAATTCTAAAGTGGTACTACAATTGATGTCTTCAAACCAAACACTGACAGCTTTTCTTGTACACAGGGCACTTCCTTGTGAGCAGGGCAGGGCAAACAGAAGACCCCCATGCAAGCTAGTGGTCAGCTCGAGGGGGGCGATCGCCTCAAAGAGCTGATAGCTGAGCTCCAGGAGTGTTGAAAGTGCAAAATGCACACCAGGGGACCCAAAAGCCCAGTTTATTGTTACCCTGTGAGCAAGGGTGTCTGTTACCCACTGACACATGCTAATTTGTCACTTTGGGCACTAGAAATTGTGAGTTATTTTTATTCAGTCATATCTGCACTCATACTGAAATACTAGTATCATTAGATGAGCAACAACACGTCAACTAACGAGAAGCCCCTCAAGCTCATTTTCCAAGATGCCCGACCTCGTGGTCACTCGACTGCTCTCCCAGCCACACAACTACCACACACAATGCCTTTTGGATTGTCTGGGCCAGCTGGGTGTCAGTATTCAACCCTAAGTACCAGACGGTTCCGGCCTTCCAGCCTCGGAACCACGTCAACATAAGTTCAAATGCTTCCAGCTGGAACCACCTCAGAACCACTATGTTCCGAGACTGCTTCCGAAATTCTCGCACTCCTTCTGGAAGCGGAAGCTCCAGAACTGTGACCACACAACCCTTGTGTTCACTTAGCCTTTTTAACTTTCCATTTACTGCATCTATTACTACACTTTATATTCTTTCCTCAGGTTCATTCCAGGTAACATAATACAAGTATACCTCCACCCATAGTATATATATTTTTCTTCAGTCTATCAGCACCTCAGTCATTTCCATCCATCTAGACAGCAGCTAAGGTAAGTTCATATCTACTTAGTTTTTATTCCTAGCTAATGTACTGTAGCTTTGGGCAACTCCTGCCCTCTTCTAGATTCTGTCACTGGGCCATATGGCTACCCCCCTCCAGTCATTGTCCTGCCGCCATGGGGCATACCTGGCTATCAAGGTGCCAGTCAAATGTTCCCATCCTCCCCTTACAATTCTTCATCCAGATACCCCACTCGATCTCCAAGCCCAATGCCCCCATCTCTTCACACGTGTTCTCCAAGTCCTCTCCCTAGGCCCTCCACTTCTGCTCAGGCTGCCAAAATCCCAGGTATCATTAGCTGGTTTGCCCACCTTGATAGTTGTGAAGAGTGTAAGCCAGACAACCCAGCATTCATGCAGTTTGGGCCTATTTAAAAGGATCAAAACTTCCTTCGCCTCTGGCAACTCTCACTTGAATATTTCGGACTTGCTGACCTGCAGAAGTGGCTTGGAATTGGCGCGGGAACAGCAGTTTTGATCATGCAGTACGCTAAAGAGGATTTAGAGGCCATAAAGTCAGGGAGATGGGTTTCCCCTAAGTCCAA
>MU127449.1:153924-188434 GCA_014904945.1 Gyrodon lividus
GAGCTATGAGTAGACCGAGGAGAGGGAGTGTAAATTACATGATTTTTGCCGTGTGGAAAAGTTGCCTGAAAAGGACAATAATGTACCCCTTGGAATGATAATGGGCTTCTTGTTTTACCGTAAATTGAAACCTCGATACTGTGCACCACAAACACACCCGGAGATGCATCACAATCCCTACATTCCGCACCGGAAACGGGTTATGGCAGAGAGAAGACGCCGCGAGCCTCCCTACTCCGCAAGCTTTAGCCTCCGTCACCGAACCCTGCCCACTACTATGCCTACGCCCTCACCATCTTATTGTCACTTCCGCCTTCCTTTCTGACAAGGCGTACCCCCAAACTGTGTGCAAGTTCCAGAACGTCAACAGTCTGAGCACCCGAGCATACACGAACGTCGTTTCCTACCATTCAGACCGCACGCCAGGGTCAACAGTACACCCACCGAACCTTTTCGAGATGCATGACCGTATATTGGATACCATTTGCACAGATTGTGGACACCGCGGGCGAAACAATGTCTACCCTCTCTGTTCGGCGCTCGGGGCAGAAGATGCTTCGGTCCAGGGCTTTCCGCTATGTGTCCGCTCTGATAGCCTTTTACGCCCAACACCATCTATTGGAGATCAACGAGAGTGTGGACAGCGCCAAACTTTGTCTCGTCATAGCCACCTCCTCGACGGTTTCTGCATACCATCCCCGTTGGATCTAACAAATTCATCACTTGCACAGGTCTATCCCACTGCCAGATACGCCCGCGACGTCGCAGAGCATGGTGGACCCTTTGCTGCATTCAGTATCGAGGACGTGTCACACATATACAAGGCCTACCGACAGCGGATCGACGAGAGTGTATGACGACTTGCATATCCTAATAAAGACGAAGGCATCACCGCGGATCTGGTGGTGACTCGACAACGACAGGAAGGTCGAAGGGATTTGGAGTCCTTGGCTACGAAGATGGAACAATCGGAGGTGCCGCAGCGTTCGGAGTGGCGGCAGCGCGTTCAGAGAGCTCGATGGGACGTGGAGTAGACACCCTAACTCTGCGAGAGAAGACTCTACAGCAAAATGCACCTAGGCGGGCCCTCCGACACGTCCACCGGCAGCTGGGCTGTTGGCTCACTGTCGGACGTCTCAGAGCTCGACATCGATTTCGCCATGATAAAAAATGCTTTGTTATTTGATGTCGCCATTGGCTGATGGTGTATTTTTGACGCTGCCTCATCGCCGCTAGAAGCTACGCACGTTGACTACCAAGAAGCGCTATCAAGAAGTACGTGGGCTGTGAAAATCTTGGGTAGATAGTTTTTATCTCGAGAGCTCGCAGCAGGTTGTGCGATCGCTGTGGCAGAGATGTTCCAGGAGGAAAGGGAGCGCCGCATAGCATAGGCTGCAGCTCGGCGGTCGTATGACGGTGGCGTGTACAGGCGTGTGAGGTGAGTGGACGACGAGTAGCCGGTACCTTCGGTAACATACACTAGCCCGAGAATGCACTCATGTCCAGACTGTCTGTTCATGGCGGAGCTGCACCGTGGCATAGTAGATATTTGATGGACCTGACGGTGTGGACTGAGCGGGTACTCGAGAGCACATAGAAGAACGTAGATACCGTTAACTACTAGTACCTAATCTTGAGTTGTGACCCACGAAAAGGTCGTCAAGTTAGAGGGGCACTCGCATTGGTCTTCATTGTGTAAGCCTGGTGGTTCACAACATGATATCATCATGTTCAACGTAGATATATACGCTATCGCACACGCACGCACTCCTTAAGTCGTTACCACCATAGCCTGTCTTTAGTAGTTGTTTATACACGTCGTCGCTCCGTCACTTGTGCGCTTCAGTGTTTCCCGCCGTTCTTAAAGCGGGTTTCCACATTGCTAAACAATGACAATACAAGTTCAAAGCGTCAACCCGCTGCCACTCTACGGGGGCTTACTGCAAACGACACGGGGAAACAAAAGGAATGCTGTCCTGATCCTGCTCTTATCCAAGGCTCCAAACGTGTTGCCACTCCCACTCAAGAACCCCAACTTGCTGCCTTTGCAAGTCGCGCCGAACACCGAGTTCGTCGTCGAGTGGATCGAATCCCTCACGTGACGTCGTGACGGTTCTACTGCAAAAGCCCATGATCGTTCGATCGGGCACGTAATTTTGTGTGAGACTAGTGAGGTGTGTAGTCGCCTCCTGTCGCTATTGTTCTATCCCAGGATCTGACGACCCCGTATTTATGCAGCGCGATGCAGGCAGCTCTTCCCTAGATGTGAGTATCATTGGTGGGCTACATTCGCAGTTTTCAATACTGAAGTATCATCTATCCGTCCTCGAACTTAGAGTAGACGAAGAGCGTGGCAGGCTATGCAAGTGTAGCAAACCCAACACGCTCATTGGAAACATCGAAAGCAGTGTAAACACTGCTGAGGAAACGGGTGCCGACAACCCAAAATGCTTGATGTTCATTGTCATCGGTACATAAGTCATTACAGCACAAGAACAGACCCAAGACTCACGAACAGTCCTTGCAACGATGGAACCAACGCACCAAGAAGGATCACCAAAGGATCCCATGTTGAAGGCCGCAGTGGAGATGGGGAAGGATGTACCACTCAAGGTGAAGCTGACGTTGGGGACAGCATCGCAAGGGACTGGTATGAGGGTATTAATAAAGAATCTGAGAAGGTAGGCTGGCACATACAGCAGTAAAAGCCCTGGCCGAGATGGAAAGGAATACCGCCAATGGCTGCGTAAAGGAGTGCCACGTCCAAGAGGGGACCCTGGATGAGGAGAGTGCCCGTGTCAACGATGCCAGCAACATTGGTAAGCACGTTCTGTCCGTTGCCCACTACGCTGTCTATATTAATTTGCCAGTAACCCTGGATACGCCGTATCAACCACTGTGGGGGCGGTTTGGGGTTCGGTGACTTACCTGTTGGGTGACCGGAGTCCAGGTGAAGTCACCAGTGTACATCTCTGGGTTGGTACCACCGAGGTATAGCTCGGGCTTGGGGGCTGCGAAATTGAATGCAAACACAGGCTCGTCTGTCTGACCCTCAGTGATGAGAGTCTGGAAGAAAGAAGGCTGATCGTAGTTAGAGATAGTGTGGAAAGCCATTCCCAGCAAACCATCCCCGGCGAACTTCCCGATTTCGAGGCTCTGAGAGTAGTGCACTGCCGCACCCAGGGTTTGATGCTTAGCCTGCTCAAAAACGTCAAAACCGATGACGTCGTAGCGACCATCACTTGTACCATGAGTCCGGCAATCGTAACATTGTCGTTGTATTGGTAGCCGAAAGCTCCGCCACCGCCCCCGAACTGAGCGTCAAAGGGCTTGCCCAGCTCAGTGGAAGTCAAAGACGCTCCGGGATCGTAGAAGGCGTGGCCATCACAGCTGGCGTCACAGTCAATACCTGGCAAGATAATGTCGCTTTAAAAAGGTTCAGCGAGAGGTTTACATCAAAGGTAAAGCAGATGAAAAATACGTGCCTCGAGCCGGTATCAAACATAACTATTGAAGTGAGTGAGCTGCACATTCGCTGCAAGGTCAGCGCGAGCGTACCAGCGAAGTTTCTGGGAGGTGTACCAACGGAAATAGTGCCGAACCAGCGGTTTAAGCGGTCGCCAAGGGAAGCTAAGGGTAGTTCGCCGGAATCGCGCTTCTGAGCGCCTTTCACAGCAAACGGATGAGAGGCGCCAGTGTTCTTCTCAAAGTTATCAAAGCCACGAAGAATCTTACTGGTATTCAAATAAAATAGCATTCGGGGCTCAAGCAGATGGGTACGAACGCCGTGGTTGGAGCAATATGGGAGTTGAGCGCTTCAAAGTTAACGCTCTTGTCAGCATTGATCAGCGATGAAAGCTGGGAGAGCGGGATCGCTGTGCCCCACTGTTTAGTGGGCTGAGGAGCCGCAGCAATAAAGAAAGGCAGGGCAGTGATGACCATTGCGAGAGTGAAGCGCATAGTAAACAGGGATGATTGAAGGACAACTGAAAAGCGAGTCGTGCTTTAGTATGCCTGCCTTTGCACTACGGTCGTGATGCACCGGTGGCCAAGCTGCCACGATGGCTCGGATGTCCCCGGGCAGATCCCATGATGCGCCATTCCGCAAAACTCCCTGGTCCTTTCACTAGTACGTGGACGTATGGCATGGCGCAACATGAGCGCGGTTGCCTGGCTTTCCTTGCCTATGTGCTCCTGATTATCCATAGATATAGCGAGCTTTTTCCAGGTTGTCCAAGTTTCTGAAAACAGGCATGATTGCAACTGGCGCGTCGAGAACGTAAAGCCAAAACCCGCTGCACAACACAAGTGGCGTTCAAGGTGATTTCGGCCATTATACATTGTGTTTGGCAAAAAGCTTGGGAATAAACAAAGAGGACTGCCATATTGAAGTGCTCATGGTGAATTGCGATTTGCAAACACTACCGGATACCACATACCTGATCAAATCTTCAAAACTTGCAATAGCACTGCCCCGCGGTCGCTTGTATGGGTCGGTGGAGGCCTGGCGCAATTCTGGTACGTTTCTTAGCTGATCTAAGCAACCTGCTGCTCCGACCGCACTGTGAGGGGTGAAGGTCTCCAAAATCGACAGTGAACCATCCAAGCAAACAAGTCAAGTCAAACAACTGAAGGGTCATTTTCTCTCGTGTGCGTGCTAGGAACGTGACTATTGATATATACGCTACTTGCCCTAGTGTGCTGGTCGGTAGGACGTGTCTTAAAGGTTTCGGTCTTCCACTGATTGGGTCCCAACGAAACTGATACTCGTCCGGATTCCGGACTCATGTTTACAAGGTCTTTATCTTAACCCTTCGTAGGTAGTTTGGCAAACTTTATCGACATGAGCGGTGAAGTCCATAGTTATACCCAATCCTCGATGGCGCTTTCAAAGTCAGGGCACCATCTGGATCAGGTGGGCTGGCGGCTATGAACTTCGATGATCGTGTCAACCACTGATTGATATCTTCTGATGTGTCTCCGAGACCTTGATTTGGTGCCATGGCTGTCCGCGAGGTGCTCTTTGGACGCCTCGAAGCATTGTCACTGAGATTATTTGGCAGCAACCTTTCTCGACACATGGAAGACCGCCTCATACCTGCCAGTCGGTCAAAGCAGCCCAAACCTGTTGGGCAGCACCATGCACCTCATCCTGTGTGGCATCACGCGCTATACATCAGTGAAATTAACGGTGATTGGACATTAATCCAGCCAATATCTTCAAAAGTCTGTACGGGAGAACCTACGGAAATCCAAGACCATCCTTGGAAGCCACCCTCACTATTCATAAAACTAATTGCAATAGCTACAGAAGATGTCTCGCTGTTACCAGACAGAATTGCTTTTTCCCTCGAAAATAGAGCCAGGTGGTATTGGTACATGTACCTAGGATACCCCATTGTGGGGCTGTGATATTGATATTGAGGTTAACGCTGTAATATAGACTGGGACTCATTAGTACGCAACGCCGGGATAGAGGTAAGCTTCGGCAACAGCAAGACATACACAAAGACCTACTAGTTGTGGGTAGCTGTGTGAAGATAATCTGATGGCGTTGTACTCGTCTTCACGAAACACATGAGCATCCTTCAAACAAATTGGGGGGTGAGCAATTCAGGATTACGATGACCAAGGCAATGTTATATTTGTTTCCAGTGAGATTAGGCTGTGACATTAATCCGTCCAGTTTTGCATTACCTATGAAGACATTGAAGATAGATCCAGGTTTGTTCGCACTAATATTGCCTGCTCGTCAGATATGAAATGAGGCACGAGGCTCACACAGGTGATGTAGACCGTATATGAGTAAGGGATGTGGCGCGTCTCACGGTCGTTTGTAGCTTTGTGCTCGAGAACAAAATGTCGGAGGGTGTGGGTTGGGGATATCGTACAAAGGCTCCAGTTGAAATTACTATCATGTCAATTGAGGATGTCGTGGTACAGGATATATAGCCTTGGTTGACAGTCACGTGCGGCGGCGTCGCTCGAATCCGGACATTGATGAGAATACGGGCGCGGAAGGCGAGACTCCAAAGGTAAGTTTTGCTTGCAGATCGTTGCCATGTACATGGTAAGTACAAAGAATCATCACAAGATTTGACGTTGCCAACGTATGAAGGCAAGGGGAAGCGCTTATTCAACACTGCTAAGTAGTGTGAGAACGGCGGTAATAGGTATTTGAACATGCGAGGCATAGTCATGATCTACGGCGACTCCGACGTATTCCTCGGTAAGTGGACATGGGTATCTTTGCAGGAGACACTCCTAGGAGACTTGCGCTGAAAGGCAGTGAGCCACGAGGGTAACCTCAAAACCCTGACGGCGAGCCGTGGGGTCTCTCTCCGCCATCATTTGCACATTTAGCCGAACGCGACAGATTGTTGTGCATTTTTAAACCTTGCCATGCCAGCAAAGACACCGATGGATAGAGGATTCCCCGCTATGGTGGGAGCAAGTGGATCGATCGATAAGGGGGGCACGTCGAGATATGATCTTTGCCACTGCGCATTGAGCGCCGAGAAAGCCTGACAGTATATTCTCAGACATTTTGCATTTGCTGCCTCGGATGTGGGGGATATGCCATGACTACTCCTACTCGCTCACGAGTCAATGTCTCATCTGCAACACTTTATCCATCGACCCGGAAACAATATTCTGTGCGCCTGCGTAATGGATCCCGAGCCCCTGACTACCCAGTGCCAACTTGCGAACCTTCCGAGGTTCGAACCGGGATCATCAAACAGGTCTCGAGGTCGTCGAGTTCTCGACATTGAATCAAGGCAAATCAGGCCATTTGATCTGTACGCTTGTGTCTCAAGTACACTGTTACACCAGTTCGAGAGAGTTAGCATGAAGGGTGACAAGTGTCACGAGCATGTGACAAGATATCTTTGAACGCGTAAATCAAGAACATCGTTCGAGTCGTGTACTCCATCTTGATCTCTTCGCATCGACACAGGAAATTAAATAAAACAAGATGCAAGCAGGAGGACAGACACCAATATTCGTAATGAGTGCGAGTCCACAACATCCTCGTCATCTCATCCTTGCTCACCACTTTACCACCTCCAATCCTTAGACACCGCGCCCGAGAGGCAGTCGGGCAGGAAGGCACAGATTTCAAACATAACAGCGGCGAAAGTGCGCAAAAGAGTGTCTCTGTATCTTGCTGATGTCTCACTTTTTTGAACCAGACCATCGCCGATGTCATCCGTACGTGTTTGGGCCCTAAAGCCATGCTCAAGATGATCCTGGATCCAATGGGCGGTATCCTGTACGTCTTTCGTCTTGGCCTTTCATCTTCTGTGTTCTCTGATGCTTACCAGGCTGACCAACGATGGAAACGCCATTTTGCGCGAGATCGATGTCGCTCACCCTGCAGCCAAGAATATGATCGAACTCAGTCGCACTCAGGACGAAGAGTGCGGTGACGGAACGACAAGTGTCATCATCCTCGGTGTGCCATTTCTTATCTTCTGGAGGAAAATACTCATAATGCACTGTAGCCGGTGAAATCTTGGCGCAGTCTCTCGCCCAGCTTGAACGCGATATTCACCCTGTTGTCATCATCTCCGCCTATAATAGGGCCCTCAAGGAATCACTCGAGATAATTAACAAGATCTCTATCCCGATCGATACATCTTCTGACGAGGAAATGCTTTCACTCATTAAAACTTCTATCGGTACCAAGTTCGTCGCACGCTGGTCTGACCTCATGTGCCGTCTTGCTCTCCAAGCTGTCCGAACGGTCGCAGCTGAAGAAAACGGACACAAAACCGTCGACATCAAACGATACGCACGTATAGAGAAGATCCCAGGCGGATCAATCGAGGAATCGAGAGTACTCGACGGCGTCCTCCTGAACAAGGATATCACCCACCCCAACATGCGTCGAAGAATACAGAATCCCCGTATTGTCCTGTTGGACTGCCCACTCGAATACAAAAAAGGCGAAAGTCAAACCAACATGGAGTTTTCCAAAGAGTCCGACTGGGCCCGGGCACAGGAGATCGAGGAAGAACAGGTCATCGCGCAGTGCAAGCGGATACTCGAGTTCAAGCCCGACCTCGTCATAACCGAGAAGGGTATCTCAGGTAAGTCGTTCTCCAGCGTACACACCTCGACCACGAAAACCGACGCTCTGTCCACAGATACGGCCCAGTACGTTTTCGAGCGCGCCAATGTCTCCGCCATTCGCCGTGTCCGCAAGTCTGACAACAACCGTGTGGCATTGGCCGTCGGCGGCACCATCGTCAACCGCGTCGAGGACCTTCGCGAATCAGACATTGGCACCCAATGCGGGCTCTTCCACATCGAGAAAATAGGTGACGAGTCAGTCGCGCCGCTTACACCCGAGAGTGTTCAGAATCTCACCTTCCTTTAGATATTTCACCTTCCTCACCGGCTGCGCCAACCCCAAGGCATGCACGATCCTGCTGCGTGGGCCCTCGAAAGATATTCTCAACGAGATAGACCGCAACCTCGCAGACGCGCTCTCCGTCGCCCGCAATGTGTACTTCAACCCTATTCTCGCCCCCGGCGGCGGCGCTACCGAAATGGCGATCAGCGTCGGACTGCACGCAAAAGCGCGGAGCGTGACGGGCGTCGAGGGATGGCCTTTCAGAGCCGTCGCCGACGCCATGGAGGTCATCCCCAGAACGCTCGTACAGAACAGCGGCGGGAACGCGATCAGAGTCTTGACGGAGCTGCGCGCCAAGCACGCGAATGGGGATCACTCGTGGGGAGTAGATGGCCAGACGGGAAAGATCGTGGACATGAAGTCGTACGGGCTGTATGAAAGCGCGAGCGTCAAGGTACGTCTGATCCTATAGTCCTCCTGGTCTTTCTTTCGTGGTGACGAGGATGCTCTAGATCCAAATACTCAAAACCGCGATCGAGGTGAGCTGCATTGCGTCTCTCTGGC
Source organism: Gyrodon lividus (assembly GCA_014904945.1). Lineage (NCBI taxonomy): Eukaryota > Fungi > Basidiomycota > Agaricomycetes > Boletales > Gyrodontaceae > Gyrodon > Gyrodon lividus. Next base: position 162,848 of record MU127449.1, read on the forward strand.
TTTGAAAGACTAAAAATCCTGCCCTCAGGCTGCCCGCATGCTTCTTCGCGTCGATGATGTCGTTCAAGCGACTCGCAAGGAAAAGGAGCAGCAAGGTCCTCCGCCAGAAGATATGGAAGGTTAAAAGTAGAAGCATCCATAGGATACCGAACGAAGCCCGTAATATGAATTTTGATATGAATCCGAGTCTAATAATGATGAATGATTCCGTAAATACAATAGCCAGACCATCCGCCCAATAAATATCAAAAGCAAGCGACAGCGACTTACAACACCCTTACTTCTATTGTTCTGTGCATCTGGTCAACACTTGATAAAATTACCCACAATCATGCTCGGAATCCCCCACTTGTCACGCCTGATCGTGAACGAAAAGCAGCAGTTTACAAACCCTTCCTCGTTTGGAACGTTCTCGCCTCCGATTTTCTTCCGATCCGGGTGGGTGTTAATCAACGGTTTGAATCGTAGCACGCAAGAAGTAAGCACCGCTTTTTGAGACGAGTCGAAAGCGACGTGGCCATATTTCTGTCAGACGGCTCAGCTTAACAACAACACACCGCCAATTGGATATTAATATTTGCGGATACTGACCTCCCAATAATTAACAGCGGACTCTTCAGCCATGAGCTCGTATATGCACAGTCGGCCCTGTACGCACGGTCGGGAGACCGATTGAGACGATAATAGAGCATGAAGCACTCACATCACGCATCATGTACCCATCCACACCGACCAATTCGGTGAATTCGCGGTTTCCCTTGTATATCTCGCCCGTCCGACGCCAGAGGCATGCCGGTACGCCCATAGCTGAAAACACGCGATCATAGTCGAGTAAAAGGCGTTCAAAGGCTTCTTCGATGAAAACTAGATCCTGTTAGGAGAGTAATCAAGAACAGCTTTGCGAGCTTAAAACAGATCGACTGACAATGTCCCGGAGGGACTGTGCGACGGCCTGTGCGAACGCAAAGGTCAGACGGGATCGAGCAAGATCATGTTCGACCACACGCACCCTGAACTTTGGACGAAGAACTGAGAGCGGTTGCAAAATTTGCTGCTTTGATTGCCGCGAAACACTGAGGAAAAATGAGTCAGAGAGCCAGCACCACACAGAACGAAGGGCAGCTGCATACTTCCGGTCCATCCATCTCGAAAGGCGGGCATAACCCTTGACGTAATCATACGGCTTGAGAAGACCTGCCTCGTATTTGCTGCGAATGACACGGTTCAAGCGTTCGTCTCTCGAGCCAGATTCTTGATCCGCCGCAGTCAGAAGGAATTTCTCCGTCTTGGTGGCTGAAGGGAGCAACGAAGGCGCGGGCTCCTCAGCCAGCACCGCAGGAGGCCCTGTAGTCGCACTTCTCGTCGGTTCCGTGGCCGGTGTAGAGTGGGTAACGTATGTGTTGGTGACACTGTCTGGCGGGAGGCTGGAGTACGAGGGAGCGGACATGAGGGACGGTGTCACCGTTTGAGGGGGCGAGGTAAAGAACGATCCATCATCGAGCGTTTCTAAAAAGTCACTAGCACACATCTGTCAGAGTCTGTCCTGAACGAGACCGCGTCCACACGCACGTGAGGACCGAGAACTCGTTGCCAAGGGTTTCGGGCTGATATAAAAATGCATTCGGGGAAACGCTCATGGACCACGGAGAATTCGCTGGCTGCTGTATGGTAGTGCTGCCGTACATAGACTCTGAGGACGTCGTGAGCCTTCGTCGAGCGGAAGAAAGGAAACAACGAACGGGGCACAGTCCTCGACGCTTCCGTTGCAGACAGCGCGGCGGCTTCTTGCTTGTTCTTCGGGGGACGATGCTCGTCATGGCACAGATGCCCGATTTCACGCTTGATGCTGCGAGAAGAACCGGTCATGCGGCGCTATGAAGTTGGGCCCACGAGATCTCGCTCACCAGCGCTGACAGGGCCGACCCTCATCGCATGTCATATGACTGCGACGACAGTAGAGGCACGCATGGTTGACCTTCCTTCTCTTCGTGGATTTCTTCTTCTTTCCTGCGTCGTCGTCGTGTGATTGATCAGGGTCATGGTCGAGTGAGTTTGAGGTCTGTGGAGACATTGTTGCGTAGGGATGCGTTGCGTAGTTTGCCATGACGGACCCGCAGATGATAACTACAAGATATAGGTCCGCTGGGGAATGATGATTTGCTAGTGATGTGTTACCAAGTATAATCCTTTGGGCGCTAGCATGAGAACATCATCGAGAAAGCCGATTGCAGAAACTCCAAAGTGACAAGCACCAACAACTTGACTTCAAAGACCCCGACCACCCATGTGCATTAAGAGTCCAGCATGTGGAACAGCCTCCTTAAGCTCGCATTATTTGTAACCATCATCGATATATTTGCGTAAAAGTATGAGCTGGAGCGGTATGCCATCAGTCTCGTTTACAACGTCATGTCAGGAACTTTCAGGAGATTTACATGCTTCAAGAAGTCGAGATGATATAAACGCAGGCAAATGGAAGCGTGAAGGGAAAGAAGAACGGGAAACGAAGTAGGCACGCGCGGTTATACAGATTAAGAGCGTAATTCTACCATCAGCTCTGTTCATGATAACAGGCAGCTCAATAGGACGCAAAGAGTCACGAGTTCAAGTTTTCCGGCCTTGCACGGGAATGGTTTGGGTGGGTGGTTTTTCGCCTGAATCGATGTTGTCTCCGAACCACTATAGTCGATGAACAAAATACAGGAAGGCAGGTGGTCATCCGACTCACCTTGACGAGAAATTTAGCGGATTCTTTGGGGTAACGCTTTTGAGTTTCATAATCAACGTAGGTTACCCCGAATCTAGTGCTGTACCCGTCAGCCCTGTGCAAGATAGGGTCAACACTAGCGACCGGAGAACACACGGGCTCGGTCTACCATTCGAAGTTGTCCAAGAAGCCTAGGAAAAGAAGGATCAGTCAACGAATAACTACAACGGACGATACCTACTCCAAGGGAAATATGCCCGGACATCAACGCCATCTTCGAGCACGGCCGCTTTCATAGCCGCGGTGGCGCCTTTAAAATAGTTGACACGATCGTGATCCTGGAGAGCCTCCTCTATTGGTTTCGAGTTCTCGTCCTTGACGGCGAACCCATTCTCTGTAACACTGATACAGAGTCTCAGCCAGCAAGCTAAGATATTATTACCAGCTCACTAGATGGGAAGCTTGTAGCGCTGTGTAGAATGATATAAGCCTTGTATTCGATGGACGGGTTTTCATCGGTAAGTACCTTCCAGAGGTAGTTGAGTAACTATTTCCCACATCAAAGTTAGCACCTTACAAGCATAACAAACTGCGAAGTACTCACATCGCGAAAACCTTGGGGATCTGGAGTCGCAAGAAATGTCAGTGCCTAGTCCTCAAATGATTTGCATACGCTCACAGTCTTGCAGCCAGGCACAATGGGCTAGGGCGATTCCAGCCCATGAACATGCGAAAAGGACAGCAAACACGACAGCGCACCTTGCGTGCCTAATTGCGTGCCGTCGGGTCGGATGAAAGTGTGTTCCACAAATCCCTGGAACTCGTCATCACCACCGGCTCCTTGAGAGGCGAGAGGCGTTAGTTCAGTGCGGGAAAATACTTTCAACTGATGTCGAATAAAAGCTCACTGCACAAGTTTGTCGTATAGGTGTTCATGCCATAGAAATCCGAAGATCTTTTGACAACCGCTAATTCCTCCGGCGTAAACTCCGGAAGTCGATCACGTAGCATCTGCTTCATGTAGTCGGGATAACGCCCGAGATAGATGGGATCCTAGGGCAAAAATAACGCTCATCAGTGAATTCTTGGGTATAGAAGTTGTTTTATTGCGACATACAGCGAACCAGCCTTGGTAATGTTTCGTCAGCTCGGGCTCTATTTAGATGATAAGGCCCAATCTTACCGATGGCTACGTCAAGGGCATTCTGGGCAGCTTCCATGTCTGAGACAAGAAGCAGGTATCAGTGAATCTCGCGGACAAAAGGAGATAAAAAGATGCGCGTACTTTGCGGGCTGTCGTCGTATGGCATTGCCCAGTCGCCGTTCAGGGTAACACCTATTTCACCTTTCTGGGTCGGCTTAAATTCTTCACGGTACAGTTTGACAGCGTAGGCGTGTGACAATATGACGCTGTGTCCAACACTGTGAGTGAGAGCACTTGGGAATCAGTGCTGTGGTGCAAGGACGAATCGGGCTACTCACATCCACGGTTCTGTGGAAGAGTCGCCCTCGGGAGATCTTTCGCGATCACTAGATCTTCCTGGTGCGAATACACCCCGCCCATACCCCAGGATTGAGATGCACCACGGCTCATTCATAGTGAGCCTGTGTGAGCACGTGATCAGCGGATAAACACAATTCCCATCACCGCTCACCAGTGTTTGACTCTATCGCCAAAGGCCTCGAAGCAAACCTAGGTGTGACCAGCGCATGAATGGCAACCTCATTATGGACCATCCTACATACTTTTGCATAGCGGACGTAGTCCTGGACAATTTCGCTTCTGTTCAACCATCCACCGTATCTGTCGTGCAGAACTTGTGGAAGGTCCCAGTGATACAAAGTCTAAAGTGAAGTGATGAATGGTAGGTACGGCCGTAAACGCGATGTAGTGCATACAACAAACGGAATGATCCCGTTCTCCAGCAACGCATCGATGAGGTTCGAGTAAAACTGGATACCCTTGGGGTTTACAGGATCATTGCGACCACCGAGGGGTATGATGCGAGACCACGAGATCGAGAAACGATACGACTTTACCCCGTACTGCGCTAAGAGTGAAATATCCTCTCTCCAGAACCTGTAAGAGTCGGTGGCCACGTCTCCGTCCCGTCCATCTAATGTCTTTCCGGGCTGCTTTGAGAAGTCATCCCAGATGGACTTGCCACGCCCATCGATGTTCGTCGAGCCTTCGATCTGGAAGCTCGCTGGACACGTAAGTGTGGGTCCGGGGATGCGTTCAATATTCCGCTCAAAGAAGGCCGAGAGTAATATACTTACCGGTAGCGAAACCCCAGATAAAGTCCGTGGGTAACTTGGTGGAAACTATGCTGGACATATCTGCGTCAATTACTGAGGTGGGCCGACAATTCACAGGAAATTGGTGGGGCATTGGTCAAGCCTCTTAAACCAGCGGCACACTGCTATCGAAGTTGAGGTTACTGGGACCGCAATTCTAAGAGCCTCCGAGAATTGTCCGTGACTGTGTGCAGCCTGTCGAGGCAATGGGAACCTCCGAGTCGGTAGAAGCCCATCGAGATCGAAGCTTCCGGTATCCAGGGTTGATTTGGAAAAATATCAGACTCGAATAAAGACTTCCTTCCTTCGCTATCGACACGGCCAGCAGTTCACCGTTGGCTCGGACGAAATACACAAAGCTGGGCAAGAGCTTGGGCACCACATGTAGAGGGTCCAAGTTATTCCAGGAGACATCGCCGGGCCGTCGGGATGAACATTCCGCGCATTTGGACAAGTTATTGAACCCATGTGTTATTGACATTCACATAAGATCCAAGGAACACTATGTAGTGTGTAACCTCAACTCGCAGCTCGCTATCATCTGTCGATATACTACCAATCCATTACTATCCAGTTCAAGCGTTCACTCTCATGTCTGCCGCATCCAACGCTGGAATTGCCATCCTTGGAAGTGGTATCTTCGCTAGAGAAGGTAGGTGGACAACGTACTCACGTTTGAACACCTTCCTTCCGAATATTCACCACTTCGCCACCTGTCAACAGCACACCTGCCCGCGCTCGAAGCGCTCGGCCCTCTTGCCCCCAAACTGAAGGCCGTCTACTCACGATCGGAGAAGAGCGCTCGCGAATTAGCGGACGAAGCCGCGGTCAAACTCCGTACCATACCTGAGGTCTATCATGATGGAGATCCATCGATAAACCTTGATGCCTTGCTCAGCAGATCCGACATTTCTACCGTTATCGTCGTGCTTCCGATCACCTTGCAACCATCTATCGTTCTCAAGGCGTTAGCAGCTGGGAAGCATGTTATCAGTGAAAAGCCGGTGGCTCCCGATGTCGCTTCTGGGCTGAAATTAATTGCGACCTACGAGGCGGAATATAAACCAAAGCGACTAATCTGGAGAGTTGCAGAGAACTGGGAGGCTGAACCAGGATACATTGCCGCCGGTCAGGCGATCCGTGCCGGCAAGATCGGGAAGGTGATCTTCTTCAGCTTGCGAACTGTGGGTTACATCGACCAGGACTCGAAATGGTACAAAACACCTTGGCGTACGATTCCGGACGTAGGTATATTCAATTGGCCTCTGATATGACTTTCTGACGGATCGAAATGTTCCACAGTATCAAGGAGGCTTTCTGGTAAGCTGGTTTTCCGGGGTGTAAGCAATCGCAATCAGACTAACCTGGCACTGCGTGTGGCTGTGTATAGCTGGACGGAGGTGTGGTGCGTCCAGTTTTCTCGTTCTATTCTCGCAAGAAGTCTTTAGTGACTGAAGTTTGACCCTTTCATCGTCAGCACTCGGCGGCGGCATTGCGAGTTATGCTTCCTAGCTCTATGACGCATCTCTCTGGTTTTGCCTCGTTGAACGTAGAATGGCTCGCGCCACACGACACAATCAACACCGTCATAAAGGCTGCAGATGGCTCACACGGTATCTTCGAACTGAGCTTTGCTGCACCCGCACCATCACGCAAGTCCATCGGCGATGGCACAGTCATCACTGGCACAGACGGATACCTCACTGTCAATCAGATGCAAGTGAAGGATACGGTCACTGGAGCCGACAAGTCCGTGTTCCGCTTGACGATCAAGTCTGTAACAAGGGGTGTAGATGGAAAGCCTTGTCTTGAGAGAGAAGAGGTGATCGACGAACCGGTCAGGGGAGTCGAGCTGGCATTGGCAAGCTTCTTCGCAGCGGTCTTAGAAGGAAAAGACGATGGGCTAGGCAGCCCCATGGGAGCATTGCAAGATGTGGCGATTATTGAGGCGGCCTTGAACAGTGATGGAAAGTTGATCGATCTCGAGAAACTGGTCGGTCGGTCTTGAAAAGGAAAGCGACGGACAATGAGCGGAAAACACGCGAAGAGAATTCGTATGTACAACATGTACGAGGAATAAAACGGGTCCCTGTTAATGACTGCGTGACACAAGTGCGGAAGTGGCCACATAGGAAAAATAATGGATCTCCGTTAAATGGCCATGTACTTGACAATGAACGACGATGCCCCACCGCCAGATGTAAACAACGTGTGCACTGGCGTGAAACCGTCTCCTAAGCATTTCATGGATATAGATGAAGCCAAAATGAGCTGCATGAGCCCTCCAGCAGCCCGCAACGTTGACAATGATACTGAAGGAGTCCTTGGCGGGGATACTGGGAGCGTGTGAATAGTAAATACAGTTCTTTTCAGCGCATTATACAATGGTTGACCAGTGTTCAGTGAGTTGTTGTACAATGAGTTTGAATGAGTTAATGTGCAATAGGGGAGTGTCAGTTCACAGTCGATCGCGAGCCTGCGAGTGCTGAGATCTCCCAGTGAAAAACGGACATTGCGATTTCAACCCGGGCACACTGGGATCTACCGAATAGATTATCATAGATGAATTTTGTGGGGAATTCGTGCAATATCCACCGAGACACACGAAATGGATACTGGTTAATTAGAGTAGACAATTTACACTTGAAAGACAGTACTAAACTGTTACTTAGTTGTCCTCAGATGAGTCGATCTGAAAACTATGAATATTTTCCGCATCTCGCGACTTGGCGTGACATGCCTCTTCAGCTTCTTACCATCACCTTGTCAAAGTCACGACTCAAGTCGACATTACTCGCCCACAGCACCAAATCCCGGTACATACCAATCGCCTCACGTTCGGTTCAGATTCTAAGAACTTACCAAGCATTTTGTGGCTGTGTTTTTGATATAAGACCACCCAGTCTCAGCTCTTTGGCTCTTACTTAGGGAATACCGGTGACGTGGAGAAAGCAGGTATTGGATCTAAGTACGGTGACAGGAGGCTACGGTGCTGGTGGTGAGCTGCTGACCCGATGACTAGTTGTCCGACGACGCATGTAGCGAGAGCCACAAGCCCGGGGACTAGGAGAAGGGAGACTGAGGGACTTACAAGTTATCTGACTGGAGGAAGGGTGATGCGAAGGAACGATTCGTGTAATACAGGTTGAGCTTGCATGTAGGGTGCGAGGATTTGGGTGTGGCGGCGTAAGTATACCAGGAAAGCATCACTGCCCCATCGGCCTTTGACTTTGACGACGTCGAATGGTATGTTTCTGAGGAGGTACTCCAGAGTTGAGCCGATGCGAATGCCGTGGCCCTGTAGTGGGGGCTTGCCCGCGTCTTTTAGCGCGGATGCAAGGACCAATAGGAATTTTTTCTTTGTGAGCGACTGGTGCTTCTTGCCGTGGCGGTAGGCGAAGAGGGGGCCCTCGACCGGGGGTGCATTGACTGCCAAATGGGTTTCGAATGCCGAGAGGGGGTCTGAGCCTTCTTGTCTCGCCCAGTTGATGTCCTCACCATCCGGCGCTGATTTCGTTTTCGGGAGGTGCAAGTTGGTTATCCAGTTTCCTTGGCGATCAGTCCACCCGTACGTTTGAAGGTTTGACGTGCGACAAGGGGTCGAAGGAGCATAGCGTCCTGGTGGTGAGTTCACCTGTACGGGCCGTAGCGTAGAACGCTGTTGTGAGGCATGCGAAGACGGCCGCATGCAGGGGGGTCGTGAGGTCCAGTTGATTTCGGATGGAGATTGGCGATTCTATGGTGTAGGACTCGCGGGGTGGCCTTTTGGAGCGTGGTGGTGCTAAAGATGATGCTGCTTGTAGGAGTGCCTCCGTTTCGTTGTCGCTGAGGGTCCAGGTCAGACCATGGATGGTGTGCCAGGCCTTGATGCCGCATACGTAGTTGGATACCGCGCTGCCGGAGTAGGAGTCTGCGAGCGCCAAGATGAAGGCCGCAACAATGGAGGGGTTTGCGGGAGCACGTTCAGCCTCCGGGATGCCCTTGCCGTCACAAAAGATGTGAAACGTAAGTAGCCCTGAGCCGTATGTTTCCCTTGTGCTCTCTGCCCAAGCGTGAGATAACGTTGTAGATGCGTTGTACGTTGTTCTTGGAGAGGATGGCCTTGGAGTCTAGGGTAGAGCGGGGTTTGATGGGCGACCATGTTAGCAGGCGGTCCTTTGCCATGCAGGTGGGGCGTGGGGGGAGATGGTCAAAGGGCGGGGTTGGCACCTCGTGCTGTGGTTCTGGGTTTCTTGGCTGGGCGGGAGGAGTCGTCCCGGGCCTCATGGTTGGTGGCTGGGGTCGTGGTGGGTGTGCTGAGACGTTTGTCTCGGGCGAGGATTGCTGCCATGAGGTGGGGGCGTGTGGAACGACTCGGTGTGGTGGGGGGTGCAGTCTTCGATGAAAGGCTGAATGGCAGGGATCCTGGGAAGGAGGAGGGGAAGAGGTGGAAATGCCCCGGGATGGGGGGTCGGCTGGATTAGAGGTGCTTGGGACGTAGCGTGCGATGATGTCGCAGCCAGTGTCCTGTAGAATAGTGTGTATTTGCTTGAAGGTTTCGTTGACTTGCCTGTTTCTGCTGCGGCCGTTTGCCCATCCCTCGACCACGCTGACGTTGTCTCCGAAAATCTTGAGACGAATTCTGGGGGGGCAGGTCGCGACGACGGTGCGGATGAGTAGCTCAAAGGCAATACTCTCAACCCATCCGATGTCGCGACCGTCGCTGTGCCAGCCGGGTTTGAGCCGCAATGCCCGCCAATGTCCGCCCACGGTAATGCTAAGGCCGAAGCTTGAGCTGGCATCTGAGAAAGCATGGGGGTCGTGCACGGGTTGGAGTCCTGGTAGAGGGATGCGTGGGAGGGGAAGATGACTAAGGGTTTCCTTCCACCATTTGATGTCGTCTGGGGTCCCTCGTGGCGGGGTCCTTGGCATGAAAGGGTTGTTACCAAATATTCCAAGCATTGCCTCGAGGTTGACTAGGTACGCCCGACCTGCTGGGAAGATGATTGAGGCGTGTAGCAGCTTACCATGGATTTTTTGGACTTCCTGTAGAACGTGCGTGCGTTTTAATTCCTAATCTGTGATTGCCCGAAGATATTTCTGGCGCTTGTGCTCGGTTAGAGTTACTGAACGCTCGGATAAGTCCCAGATTAACCCAATGAATGTCGGTTTTGATGTGAACGGTATGTCCTTGGATAGTTCCCAGGGGATGCCAAGTTGATCCGAGATGCTGTCTATGTCGTCGAGGTTGTAGCAGAATTCACTGTCCTGGGTGGTACGGGGGGATGAATTGGAGAGGTCTTTGAGCGGGAACTTCATATCTTCGTCGAATTCCTCAATCACGTCGTTGGGTAACTTTCTGCCCGTGAACCAGGAGCGGCCGCCTTGGGTGTACGGACCTCCTTCAAGCCTGATTTGGTCAGCTAAAGACAAACACATTTGGTTGTACGTAGGTAGGAACTCCTGCTTTATGCGAAAAAAGGTGTGGTCGTCGACCCATCTGGTGATGGGGCCTATGCCTACGTATCTCATGATGTCAGCTCCGGCTTCTCCTATTTTACCGTAGATACCCCCAGAAGGACCAAAACCAAAACAAAGGGAAGTGTCGACAACAAACTCGTTATCAGATATACGGACTACGAGGGAGGGCCATTGTGAGGGATGGGATGGGACGGTTCTATATGCCCCGGAGACATCTCGTACTGCTGCTTCCGATCCGGGTGGAAGTCGGGATATTAGGAGGGCTGTAATGTGGAATGTACTATAGTGGGTTGGGAAGTGGTCAGGGTTCACACGGGAGTTGACTGACGAGATACCCGCGGGTGAGGACTTGTAGGGGAAGGATAGGTTTTGTACAAGGTGGAATTTGCCTGGCTTGCCTGGTTTGGGAATGAGCGATAGTGGCGTGGTCTGGATTGGACCAAGGTTTTCTACGGTGTTACGGTTGAAGGGCCCTATGTATCGACCTTTAGTTATCTATGATGTCTCTGAATATGGTACCGTGCTCTTCTATCGAGGAGCTATTAGGGGGGGTGTAGGAGTGAGATAGGTTGGTGAGGTTAGTGATGACGCTGTGTCGTAGGCTGTCGGATATGGCTGGGTATTTGTGTACAAGGTTCGATGCTCGCAGCCAGCGATCCCATGCATTCGGGATGTATGGGGTTAGGGCTTTAGATCTTCTGTGCTCTAGCACAAGATTGGGCGCCGTGCTTGGTGTCACCGCACCCCGAGCACTCATGGATGACCGAGGGGTGTTTGGAGTGGCATCCGAAGGGACGCTGCCAGTCGGTGCATACGACGGACCCTTGGGGATTGACAAGCCTCCTGTCCACGTTACGATGGCACCGGGTGGGGGTTCCATCCCAGAATTCGCTCCAGCCGCAGTTTCGCACGTCGTGTGGAAACCGGCCGAGGCAAAGGGGGCAGGCAGACCTGCCTCCTTTGCCCTTGGAAGAATTGGTTTGGTTTCATCTGGGTGAGCGAGATCGCGAGTTGGATGCTCTCCTGCGGGACTGCATGAGGGACCCGGTGGGATGGTTTCTCGGGAGGAGGCCTCTTGAAGGGCCAGGGGAAGGGGAGCGTGATGCATGGGTGTGTCTACGACTGGGTTGTTCATTGCGTGATTGGAAGTGCCTCGCCCCCCGGCCTTGGCAGCTCGAGGATGATTCTGCTTGGTCCAGGAAATCTAGCATCTGTGGACGGGGGCATGGGCATGGGCACAACCCGCGACGTTGTGTCGGGGAAGGCGAGGTTGATGGTGCGGTTGCAAAGGGAATCACAATTGCGCAGGGTGATGGGTGGGTTTTGGGATGATGGGTGTGGGGGTGGAGAGCCAAGGGCAGGGGAGTGTCAGGTGTTGCGGGGAGGCAAGTTAGCAGGCACTTGGATCAATGGGGGAAGGGGTACTTGCCTTGGTTTTGATCCTGTTGTTTTTGATAGCTTTGACTTCGTCTGTGATGGTGCTTAGCAAATGGTGGTTGATTATGGAGATGTCGTATCCCCTGCTGGCCTTAAGCTCTCGGTGCCAGTCGAGTCTGTCAGTATTCAACCCTAAGTACCAGATGGTTCCGGCCTTCCGGCCTCGGAACCACGTCAACATAAGTTCAAATGCTTCCAGCTGGAACCACCTCGGAACCACTATGTTCTGAGACTGCTTCCGAAATTCTCCCGCTCCTTCCTGAAGCGGAAGCACTGGAACTGTGACTACACAACCCTTGTGTTCACTTAGCCTTTTTAACTTTCCATTTACTGCATCTACTACTACACTTTATATTCTTCCCTCAGGTTCATTCCAGGTAACATAATACAAGTATACCTCCGCCCATAGTATATATATTTCTCTTTAGTCTATCAGCACCTCAGTCGTTTCTGTCCATCTAGACAGCAGCTGAGGTGAGTTCATATCTACTTAGTTTTTATTCCTAGCTAATGTACTGTAGCTTTGGGCAACTCCTGCCCTCTTCTAGGTAAATAAACTAGTCCTTTCCATCCATCTAGACAGCGGCTGAGCTTTGAGCAACTCCTGCCCTCTTTGAGCTGGGCTGGATGTCATTGTCATTGAACTACTAGCATAAGTCAGCTTCATGTAGGTAGTGAGAGTTGATCTTCCTGTTGAATATGTAAGATATGACTCAGATGTGTCTACAGAAACTTTGGCTCACATTCTGCTTTGAAGGGTGTTTTGAGCAGATATGGTTATGTGCTAGAGTGGAGTATTAATGAGGCTGAGGCACACAAATAGTAGACTAAGTTTGCTTACCATTGTGCCCTTCTTTCCCACAGGCCCCACACTTTATAGTATGGCGCTTAGGAGCAACTGAGCTAGGACTTGAAATGGAATTAAGTGATGATGGATTTGATGAAGACAGAGCAGGGGTATTGATAGCACTGGATGTACTTGGTTGTAAAGGTGTTAGTATGAGTGGCAAGGGAAGAGGTGCAGTACATTGTCGAATAATGCCAATGACATCTTCACCAAAGAGCTCGGCATTTGTCTAGCCTGTTTCCTTCCTTAGGTCTTGAATGGTGTTGATCTTGCGATGGTGTGTGCAATCGATAATACAATCAAGGATAGAATTGGGCATGATGAGAGCTGGTCCAAGATCATTCAACCTGGCCCAGCCATAAATGGCAATAGTCTTTCATCACACCAATCATCAAGAGCATCTTGTAACATGAGGTCATGCCTTCCCTTGGTGTACTTTTGAATACGAGAACGGGAGAGGGTGGGTGGTTTCTGAATATTCGAGTCATAGGCTAAGAACTCAGAAGGGTGGTGGATGTCACCGCAGATGAGTGGCTGCATGACATGACAACAAACACAGCCTTGTGAGTTGGACATGTTGCACTCCAAGTAATCAGTATCTGTTACAATGAAAAATGAGTACACAATTTGACTGCAAGTAGGAATTTCCCACCAGCTGCAACATTATCAAAGCACACATCAAACACCTTCCTTCTACACATCAAACCCATACAGCTATTGGCATTGATGAGGTACTCAATCCCTGGGTCCAACTTCTGTTTATGATACTTTGATCTATTTCCCTTTCCACTGACACTCCCTTGATTCTTCATCACCTCCAATGGTCTCTCGGGCCCGGGCTCCTTCTACTGGCATCAGGACTTGGGACGACCAATGAAGGTATGTTGCTACCAGCATGAGGTGCCAGTAAAAGCTCACCCTCATTGTCTGACTCATCAGATGAGTTATTATCTTCATTCATATTCTTGCCATTGTGTGAAGCCATTGAGGTAAGAATTTCTGATGACTCAGGGGACCATATACACCCAGTTGATAAACTTGGTGTGGTGTGTTTTGCAGGATGCAAGGCACTTGGCAAACTTGCATCCTTTGCCTTGTGTTTGCATATTGTGGCTCTCTTGGCTTTCCTAGCTGCTTTGGCAGCTTGCTCGTCATCAAAATGGTCTTTCTCCATGAGAAGGAGAACTGTTCCAGTAATTTCTTTATTCTGTGCAGCATGCCCAAAATGTTGCCAAAGAGTGGCCAGTTTGTAGGTTGCCCGCCACTGAAGGATCAACACAATGTCTGGCACATCCATCCCCTGCATTACTGTCAATATTAACATGCCATGATTCAAAGTTATTGAAGCTGACCATTCCAAATGAATCTGTTGTGCAGAGTCCCCATGTTTGTCCAGAGACAATATTGTTTAGTTCATCCTCCTTGTAAGTGATTGTCATATCAGAATTGAACCACTTGACCTTCTCCCAATAGTCTGGAGGTAGGCATTGGTGTAGATATAATACTGCATTGATTGCATCTTGAATGTCATCAAAAAATATTAGGAATTTAGGTGGAGGTGGGTCTCCAGGTTTCCAGCCTTTGGGTATCAAGAATGCAAGGTCCACAAAGCTATTAAGTGCATATTTAATCTTTCTCACCCCAATTTTGATGTTGGGATGGTCAGTTGAACGGCAAATGACAGTCATCTTGTCAGGGTGCATATGAAGGAGGCAGATGGTTGTCAGCAGTACATTGTTGGTAAGCATAGCAGATGTGATCATTAGGGGAATGGTTGCAGGGGGAATGTATCAAAAATGTCTGAGCTCCTTGTATTCTGGCTGGAACTCTCCCCACTCAGTAAGGCAGTGTGCCTCATCAATGATAACACTGACTACTTGCAAAGCGAACAGTGGGTCTTTAAGCATCCTCTCGAAGTCTCCATCTGGCTTCATAAGCTGCTCTTGGCTGACCACTAATGCTCGGTAATGGAAGGCTTTGATGGCCTACATAAACCCTGAATGTGAGTATTGATGCCCTCTGAATCACAAGGGGAGTTGAGGCTGACCATGAAATTGGCAGGAGTAGCAGTCTCAGAGCTAATTGATATAGCCTTTATTCCAGCCTTGGCCAATGCAGACGTGTTCTGCCTTCCCAACATGTTGAGAGGGGTAACAACAATCTGGATGCTTTCTGGTCAAAATAGAAGTGGGATCCAGAACCCAAGAGTTTTTCCCATTCCTGTTCCAGCTGTGCACAGGACGTGTTTATCTCCTTTCAGCAAGGCTTGTGCAACTTTGACCTGCAATAGACATGGCTTGATGCCAAATACCTGTTGGGTACATTGTCAGACTTCTTCAATTGATGGGATTAGCTGACCAGTCCTTGGTTCTTGATTAGGAGTCGGTGCCACTATATGATGCTAATGAAGGCTACTCAATTACTATACTGGACAATACTACCTAATGTAATTACTAGGAAAACATAACCCTAATGCCGGTCTACCTATTTTTTTCATATTCCACTCATTCAGCCACTGTGGCTGAGGTTGTTTACAAATGTTATCTTCCAGCCATCACTGTGGGTGTGGGGATGTTTAAAGTTGGCAGTGTTTGAATATTTGCTGTGTTCATGTCAAGTCCAGGTTCATTCCCAGAATTCCTGGATAGTCCGGAGTGCAGAGAAGGTGGAGTGTGGCAGGAATCCCTGAGGGGGTCAGAGTTGTAAGGAACTTCAGCTTCAGCTTATGTGCTGTGCCCCTGTACGAGTTCTGTTCCTTGATTTCGGAGTGGAGGGTCAGAGATCAATCCTAAGGTCAACTTAAGGACTGAGGAGGTTCAGAGTGAAGAGGATCAGGAAAGAACGGGATTTAGTTGATATTCGAACTAAGGAAATATCAGAGAGTACACACAGGTTTATATACTGAAGAGTCCAGAAGATATAAAGATGTTAAAAGTATGTCAGATGAATCGGAGTTTCGGGTTTCTGGAAGAAAGTAAGGAATGAATTGGAATGGCATCAGAATGGTGGAATAATGACTGAAGGCAATGGCGCAATAATTGCGAGGCAAGGGGAAAGGGAATTATTGCTAGGAACTGTAGATGTCAAGAAGTGTCAAAGGAAAGTGACATATGTCAAGAGATAACCGAGATAGGAATATGAAAGTCCGGGACGGGAATGCGAAAGTCCGGGACGGGAAGTACAGGGTTCAGAATGTCTGATGAAAGAGAAATTGTCTAAGGTAAAGTCCGATGCCCGGGATTTGGGATTTGATCATAGGGGTTTGGAATTGGGCCGGATGGGTTAGGGAAGTTTCGGTATGTGACAGTATCCCCTCTTAGGCACGAACCCTTGAGTGCCTGGATAGAAGTCTGTGATAGGAAATAAAAGTATGGCGGAGTTTTAAAAGTGGGGATCTGACGTGCCTTGTGACCATTGACTGCCTGTTGTTCAGTTCCATCATCCATCATGTCTACTCACTCGCAATCCGACAACGAAATTGCCCGTCTCCAGCAAGAGGAGGAGGATGGGGGTGAGGAGGGGGGTGAGGAGGATGGGCATGGGGATGTAGTATAGTGTGTCCCATCAGTCTCCTCATGTACAATTAGCGTAGTTTTGTTTTGGCAAATCAAAAATCGTGTTTCTGCCCTCATCCGAGTGAATTAAGGGGTCTGGACTGTCCGGGATATGCGGAGTGAAAGTCCGAGACAAGTTCCGATGTGTGAGTGAGCTCGGTCGCAAGGATCCAGGAAGTTTCTTCATCAGTCCCTTTGTAGCCCGCCCACCTTACCAGGTACAGGAGTTGGCAATTCCTGCGTTGGCGGTTGATTTTGGAGGCTAGGATTTCGGAGATTTCATATTCGGGTTCTCCATCGACTTTAACTGGGGGAGGTGGGGGTTGGACCTGATTCGGGATGGTGTTCAGAGTTGCGGGTTCTAACTGGGAGACATGGAAGACGGGATGGACAGCACACATGGAGTCCAGGAGTCAGAGGGTGAAGGACAGGGGTCCGGCTTGGGCAATGATGGGATAGGGACCGAGGTTCTTTTGCGTGAGTTTCTTGGAAGGGCGAGTGGAACGGAAGTACTTTGCCTTGACGAATGCTTGGTCTCCAATGCGGAAGTCCAGTGCTGGAAGTTGTTGGGAATCTGTGGGTCCTTGGTAGCATTGCTGAGCGCAGGCCATTTCCGTCCGTAGGAATTCGTGGAGTTCCTGTAGCTCGACTGCATATTTGTGGGCACGGGATGAGGTCAGATCCCTTTCGGGGTAGACCAAGACATTGGGATGGTAGCCTTTGTTAGCAAAGAACGGGGATACTCCTGTGGTAGCGCTAGGGGCATTATTGTAGGCGAATTCTGCAAGGGGTAGGAGTTCCAACCAATTGTCCTGTTGGTAGTTGCAGTAGATTTGGAGATACTGCTTGAGGGTCTGGTTTGCCCGTTCTGTTTGCCCATCGCCTTTGGGGTGATATCCCGAAGTGAAGTGAAGTTGGATGTTGAGGGCTTTCCCGAGGGAACGGAAGAAGTGGGAGACAAACTCAGAACCCCGGTCGGAGGTGATATGGGAGGCAACTCTGTGCTTGGAAAACACATGGAGCAGGAATAGTTTCGCGAGGCTCAGAGAGTTGATAGTGTCGTGAGTGGGAATGAATATGGATTGCTTGGAAAGGCAGTCAATGACTACAAGGATTGTGGTATATCTGCCACAAGAGGGAAGTTGTTCGATGAAGTCCATGGAAATGGAGTTCCAGGGCTTTTTGTGGATTGGAAGCTGCTTGAGCATTCCGTAGGGGCGGTGTCTAGGGGTTTTAGCTTGTGCACAGGAAGTGCAGGAACTGACATAGTTCTTGACAAAGGTGCGGAGTCCTGGCCAAGTGTATTCTCGGCGGACGAGCTCTAATGTCCTGTTTTGCCGAAATGTTTGGATAGGGGGTGGTCATGCTTGTATCGGAGAATGTGAAGACGGAGGTCCTTAGCTTCCGGGACAAAGATGCAATTGTCGAGCATCAGGAAACCTTCAGGGTTGACAGCCCACCAGGAGTCCAATGAGTCCAAAAGATGGAGGGAAGCTACGAGGACGGAGGACAGGGAATCTAGGATGTCCTTGTGAATGTCTTCGATGTCAAGCAGGGACAAGGCCCGGAGGACCAGGGCGAGTAGGATAGTGGCTCATAGGGGTGAGGCGAGCTGTTCCTGAGTGAACACCGGACAGAGGTTGTGGGGATTGACGCAAGCATAGTCCTTATCCCCCTCTTTTGGGTAGATGTCCCAGCATCTAGTGAGGGAGTCAGGCTTAGCCCCTAAGCGTCCGGGGCAGAAGTGGATGACGAGATTGAACTGGGATAGGAATTCCAACCAGCGGGCTTGCCGGCAGGTCAGGACTTTGGAGGTGGAGAAGTATTCCAGATTTTTGTGGTCAGTAACAATGTCGATAGGGGTGCCGGAACCTTCAAGATAGTGATGCCAATGCCGGAAGGCTTTGTGGATAGCTAGGAGTTCTTATCATGAGTGTTGTAGTTGAGTTCCGGGGCTGTAAGGGTGTAGGAGTAGAACACAATGGGGCGGAATTCCTCATCCGGGCACCAGATCGAGATGATTCCCACGATAGCATAGTCCGAAGTGTCGGTTTCAACCGTGATAGGACAGTCCGGAATCCAGTGAGTAAGGATGGGAGCTCGGGTGAAGGCGTCTTTGAGTTGTGTGAAGGCGGAGCAGCAGGAATCGTCGAAGTTCCAGGGGGTGTTTTTCCAAGTGAGTTGGGTGAGCGGAACAACAATGTTGGAGTAGTTGAAGATGAAGTGACGATAGAAGTTGGTGAACCCAAGGAAGGACTGAATGTCCTTGACTTTCCAGGGTTCAGGCCAATCTCGGACTGCCTGGACTTTCTCTGGGGACATAGTCAATCCCTGGGGGGAGAGACGGTAGCCCAGGTATTCAATGGAGTCCAAGTGCCACTCACATTTGTCCGGTTTGGCATAAAGTCCATGTTTCCAGAGACGCCGGAGGGCTTCCCGGACATGTTCTTTGTGAGAAGCCATGTCGTTGGAGTAGATGAGGATGTCGTCGAGGTAGACCACGACGCAGACATCTAGGAGGTCTGCAAAGACGCTATTGATGAAGTGCTGGAAGGCCGCAGGGGCATTGGTGAGTCCAAAGGGCATCACCAGCCACTCGTACGAGCCATAGCGGGTCCGGAAGGCGGTTTTCCATTCATCCCCGGGAGCGATGCAGACAAGGTGATATGCGTGACAGGTCAATTTTTGTATATACCTTGGCATGGCTAGGGGAATCGAGGAGGTCGGAGATCAGGGGTAAGGGATAGCGGTCTTTTTTCGTGATTTTATTGAGTCCTTGGAAATCAACACAGAGGGGGAGGGATCTGTCCTTCTTGCAGACAAAGAGGACAGGAGTGCCGTGGGCTGATTTGGACTGGCGGATGAAACCATAGTTGAGGTGTTCATCTATGAATTCCTGGAGGGACTCAAGTTCTGTAGCAGAAACCGGGTAAACAGTCCCGAGAGGAGGGGAAGCACCTTCCTCTAAGTCAATCTTGAGATTGAATTCCCTGTGGGGTGCAAGGGTATCAGCCTTGCGCTTACTGAAGACATCAGGGAAATCGTGATAGTCTGGAGGGACGGAGGTGAATGCTGAACTGCTCAGAACCATTGAGTTTGCACATGCACACAAAGGCAGCAGCATTGACAAACGAGATGTGAGGAGCTTTGTGAGGTGGCTTGTCGGGAGTGTTGGAGTGAGATAGGGGAGCAGGGTCCGGAATCTCCGGAGGTGACGTCAGGGGCATTGGCAAGTCTTGAGCTGGCGTTCGGAAAGTAATACTGCCCAGTACCCAGTCAATCAACGGATTGTAGCAGGTGAGCCAGTTGTGTCCTAGAACAAGGGAACAAGAAGAATCCAATGGAGTAACATAAAATGTATCGGAGGTGACAAAGCCAGAAGGGAAACAAATGGAAAGGTCAACAGCATGGGTAATTGTAGAATTGGAAGTACCATCAAAAAGTTTCAATGAAATAGGAGGCACGGAATATGTCAGAAAATGATGCTTGTCAACGAAAGTAGTATCAATGAAACAATCAGTAGAACCACACTCTAACAAAGTGGGAAAAGTGGAAAAGTCGGAAAGAGAAACAAGAGGCAGAAGGGCCTTGGGATCATAAAGAGCAGACACGTTGAGATGGGTCTCCATAGGTGCACGGTGGGATTCAATGCAGCCTCCTTCCCGTGCGGAGTCCAGAAGGCTGCACCCTAATTTTTTGCCTCAGGGGTAGAGGCCTCTGGGTTGGCTTCCGGAGCAGGGGAGGTCTTTGCTGCACGGGCTTTGGATGCGCAAGAAGTGGACTTCTGGCAATCCTTAGCTACATGTCTGGAAGCTCCGCAGAACATGCACAGCTTGAGGTCAAAGCGGCATTTGTGTTCCTTGGAGGTGAGGCATCCGTCCTTCCCGAGTTTGCTGGAGAGGTCAGAGGCAGGTTTCAGGATAGGGGCGGAGGACTTTGCCGACGAGGACGCGGAAGTGTTGGATGAGGTGGCGGGTTTCGGAGATGAGGTGGTGGGAGTACTTTTGGAAGTGGCGGACTGGTTTCTGGAGGGTCAGATTTGGCGAGCGACTTCGGACTTGCATTCCCAATATCTCCCATTGATAGTCTGGGAGAGAGTCCGGAGTTCTCCTAGGGAGCGCGGTTTTCCGATGCAGGAAAGCTCGTCCTTGATACGATCCGGAAGTCTGTTGTAGAAGTGATGTCGGAGGGCTCCCTTGCCGTAACCCCGAACCTGGGAGGCTAGGCAATTGAATTCCACCACATATTTGTTGATGTGCTGAGAGTCTTTCATGGATAGGTGGTTGAGTTGGTGTTCGGCATCACCGACAGGGTCGTGGGGGCCAAAGTTGGTCTGGAGCTCAAGGACAAATTCCCGATAATTGTCCATCTATCTGGAGGAGGTTGGGCTTGAACCATTTGAGGGCCATACTTTTTAGGTAAGACTGGGCGAAGGTGACTTTCACACGGTCAGTCTGGAATGCGCGGGGATGGTCCTGGAAGTTCAGCTTGCATTGGACCAGGAAGCCCACAGCTTGCGAGGGTCAGTCCCATTGAAGGTGTCGGGGTCCCACACCTTCGAGCGTGGAGATGAGGAGTTTTCGGATTTGCAGACTGCATTTGCAAGCACCATGATAGGGTTAGGCAGGATTGCATTGTTTGGGTTGTCGTTGAAGGGGTTGTCATCATCAGAGGGGGCAGGGTCGTTAGAGAGGTCTGGGGCGCCCCCAGAGGGGTGACGACCTGCGGGAGTAGGGGTGGAGATGATTTGAGACGGAGGTCTCGTCTGAGAGGTGGAGGTTGATGTACGACAAGCGGAAAAGCTTCAGAATTGTTTGGCGACATTGGGGCCTCAAGGCGAGGTCATCAGGGAGTGCAGGGTGTGTTCTCAGGCTGCCTCCGACTGAGCTGTGTCAATGCTTCGCATGCTGCATGTTTGGGCATGAGTCTGGATAGTTCTAGACATGTGGATAAGATATGATGTTAGTGAAGTCGTAGAGGTTTGAGTTCGAATATACTGTCAAGTCCAGGTTTGTTCCCAGAATTCCCGGATAGTCCAGAGTGTGGAGAAGGCAGAGTTTGGTGGGAATCCCTGAGGGGGGTCGGAGTTGTAAGGAACTTTGGCTTCAGCTTATGTGCTGTGCCCCTGTATGAGTTCTGTTCCTTGATTTCAGAGTGGAGGGTCAGAGATCAATCCTAAGGTCAACTTAAGGACTGAGGAGTTTCAGAGTGAAGAGGATCAGGAAAGAATGGGATTTAGTTGATATTCGAACTAAGGAAATATCAGAGAGTACACGCGGGTTTATATACTGAAGAGTCTGGAAGATATAAAGATGTTAAAAGTATGTTGGATGAATCGGAGTTTTGGGTTTCCGGAAGAAAGTAAGGAATGAATCGGAATAGCATCAGAATGGTAGAATAATGACTGAAGGCAATGGCACAATAATTGCAAGGCAAGGGGAAAGGGAATTATTGCTAGGAACCGTAGATGTCAAGAAGTGTCAAAGGAAAGTGACATATGTCAAGAGATAACCGAGATAGGAATATGAAAGTCTGGGACAGGAATGTGGAAAGTCTGGGATGGGAATGCGAAAGTCCAGGACGGGAAGTACGGGGTTCAGAATATCCGATGAAAGAGAAATTGTCTAAGGTAAAGTCCAAGGCCTGGGATTCAGGATTTGATCATAGGGGTTCAGCATTGGGCTGGATGGGTTAGGGAAGTTTTGGGATGTGACAGTTCATCTGACTTGCACATGGGTTCCAAAATTAACACCACCATCTCTTGAATTGCTAAGTCCACACTGTTCACAAATCATCCTCACACAAACAGCAATGGTGGGAAGGAGCCTGCTGTCCACCCAACTCTCTGTGGATCCTCACAGACCTCATCATGGATTACATGCACCACAGATTTGATGCAGACATCTGTCCACCGACACTTACAACAAGCATTTTATTTGACTGGTTGTGACAGTAGGCTGTGTGTATGAGGTGGGCCAAGGCATGACCCCTAGGTATGGGATCAGCCGAGGCAAGGAATCCCATCAGCTGCAGGGATTGGGAATCCTGCCACAGTCCATTGGCATTGGCCCAAACAATTTCAAATCAGCTGCTGAGTTGACAGCAGCCCCTTTGCTGAGTGATCTACATTCCATTCAATCTACCTCTACAATGGACATTCCATCTCATTGGAGACTTCACATGTCTGATATTATTGCCAAATTGTCAAGTCCGGTTCTTTCCCGGAATTCCCGGATGTTCTGGAGTTGCGGAGGGGGCGGGGTTTGCAGGAATTCCTGAGAGGTGTCAGAGGGGTAAGGAACTGTGGCTTCAGCTTATGTGCTGTGCCCCTGTATGAGTTTGGTTCCTTAATTTAAGGGCGGAAGGTCGGAGACTGGTCCTAAGGTCAACTTAAGGACTTAGCGGATTGGAAGGGAGGTGATCAGGAAGGAACAGGATTTAGTTGATATTCAAACTGAGGAAATATCAGAGAGTATACGCGGGTTTATATACTGAAGGGTCCGGAAGATATAAAGATGTTAAAGTACTATCGGACGAATCAGAGTTTTGGGTTTCCGGAGGAAGGGAAGGAATGAATCGGAATGGCGTCAGAATGGTAGAATGATGACTGAAGGCAATGGCGCAATAATTGCGAAGCAAGGGGGAAGGGAATTATCGATAGGAACTGTAAATGTCAAGAAGTGTCAAAGGAGAGTGACATATGTCAAGCAATAACCGAGATAGGGATACGAAAGTCCGGGACGGGAATGCAGAAAGTCCGGGATGGGAAGTACGGGGTTTGGAATGTCTGATGAAAGAGAATTGTCTAAGGTAAAGTCCGAGGGCTGGGATTCAGGATTTGGTCACAGGGGTTCGGAATTGGGCCGGGTTGGTTAGGGAAGTTTCGGGATGTGACACAAATACATGGTCAAGCAATTTCTGGAAGCCATCGGCCACCCTGCCCAACTGACTCCTGCACTACCTGATACATGCATTCCTTTACCAGCTCTCTTCCAAGCCGATAGGATAGTCAATTCAATGGCAAGGGCTTATCAGAATCAAAGCAAGTGATCTCTGAGTACATAGATATCTACTAATATTGTCTCAGGGAGCTTCCCCATTGACATCCAAAGGATGGCTGAGATGTTGGAGCCAAAGGAGACTGGAATACATCCAGAAAGAGAGAAATTCTTGAAGGACAGTCCTGATGGAACTAGCCATTTAGGCATCAACCCGAGGTATTGGCCCTCCTCAAAGACTCCCATGGCAATTCTGGACCTCGGGAATGGCTTGGAGCTAGCTCCCTGCAAACCGCAGTCCCTTTGGCAGCCCTGCTGGTCATGCATCTGGAAGGGAGGCCCTGCTGAAACTGGCCAAGTCCAATGAAGACACCAAAATGACAGCCATCCTTTCCGAGTGGTCCTCCGTATGTTTGGTAATGTTGGTCATTGTCAATTGGGCCACCGCTTTCCATCAGGATCTCAACTGTAGTGCTCAGTGGTTGGACATCTTGGCTACCATAGGGGAGGATCCTGACCTACACATAGATTTGGATAGCATTGGGGTCAGGCTGGGGTATGGGCCTGGCACCCTACTGGGAATTTCCAGAAAGGTACTTTGGCATGGGGTGCCACATTTGGTTTCTGACAGGGTTTTCCTGGCCTACCATATGAGAGATAATGTCCATGAGGGGGAGGGAGTTCACAGATGTGATTGGGTCAGACAGGGGGACCTCCCTCACTTATTATACATGTTGGCAGTGTTTATGAACATTGTTACAGAGTAGAATACAAATTCCCTACATGAATGGCCACTGGTATCTAGAATTCCTGTCAGAGGAATGGATCTCTGCAAGGATGTCCTCAGGAGACCAATGTTCCTCCATCTGCACTATCATTTCCATGGTCAACCGCATCTCATCACATACTTGGGTGAGCTCTCTGGACAAAGCCATCCTTGTCTCCACAGCCCACCTGCATGCCAGCTCAATCTGTTGTTGGTTGGTACAGATTGGTGAAGGGCCTACTGGAGTGATCAAAAGCTAAACAACAGGGAATGAGTCAAGTGTGACAGGGGAATGGACTGAATGTAAACTTACCCTGGCATATTGAGGCATGAATTGAGCATGAAGCTCATGGAGATCATTCCACAGACATTGTGCATAGATCTCTGGAAGTTGTTGCATGTGGTGCAACCACCAAGGCCATGGAAATCCTGGATCAGTTGTCACCAGCTAATATTCCTAATTGGGGAAGGCAGCATCAGCATGTTCGGGATTGACGATCATCTAAACTGTATGGGGGATGTCTAATGTCCACCCATGCATTATTGTAGTTGAGATCAGCCAGGTGGCCATGGCCTGGGATCAGGGTAAGATTGGACAAAAGCATATTAAACTAACACCTACCATTTCCGATGGCAGATTTCTCCTTCATTGATCAAGGTCAAAGGAGTTGGATTGTAAGACCCGTCGGATAAATTCAAATCTCAGGCCAATGTACTCCAGCATGTCCTGGAACCCTTGTTGGGTTGGGGTGTAGGATGATTGTGGCATTGTGAATTTGATGGGCAAGTAAGAGCATTTGGTCTGGGTTTTTTTATATTGCAAAGATGAACCGGAAACAATATACATCACAATAACCCGGAAGTTCATTGGAAATACATCCAAATCCAACTTCTGCTAATTTTGTAACAATTCCTTACAATGATCCCGAAGTCGCTCAAAATGGGCTTGAGCCCTGGCTGCATAGCAAGCATGTCCCACCCGGCCTTGCCTCTCAGAGGCCTGCAATAGGGCACCCCATGACCTTGCCTTGTAATCAAATAAGTTACTTGTCCATTGCCCTTCTGCTCTGAAGAGCTCTACTTCCTCTTCCCATTGGTCCTTGAGATCCTTTGCTCTGAGGCAATGACCCCAATAAACTGAAGTACCTGAAAGTGTTAACTCGGTCCATGAGCAACTGAAAATAAGATTGAAATGTACATTGAGACATCCAATCATTCAGTTCCAAATCCCTTTGCACATCCATGGTCCAGAACCAGGCCAAGGTGGAGTCCCAATTGCCCTGGGCATTTTGGTTGGATACTGTGGTACTGACCTTGAGATGCTTGGGATCAAGCAGCCTATACCAGATCAGAGTGTCTTTGTTGGCTTCCAGTGATATCATGGCTTGTTGGCATGCCTTTTCACAGTTAGCTCTATGGCATTGACCTTGCCTAATGCCCAAGTTGTGTGGGTCTGGCCACTGGCATGCCAAAGCTCGGTCCGGAAGAGAACTGACTTCTCAGCCAATGCCATCCTCGGA